>CM033619.1:2001293-2233793 GCA_019453435.1 Rhinogobius similis | reverse complement strand
AGGTACAGCCGAGTAGTGTTTAGAGACGAACTCTGCCAAAGTCTGTCAGGTTTAGTTCAGTGTCTGAGCGAAGAGTGCTTTATGTAACGTCACGAAATCTGATCAAATCAAAGAGCTGTTCATCTTCTGTTGTAGTGTCTGAGAGCGCAGGACACGCACGGTTTAGCAAGTGTGGTTTTTTTGTACTTTCCCCCCCAAAGCCTTGTGTGCGTTCTCTGTGAGACACATTTTCAATGTTTAACTTGAACTGAAATGTTTTTTTTTTTTAGAATAAAAGGGTTGAAAGTGAGAATTGTCATACTTTGTGTCCACTGTCCCTGTGAGGTCTGACTGGTGTGTTCTGACGGTGGGTAAACACTTAACATCCACTCATTACATACAGTGCCCCCTGTGGTCAACTTAAGAACAACAGACGAGCAAATGCTCAAAGTAACTTCAGTCCATTGTCATTATATCATTGTTTTATTACTATCATCGTCATTTTCATCATTTAGTTTTTGCTTTGCACAAAAAAACAAAAATACATTTTTCAGGAGTTGATCACCCCCAACCCAATACCCACCACTACAGATACAGTTTGCTCAAAACACATTAAAATCATGTCAATTACAGCAATGTAAAACAAAAAATGTAAAAGAAATCAACCCTGAAAGAGAATATAACAGCAAAAGCCGGAAATATCATTAGAATCCAATACCCAGCACCTTATACAAAGATCAGCGTTTAAAAGAACAAAATCTCCATGGATTAAAAACTTAAAGAACTATAAAATGACTGTCATTGTGATAAAGAAGCGTGTTAGGTTCTGTGACCCCTTCATGAGTGACAGAAGTCTGCCTCCACCTGCGCTGGCCGAGCCTGAACACGCTGAGGGCTGTGGACATGTGAAAGGTGCAACAAAAAGGCAGCAATGACTCCACATCAGCCTCCTACAACATCCAGTCTGTACAAACCACAAAAATATAGCATCAAATCAAAGAAGCAGAGAAGATATCACCACTCATCATTGTTGATTTAGTTTTCTCCAGTGATCTGTGTAGAATATAGTCACACACATGAACTGTCCAACGTGTGGAGGGGCCCCAATCCAAACGGCTCAGGGCGACGATCTCAATATGAAGGCGTCGTGCCAACCCAAAGCGAGAAGATTTATGTGCTGACTTTGTGTTTAAAAAAAACAAAACTATTCTTCAAAGAAAAGGCAACAAAGAATCTACAGCTCTCCTTATGTCTGATATGCCCATCTTTTCCAGTGCACAACTTTTAAACAAACAAAAGAAAAATCATTTCAAAGTAAGAAAGTGGCCAGTGGGAGCCCAAGTGAGCTGTGCTGGAGGTGAGGAGTGAGACGAAGATGTGCTTGTGCTGTCGTGAAGGGCCAGGTTCACTCCAGACTCTAGGTTCATGTTGGAGAGTCCTGGATTTGTGGAGTTTGTCCTAAACAAGGTCCTCCAGGTGTGTTGGGCCTCAGTGGAACTCAGCCCAAAGACCGTGAACAACTGAATAAATACAGGAGGTGGGAGTGGTCATGTGATGGGCAGAGGGCAGACATGCAGAGAATGACTGAAGAACCCTACAGTGTCCACAGAACAATCACCACGTGGGCCCAGCTTCAGTGTTAGCTTTAGCATTGGCTTAGGTCTCCACCTCAGTGCCCTAAAATGCTCCCCTCCTGCTTCTACTCACGCTTTCACAGTTTGAGCTCGTTGGCGATCTTTGACGCAATGTTCTTGAAAGCGATGGAAGTGCCGGAGATGCGCTTGAAGCGGACTCCGTTGAGCGAAAGGCGGGGCAGTTTGCACACCTCCATCTCCCACTGCACGAAGTCGTCGCGAGCCGGATTCCCCGACACGCACA
Source organism: Rhinogobius similis (assembly GCA_019453435.1). Lineage (NCBI taxonomy): Eukaryota > Metazoa > Chordata > Actinopteri > Gobiiformes > Gobiidae > Rhinogobius > Rhinogobius similis. The sequence continues at coordinate 2,231,936 of CM033619.1, read as the reverse complement.
GCAGCATGTAGCGCTCGCGCAGCTCGTACTCGCAGCTGTTGGAGTCCAGCACTTTGCGGATCTCACGCATCATCTCCGCGGGCTCCATGGACGAGGTGGTCTTCATGGACCAGGTGAAGCGCAGGGAGCGAGGTTTGGCCGAGTCCTTCTGCCCCCCGATGGCGGGAGGGGTGCCCGTCCCACCTGCTGACACAGCACAGCGGGTTAGAGGTGGTCCAAGTGGCACAGGGGGCACAGGTCACAGGGGGCAGAGGGGGCACAGGTCACACGGGTCAGAGGGGGCACAGGTCACACGGGTCAGAGGGGGCACAGGTCACACGGGTCAGAGGGGGCACAGGTCACACGGGTCAGAGGGGGCACAGGTCACACGGGTCAGAGGGGGCACAGGTCACACGGGTCAGAGGGGTCAGAGGTGGCACAGGTCACACGGGTCAGAGGGGGCACAGGTCACACGGGTCAGAGGTGGCACAGGTCACAGGGGGTAGAGGGGGCACAGGTCACACCGGTCAGAGGGGGCACAGGTCACACAGGTCAGAGGGGGCACAGGTCAGAGGGGGCACAGGTCAGAGGGGGCACAGGTCAGAGGGGTCAGAGGTGGCACAGGTCACACGGGTCAGAGGGGGCACAGGTCACACGGGTCAGAGGGGGCACAGGTCACACAGGTCAGAGGGGGCACAGGTCACACAGGTCAGAGGGGGCACAGGTCACACGGGTCAGAGGGGGCACAGGTCACACAGGTCAGAGGGGGCACAGGTCACACGGGTCAGAGGGGTCAGAGGTGGCACAGGTCAGAGGGGTCAGAGGGGGCACAGGTCACACGGGTCAGAGGTGGCACAGGTCACACGGGTCAGAGGGGGCACAGGTCACACAGGTCAGAGGGGGCACAGGTCACACGGGTCAGAGGGGTCAGAGGTGGCACAGGTCACACGGGTCAGAGGGGGCACAGGTCACACGGGTCAGAGGGGGCACAGGTCACACGGGTCAGAGGGGGCACAGGTCACACGGGTCAGAGGGGGCACAGGTCACACAGGTCAGAGGGGGCACAGGTCAGAGGGGTCAGAGGTGGCACAGGTCACACGGGTCAGAGGGGGCACAGGTCACACGGGTCAGAGGGGGCACAGGTCACACAGGTCAGAGGGGGCACAGGTCACACAGGTCAGAGGCCAGAGGGGTCAGAGGTGGCAGAGGGTCAGAGGTGGGTGGTCAGAGGGGCACAGGTCAGGTCAGAGGGGCACAGGTCACACGGTCAGTCAGGTCAGAGCACACAGGTCAGGTAGGTCAGGGGGCACAGGTCACACGGGTCAGAGGGGGCACAGGTCACACGGGTCAGAGGGGTCAGAGGCACAGGTCACAGGTCAGAGGGGCACAGGTCAGGTCACACGGTCAGAGGGGGCACAGGTCACAGTGGTCAGAGGGGTCAGAGGTGGCACAGGTCACACAGGTCAGAGGGCACAGGTCACAGGTCACAGGTCAGAGGTCACAGGGTCAGAGGGGGCACAGGTCACACGGGTCAGAGGGTCAGGTCAGAGGGGGCACAGGTCACACGGGTCAGAGGGGGCACAGGTCACACGGGTCAGAGGGGGCACAGGTCACACAGGTCAGAGGGGGCAAAGGTCAGAGGGGTCAGAGGTGGCACAGGTCACAGGGGGTAGAGGGGGCACAGGTCACACAGGTCAGAGGGGGCACAGGTCACACGGGTCAGAGGGGGCACAGGTCACACAGGTCAGAGGGGGCACAGGTCACACGGGTCAGAGGGGGCACAGGTCAGAGGTGGCACAGGTCACACGGGTCAGAGGGGGCACAGGTCACACGGGTCAGAGGGGGCACAGGTCACACAGGTCAGAGGGCAGGTCAGAGGTGGCACAGGTCGGTCACACAGGTCAGAGGGGCACAGGTCAGGGTCAGAGGGGCACAGGTCACAGGGTCAGAGGGGGCACAGGTCATGGTCAGAGGGGCACAGGTCACAGGTCAGAGGCGGGTCAGAGGGGCACAGGTCACACGGGTCAGAGGGGGCACAGGTCACAGGGTCAGAGGGGGCACAGGTCACAGGGGTCAGAGGGGGCACAGGTCAGAGGGTCAGAGGGGGTCAGAGGGGCACAGGTCACACGGGTCAGAGGGGGCACAGGTCACACAGGTCAGAGGGGGCAGAGGTCAGAGGGGTCAGAGGTGGCACAGGTCACACGGGTCAGAGGGGTCAGAGGTGGCACAGGTCACAGGGGTAGAGGGGCACAGGTCACAGGTCAGGTCAGAGGGCACAGGTCACACAGGTCAGAGGGGGCACAGGTCAGAGGGTCAGAGGTGGCACAGGTCAGAGGGGGCACAGGTCACACGGGTCAGAGGGGGCACAGGTCACACGGGTCAGAGGGGTCAGAGGTGGCACAGGTCACAGGGGGCACAGGTCACACGGGTCAGAGGGGGCACAGGTCACACGGGTCAGAGGGGTCAGAGGTGGCACAGGTCACAGGGGGTAGAGGGGGCACAGATCACACAGGTCACACAGGTCAGAGGGGGCACAGGTCAGAGGGGTCAGAGGGGGCACAGGTCACACGGGTCAGAGGGGGCACAGGTCAGAGGTCAGAGGTGGCACAGGTCACTGGGTCAGAGGGCACAGTCCTGGGTCAGAGGGCACAGGTCACAGGTCAGAGGTGGCACAGGTCACACGTCAGAGCAGGGTCACAGGTCAGAGGGCACAGGTCAGGTCAGAGGGTCAGAGGTGGCACAGGTCTGCAGGTCAGAGGGGGCACAGGTCAGGGTCAGAGGGCTGGAGTCGGGTCAGAGGGCACAGGTCACTGGGTCAGAGGGGGCACAGGTCACACAGGTCAGAGAGGCACAGGTCACAGGGTCAGAGGGGTCAGAGGTGGCACAGGTCACACGGTCAGAGGGCACAGGAGTCACCACAGGTCAGAGGGGCAGAGGTCACACAGGTCAGAGGGGGCACAGGTCACAGGTCAGAGGGGGCATAGGTCAGAGGGGTCAGAGGTGGCACAGGTCAGAGGGGGCACAGGTCACCGGGTCAGAGGGGCACAGGTCACCGGGTCCAGAGGGGCACAGGTCACACAGGTCAGAGGGGGCATAGGTCAGAGGGGTCAGAGGTGGCACAGGTCACAGGGGGAACAGGGGTCACAGGTCACACAGGTCAGAGGGGGCACAGGTCACACGGGTCAGAGGGGGCACAGGTCACACGGGTCACAGGGGACACAGGTCACACGGGTCAGAGGGGGCACAGGTCACACGGGTCAGAGGGGGCAGAGGTCACACGGGTCAGACGGGTCAGAGGTGGCACAGGTCACAGGGGGCACAGGTCACACTGGTCAGAGGGGTCACAGGTCTGCAGGTCAGAGGGGTCAGAGGTGGCACAGGTCACAGGGGGTAGAGGGGGCACAGATCACACAGGTCACACAGGTCAGAGGGGGCACAGGTCACACAGGTCAGAGGGGGCACAGGTCAGAGGGGTCAGAGGTGGCACAGGTCAGAGGGGGCACAGGTCACACGGGTCAGAGGGGGCACAGGTCACACGGGTCAGACGGGTCAGAGGGGTCAGAGGTGGCACAGGTCAGAGGGGGCACAGGTCACACGGGTCAGAGGGGGCACAGGTCACACAGGTCAGAGGGGGCACAGGTCAGAGGGGTCAGAGGTGGCACAGGTCACAGGGGGCACAGGTCACACGGGTCAGAGGGGGCACAGGTCACACGGGTCAGACGGGTCAGAGGGGTCAGAGGTGGCACAGGTCAGAGGGGGCACAGGTCACACGGGTCAGAGGGGGCACAGGTCACACGGGTCAGATGTGGCATAGGTCACACGGGTCAGAGGGGTCAGAGGTGGCACAGGTCAGAGGTGGCACAGGTCACACAAGTCAGAGGGGGCACAGGTCAGAGGGGGCACAGGTCAGTGGGGGCACAGGTCAGAGGGGGCATAGGTCATACGGGTCAGAGGGGACACAGGTCAGAGGGAGCACAGGTCACACAGGTCAGAGGGAGCACAGGTCACACAGGTCAGAGGGAGCACAGGTCAGTGGGCACAAGTGGCACAGGTCAGAGGTGGTATAAGTGGCACACAGGGCAGAGGTGCTTTATGTGTCATTAGAACTGACCTGTGTTCCCAGAGCCGGGGGAGGAGTTGTTCTCGTCGTTGTTGGAGGACAGAACTCCACCGGAGGTCTTCTCACTCTTGTCCACAGTGCTGCTCAGCATAGACCTGTGAGGACATGAACCCAGAGGACACAGTGGACAGGAGACAGAAGAGTGGGTCAGAAGGACAGAGTATCACAGCAAAGCTAAACAAGCAGGACAGAGAGGGACACGAGATGGAAATGAGGGAGACGAGGTCAATTTAAGGAGCCCATGTGTCTGTGTGAGACTGAGACTGAACAGCAGTGTCCCCTACAGGGACAGGCCTCAGTCAAACGAGAGGCATTACTCCAGATGCCCCGTCTGTTTCCCACAGACACATGGGCAAAGATCTGCTCCCGACACACACCTCCATGCAGGATCATCCCAGCCCGATTGGTTCAAACCAGACCCATTTCCTGTTCCCACCACCACAGCTGGTCCCGCCCCCTGCATTCACATCCAGCTACTGATTAACTCCAGGCTACGTTTGTCTAGGTTTGATGGGAGTTTGCTGCATCTCACCTGCTGCCCTCATCCCGACCCTCTCCCTCATACGGACTCCTCGAGAAAAATCAACAAGTTTAGTCTTTTCAACTGGGACTTTCAAAGCTGTCATGTCCCATCTGGGCCCAGAGGCCACCCAACACCCCGGACTCCTCTGGACCTTTGCACCTGCCAGGCTCTTCCTTGAGGGCGCTCTTTCCATGTTCCGTGCGTTCTGTTACTTACTTCTGACTTGGGTTTGGCCTTTCAAGTGACATTTAAGCTCTCATGTTGTGCTTGTTTTAAAAATACTTTTAGGTGCCTTCACATAACTGTGTGTGCGTGTGTGTGTGTGTGTGTGTGTGTGTGTGTGTGTGTGTGTGTGTCTGATAACGATGCAGTGTAATAAGGGAGTGGGGACTGTTAAGGTTTGTGCACTTAAAAAACACAGAGCATTTCTACAGAACAGAATGAATGAGACACAACAAGATGAAGGTGGAATAGAGGCACAGGAGGAGCCCAGGTCCAGAGGAGTCAAAACACACACGTACACGCACGCGCACATGCACACGCACACACACACCTCAGTCTACCAGCACCACCCCTGAAATAAAACATGGTTAAAACAAAGAAACATGACAAGAACACCACAAAAACATCACATAAACTGCACATTAACGTTTGGAGCCATTTTGTGCCTTTTACAGGTTAGTTCTTCACAGGAGAACCCCCAAAATGTCCACCTGAGGAGAAAGTGTGGGCTGACAGAGCACCACAGCGTTAGTTCTTCTGTAACCATACTTTCTCTTTCATAGGTCCTGGACCAGAGACACTCGCTCATGCCTCTTCCAGAACATTTCAAATAAACAAGACTTGCCAGTCATTTTGTAAAGATGTTGTTATTTCCATGTTTTCTGGTCCATCACCTCACCTTGTTTCATTAAATTGTCATTGTTTGCCTGGAATGTTCAACAGCATGGCATTAACATAAAGTCTTTCATTTATTCAATTACTGGCATTTTTACATTTTTTTATAACCTTTCCAGCAAGATGAATTCTCACAAACTCTTGAGAATCCATCTTGTTCTCCCTCAGCTCGCGATAGACTGGACCAATCACAGCACAGCATTGTGATTTGGGTGGAAGCCACAACAACCAAACCAAAACAAACATGTTGGGACCGACGGACGTACTTTGGCCTATTTTAGGAGAGTAACAAACTATTTTGTTTTTCAAAACCGTGCACTTTGTGCATTTGTGGAGGGAAAGGTGTCTGTGCTTTTGTCTCAATTGGATTTTAATTTTTCTTCGTTTAATCAGCAAGAGCCACTCTAGTTTGATTCATGTGTAGAACTCAAGCCAGAGCTGCACATATCAATCTGCCATGTGCCAGGTTAGTGTTTTTAAGGCCCAAAAATACTTACTTTGGCAGAGTCACCATTTTGTGAAACATTCCAAATCAAACAGTAACTCCATTGAATAAAAGAGGGGTCTGACCCTCCACTGTAAAACTTCCACAGTGCCACATTAACAGGGCACGAATAACAGGAGCAGATTGTCCTGGAAAAGGCTTGATGAGTTCTCTGCAGTACACGTTGTCACCACCAGAGGGAGCAATGGCCCTTACAGTGTTTGGGTTAAACAGTAGGTGACACAAGCCATCCACATGAGCTGCTGCTGATGTTAGGTGTTAGAGCCAGAGGAAACAGAGCTGTGAAAGAGGAATGCCCCACCCCCCTCGCCCCCAGGCCGCCTCCCCCTCCCACACCGGGCTCCTCCAGGACACGTCCCCAAGCAGACGATGGTGTAAAGGTGACATGAGGGTGAGTGGGAGGGGGCGGGTCTATCTACACTCTTCCTACTCTTCTACAAATAGTATTACACAATTAGTTTGGTAATTATCAAATAATAAGTCAATTAGTGGGGATTACATGGGACATATTACACTGCGATTTTATTTGAAATGTCCAATAGGTTGCGTTCACGTGACGTCACAGCACTCTGAAGAGCTGGAGGACAGGTCAACATTCTATGGTAGAATGTGTCTTTAACAGCAAAATGCTGGTCCTTGACCTGGTTCTGGGACTCTGCACATGAATTAAAAACCCATCATCAGTTGAAAGGACTTTGAAGCCGCACTGTGTAACTTTGGTGTGCGTCAGCCTTCACTCAACAGGCTTATGTTCCTAAAGACTACAGCAGATGCATTAAACTTACATTTTAATGGATAACCAAATTTCCAACATTTACAGTCAAATTGTCTTATCAAATGAGAGGCTAAATCATGACGGGGGCCTCTTTGAAGAACCACTGTGCAGCTAAAAATAGCATCACACGACATGCTGTGGTTTCTTCTGCTGGGGTAGCTCAACTTGATAAAAGTTAAAAACAAGCAACAACTGTTTTAGGATTAGAGCAAACAGAGCGCCGGCCGGTTTGTGACAAGACTGTCCCACTGGACCTGCCCTCCACCTGCAACACTTCAAAAACGCAACCTACTCTTTATTTTCTATACATATTCTAATCTGTTCTGCGGTTAGTGTGTGGGCACAAATGAGAGTAGCTGAATGAGAGGTCACGAGGGTCACGAGGGGTGAGGAGGGGTGAGGAGGGGTGAGGAGGGGTTGGAGAACATGAGGACAGTTAGCTGTGTGGTGAGGAGTTAGTGAGCTTTAACGTTTGAAGAGGAGAAATAAAAAAACGGGCCATGGCACTCAAACAGACGGCGGCTCCAAAAAACGGCCGACCACAGAAAAAAGAAGAGGAGGAGGCTCAAAGGCACAAGGGAAGAAGCTGCACAGACACCAGACCAGAGGAGGAGGAGCATGAAGATGGGAGAGGGACGGGACTTTGGGTCAGTGCCTACCTTCGTGGAAACCTGAACGACAGATTTCTACAAAAACAGAGGGATAAAGAAAAAGAGAGAGAAATGTATGAACTGTTGTGACATCACAGAGGAGCTGCGTTCTGATTGGTTCACAGATTGATTTTGGGGCCAGGCTTAAGATTCACAACAAGGAGCACTACACTTGAGGCTTTCAGTTTCCTATCGAACCTGACAGAGGAGGTGCCTGTACCTGACAGAGGAGGTGCCTGTACCTGACAGAGGAGGTGCCTGTACCTGACAGAGCGGGTGCCTGTACCTGACAGAGGAGGTGCCTGTACCTGACAGAGGAGGTGCCTGTACCTGACAGAGGAGGTGCCTGTACCTGACAGAGGAGGTGCCTGTACCTGACAGAGGAGGTGCCTGTACCTGACAGAGGAGGTGCCTGTACCTGACAGAGGAGGTGCCTGTACCTGACAGAGGAGGTGCCTGTACCTGACAGAGGAGGTGCCTGTACCTGACAGAGGAGGTGCCTGTACCTGACAGAGGAGGTGCCTGTACCTGACAGAGGAGGTGCCTGTACCTGACAGAGGAGGTGCCTGTACCTGACAGAGAGAGGAGGTGCCTGTACCTGACAGAGGAGGTGCCTGTACCTGACAGAGGAGGTGCCTGTACCTGACAGAGGAGGTGCCTGTACCTGACAGAGGAGGTGCCTGTACCTGACAGAGGAGGTGCCTGTACCTGACAGAGGAGGTGCCTGTACCTGACAGAGGAGGTGCCTGTACCTGACAGAGGAGGTGCCTGTACCTGACAGAGGAGGTGCCTGTACCTGACAGAGGAGGTGCCTGTACCTGACAGAGGAGGTGCCTGTACCTGACAGAGGGGCTGCCTGTACCTGACAGAGGAGGTGCCTGTACCTGACAGAGGAGGTGCCTGTACCTGACAGAGGAGGTGCCCTCTCAGCATCAGAAGAATAAGTTGCATTACAAATGAGGCATGTATTAAATGGTCAGGGGTTGGCCAGTGTTAATAGAATTAGTTGGTGTTAAATCCATGTTCCTTGTGGGTTTCCATTTGTCTCTGGACAGAACTTGTCAATAGAAAGTGTGTGAATGTTTTTTCTAATTAGGACTTAGTTTGGTGTGATAGAACCTGTGGTAAATATGTGTCATAGTTTTACATCAGTCAAGTGAAAGTTTGAGAAGAAAAGTTAAAAAAAAAACGAGGAAGTAGCGTAGTAGAGTTCTAAAGGAGTCTCTCTGCCATCACAGCACAAAGTTCTATCCAATTTACACAAAAGAGACACATTTAATCACATTCATTTTAAAAAGTATAAAGGTGTTTATATTGCATATTTTTATTGTGCCAAATAAGAACTATTGTATAATGTATATGGATTTTGGTCTCTGTTTACATTACAGTTGCTAGGTAACAGTTATGGAATTACCTCTACATAATGTCACTACTGAGTTATAATAAAGGCAAGCGAGATTGTCGCTATGGTAACCTATAGGACCAACATCCAGCTCCACAGCCAGGCTCAGCAGGCTGTGCAGCGGTGTCTGTCCACAAAAGACTAACAGGGAGCTTGACTTTTTTAGCATCATTTGTAATAAACTTTTACTTTTTTATTTATTTGTACTTGAACATACATTTCATTTATGTAATAAATTCATTTATAGTAACAGTGGTGAAATAAAGAGAATAACTATCAGTGTCCGTGCCCATATGGTGCAGTGGCAGAGATTAATTCTGCATCAAATATAGACCACTGCAGTGTTTTTAGGGAAAATTATGTTGTTTTTATAATTCAGAGAAAAACTGTCCTGACAGACAGAAGTGGAGTCTCTGCATCATTAGGACACAAATATTATTAAACCATTATACGTCACTTTAAACGCTCTATTATTTTTATATTGGTCTGATTTTACATCATTGTCAATTAGAATTGAGCTCTTTGACCACACCTTTTTCCTTCCGTGTTGTATTTTTTGCGTTGTTTTTAAACTAACTTCTTGAGCGGAGAGTATTCCAGGGCAAGCCTCTTTTCATTGCTTACGGTACCTTGATGATAATGTTTATTTATAGAGCGCTTTTCCACCTAACAGGCACTCAAAGCGCTTACCTTGTACCATATGTATATGACAAATAAACAAACCTGAAAACTTTAACTTTCTCCACTCGCAAAATGGCGAGCCTCTTGGGCCCAGCCCTTTTCTAGAATTGCACATTATAATTGCAGATACTACTTAATTATTATCAGTGTTTAAAATAGAAGGAAATGTTCTTTTTACATGTTTCTAAAATCACAGAAATTACCATTTTTATATGAAGTGACGTCACAGTAAACATGGCTATGGCTAGACTAGTGATACCTGTAAGTTGTATTTTATTTCATTTCAGACGCTTTCACGTGTGTCTAACACGAAGAACACAATTACAATCACACAAGATAACGTTAACACAACGTAACGTTAACGCGGAAGGAACGAACTTTTTTGGGGTCGTGCACCAATGAGCACACGCCATAGGGATAAACAGGGCGCCATTTTGGGTTCATCTTCCAGTTTTAATTATAGTTCCATGGGTATAGTTCCACAATGGTATAGTTCCATGGTATAGTTCTACAATCTATCTCTAATCTCTAAATTATAACTCACTGGCCAAATGCTGCTGCACATGTCCAATTAGAAAGTAACATTAGAAATGTCACCACAATGGTCAAACTAAGGAAAATCAGACGTGTTTGTAAAATCTCAAATGTAATGATGTTACCTACGTCTTAGTGACAAAGGTCTGATGGACATGCAGCGTTTGAGGAGCACTTTGCACCCTGGTGCCCTGGGGGGAGCGGCTCAGTGGTTAAAGCTTTCACGGCGCAATATGAAGGTCTTTGGTTCCATTCTAGCTCCCACTGTTGTGTCCTTGGGCAAGACACTTGATCCATCCAGCCCTGCCTATGCGTGAATGTGCAGTGGAAGTGAGTGATTGGTGATTGGTGATGGGAGGAGCCAGCTCAGTCTGGAGGTGTCCCCAGCACAGCTATTTTTAGACCGGCTAAGTAATATCTATGGTAACCATGGAGACCGTTGCTCAGAGACAGTATCTGTATGAGCTCCGCCTCCTCCATCCACAGTTCTGTTTCTCTCTCTTTACACAAGTGAAAGCAGCAAACTGATGACCTCACACTGCTCCAAAGTCTAACTCAGGGGCCACACGCTCAGCCTCTTCCAGAGCCAGGGAAGCCCCAAGATGCACCAGCCTCTTGTTTGCAGGCCATCTTTAAAGGACTTTTGCCCATTCAAAAGACAATCTTTTGTTTTAAATTGTTAATTGCTATGAAAACAGTGCTAGATTCTCATCCCTTTACTTATTTTACTTTTTTTTTTTATTATTGTGAACTATTTTATTAGTGAGTGTTTAATATGTTTATTATTTTTAAACATAATTATAATAATAATAATTATAATAACATAATTAGGCTGTGAAAACAAATTACATTGAGAGCTGGCATTTTCACCAATTTGTGTGTCATTTGTGCATCTTGTTTCTGTGACAGGGATTGTACTGTACGCGTAGCTTTTTGTTAGCTTCATCAAGGCTTCCTGCTATCTGTTAAACTGCTGTTGTATGAAACATACTAGAGAAGTGCAGAGATAGAAGCATATGGGCTTCCATTCTCTGCAGAGACACAGCATGGAGTTTATCTGTGTGTTGAAAAGCACCTTTACTGCAAAACTCAAAGATGTCTCCATCAGAATAAAAGTTTCCATGATAAGCAAAAGGAGCGCTACCACTTGTGGTGTCACGGTCTCAAAAGACACGCCGTTTCCAGAAAACACAAACATGAACAAAATAAAGCCTTCCACAAATCCTAAGCAGATAGATATTCCCCTGTCACTGTGACACTGGACTGCTCTAAGGTCAGAGCCGCTGCAGCATCAGCCTGCTCCGAGTGAGAGGGGGAGGAGCCTACAGTGTACCTCTGCAGCTCCGAGTGAGAGGGGGAGGAGCCTACAGTGTACCTCTGCAGCTCCGAGTGAGAGGGGGAGGAGCCTACAGTGTACCTCTGCTGCTCCGAGTGAGAGGAGCCTACAGTGTTCCTGTGCTGCTCTGGAGGAGGAGGCGGGGTGTATATAGGGGTGGGAAATAAAAACTAAATTAGAAGAATTAACTTGCCTACCATTTACAGTTGATTATAAAAAAAAATCAACAACGAACTAGACTTAATAATAACAATAATAATAATAAAGTTTAAGCTCCTCATCACCTCACTTGTCTCGCTTGTTGCTGTTCTAACTATTATGTCAATCATTGGTGAGATGATTTCCATGGTAACACTCACTTTCCTTTGGTTCATATTAATGCAAACTGCTTTGTGAAGGACAAAACTATGCTCTACCGGTCTTCTTGGGACTGCTTGATTGTGATGGAGGCAAACGGCCCCCTGCTCTAACTGCTGCACTAAAAGAGATCAGGAGGGGCCCCTCAGCAGTAGAGCCTGGTTCTACTCACCTGCGTACAAACTTGGAGGTGAACTTGGTGAAGATGCCAGTAGCTCCGTGTGTGCGACGGGCCTGGCTGTTGCCGTGGGACAGGGAGGGGGAAGCGGGCCCCCCCGGGTAGGCGGAGCCCTGTTGATCCCGCGCCCCGCGCTGTTGCCCTGCGTGGAAGGTGCTGCGGATGCCCACGCCTCTGGAGAAGTTGTTCCTGTCTGGGACAGCAGCACTGCTGATGTTATGGGCCGAGGGAGAAGCCCCAGGGGCCCGCTGGGCCGGAGCGCTGTGGACACACAGGAGAGTCACAAACAGGACACAAACTACAGAGGCCCCAGGGGCCCGCTGAGCCGGAGCGCTGTGGACACACAGGAGTCACAAACTACTAGGGCTGTTCATGGTTAACCATTTAGCCGATTAATCGTGCCTAAACGCTTATGTTGTAATACACAACCTGGACGCCTGAGCGAGCACCCTCAAGACAGAGCAAACCTGCTGAGTGTCACTGCAGTATCTATGGACTAATATTGATCCTACATGACTTAACTTGGAGAAAACAGACAGCTTTTTACCTCAAATGCAAAACTATAAATCTATCAATCTTTTACCTGCACAAGCTAAGGTAAGTGGCTAAAGTTAGCAGCTTTACAACGCAATTCTTAAAAATAAGAGTGCTTTATTAACAATCACTACAACACTGCATCACAACAGCGTTTACAGGAGCTTTCATTCAGCCGTGTTGTGCACAGTTCAGAGACCTGTTGCGCTGCACTGTGTTTACGACGTAATGCATTGAGTTCCATTATGACTCGTACTGTTAAAAATAACATCTTGAACAAAATAGCACTGTGTTAGCGTAACCGGTTAACCGATTGAGGGCTGTTGAGCAGGAGCACTGCAGACACACAGGAGAGTCACAAACAACTACAGCTGCCTCACTATTGCAACATTTTTATGGAATATTTACGCTCAAAAGAAGAGACCAACTTAAACTACAATACAGTATGTGAATATTGCAGTGCTTTGTTCTAATCAGCACTAAGCGAGTGGAGCAGGAGCCCCTCAGAACACCACACACTGACATGGAGCAGGAGCCCCTCAGAACACCACACACTGACATGGAGCAGGAGCCCCTCAGAACACCACACACTGACATGGAGCAGGAGCCCCTCAGAACACCACACACTGACATGGAGCAGGAGCCCCTCAGAACACCACACACTGACATGGAGCAGGAGCCCCTCAGAACACCACACACTGACATGGAGCAGGAGCCCCTCAGAACACCACATACTGACATGGAGCAAGAGCCCCTCAGAGAACACAGAAATAACGAGAGGTCCTGAAGAACAGCGGAGATGTTCTTCACAACCACACAGTCCAGTGCTCAGTCTAAACCAAATCTCACATTTTGATACGACCTTGTAAGAAATAGTAGAATTACAGTGAAAGAGCAGAAATACACGGTGGGCCTGGGCGATATAACAAACTTGATGTATTGTTGGCCACATGGCCCAGCCCTGGAGCTCTGGCAGACAGACGCACACAAACACAAAGGCCACAGCAGAATCACAGGAACAGGTTTGACAGTTTAAGCCTCAAAGGATTTGTCCAAAGAAGTCAGACTTCGTTTATTAAGTACTTTCAAAATGTCTAAATTGTTTATGAGTAATGGCGTTATGAGATTTGCAATATGTTCAAGTTTAGGCAAGATTAAGTCCACAGATTTTGGTCAAGTCTTTATTTGAAGGGACAATGTACTGAGACATTAAGCTCATAAACAAAGACGTGTCCCATAACATTAGAGCTAAATGGCTAGTCAGGATTAGAAGTCAGCACTGCTTTCCAGAGAATGGAGGAGGTTCTTGTTGAGCAGGAGGACAGGTGAAGAAAGTGCTCAGAGAGGAGCTGCTGGTACCTTCTCTCCAGTGTTCCCAACCAACTTCTGAACAGGCCCAGCTCACTGACGGAGGACAGGCAAAGCATGCAACAAGACAAGGCTTACCCCAAGCACAGTGGGCACACCGAGCACACAGTGGCACAATGCGGCACAGTCACATCGGCACAGTCACAGAAGCACACAGTGGCACACAGTGGCACACAGTGGCACAGTCACAGCGGCACACAGTGGCACAGTCACAGCGGCACACAGTGGCACAGTCACAGCGGCACAGTCACAGAGGCACACAGTGGCACAGTCACAGCGGCACACAGTGGCACAGTCACAGCGGCACAGTCACAGCGGCACAGTCACAGTGGCACAGCCAAGGCGGCACACAGTGGCACAGTCACATCGGCACACAGTGGCACACAGTGGCACAGTCACATCGGCACACAGTGGCACAGTCACATCGGCACACAGTGGCACAGTCACAGCGGCACACAGCGGCACAGTCACAGCGGCACACAGTGGCACAGTCACAGCGGCACACAGTGGCACAGTCACAGCGGCACACAGTGGCACACAGTGGCACAGTGGCACACAGTGGCACACAGTGGCACAGTCACAGCGGCACACAGTGGCACAGTCACAGCGGCACACAGTGGCACAGTCACATCGGCACACAGTGGCACACAGTGGCACAGTCACAGCGGCACACAGTGGCACAGTCACATCGGCACACAGTGGCACACACAGTGGCACAGTCACAGTCACAGGTGGCACAGTCACATCGGCACACAGTGGCACACAGTGGCACAGTGGCACACAGTGGCACAGTCACAGCGGCACACAGTGGCACAGTCACAGCGGCACACAGTGGCACAGTCACAGCGGCACACAGTGGCACAGTCACATCGGCACACAGTGGCACAGTCACATCGGCACACAGCGGCACAGTCACAGCGGCACAGTCACATCGGCACACAGTGGCACACAGTGGCACAGTCACAGCGGCACACAGTGGCACAGTCACAGCGGCACACAGTGGCACACAGTGGCACAGTCACATCGGCACACAGTGGCACACAGTGGCACAGTCACATCGGCACACAGTGGCACAGTCACATCGGCACACAGTGGCACACAGTGGCACAGTCACATCGGCACACAGTGGCACACAGTGGCACAGTCACAGTGGCACACAGTGGCACACAGTGGCACAGTCACATCGGCACACAGTGGCACACAGTGGCACAGTCACAGCGGCACACAGTGGCACAGTCACATCGGCACACAGTGGCACACAGTGGCACAGTCACAGCGGCACACAGTGGCACAGTCACAGCGGCACACAGTGGCACACAGTGGCACAGTCACATCGGCACACAGTGGCACAGTCACATCGGCACACAGTGGCACACAGTGGCACACAGTGGCACACAGTGGCACAGTCACATCGGCACACAGTGGCACAGTCACAGTGGCACACAGTGGTACAGTCACATCGGCACACAGTGGCACACAGTGGCACAGTCACAGTGGCACACAGTGGCACACAGTGGCACAGTCACAGTGGCACACAGTGGCACAGTCACAGCGGCACACAGTGGCACACAGTGGCACAGTCACAGCGGCACAGTCACATCGGCACACAGTGGCACACAGTGGCACAGTCACAGCGGCACACAGTGGCACAGTCACATCGGCACACAGTGGCACACAGTGGCACAGTCACAGTGGCACACAGTGGCACAGTCACATCGGCACACAGTGGCACACAGTGGCACACAGTGGCACAGCAGTGGCACACAGTGGCACACAGTGGCACAGTCACAGTGGCACACAGTGGCACAGTCACATCGGCACACAGTGGCACACAGTGGCACAGTCACAGCGGCACACAGTGGCACAGTCACATCGGCACACAGTGGCACAGTCAGTGGCACACAGTGGCACACAGTGGCACAGTCACATCGGCACACAGTGGCACACAGTGGCACAGTCACAGTGGCACACAGTGGCACAGTCACATCGGCACACAGTGGCACACAGTGGCACAGTCACACACAGTGGCACACAGTGGCACAGTCACAGTGGCACACAGTGGCACAGTCACAGCGGCACAGTCACATCGGCACACAGTGGCACACAGTGGCACAGTCACAGCGGCACACAGTGGCACAGTCACATCGGCACACAGTGGCACACAGTGGCACAGTCACATCGGCACACAGTGGCACAGTCACATCGGCACACAGTGGCACAGTGGCACAGTGGTGGCACAGTCACAGTGGCACACAGGTGGCACACAGTGGCACAGTCACAGTGGCACACAGTGGCACAGTCACATCGGCACACAGCGGCACACAGTGGCACAGTGGCACACAGTGGCACAGTCACATCGGCACACAGTGGCACACAGTGGCACAGTCACAGTGGCACAGCACACAGTGGCACAGTCACATGGCACACAGTGGCACACAGTGGCACAGTCACAGCGCACAGCGGCACACAGTGGCACAGTCACCACACAGGTGGCACACAGTGGCACAGTCACAGTGGCACACAGTGGCACAGTCACATCGGCACACAGTGGCACACAGTGGCACAGTCACAGTGGCACACAGTGGCACAGTCACATCGGCACACAGTGGCACACAGTGGCACACAGTGGCACACAGTGGCACACAGTGGCACAGTCACAGTGGCACACAGTGGCACACAGTGGCACAGTCACAGCGGCACAGTCACATCGGCACACAGTGGCACACAGTGGCACAGTCACAGTGGCACACAGTGGCACAGTCACATCGGCACACAGTGGCACACAGTGGCACAGTCACATCGGCACACAGTGGCACAGTCACATCGGCACACAGTGGCACAGTCACAGTGGCACACAGTGGCACAGTCACATCGGCACACAGTGGCACACAGTGGCACAGTCACAGTGGCACACAGTGGCACACAGTGGCACAGTCACAGTGGCACACAGTGGCACAGTCACATCGGCACACAGTGGCACACAGTGGCACAGTCACAGCGGCACACAGTGGCACAGTCACAGTGGCACAGTCACAGCGGCACACAGTGGCACAGTCACATCGGCACACAGTGGCACAGTCACATCGGCACACAGTGGCACACAGTGGCACAGTCACAGCGGCACACAGTGGCACAGTCACAGTGGCACAGTCACAGCGGCACACAGTGGCACAGTCACATCGGCACACAGTGGCACAGTCACAGCGGCACACAGTGGCACAGTGGCACAGTCACAGCGGCACACAGTGGCACAGTCACAGCGGCACACAGTGGCACACAGTGGCACAGTGACAGTGGCACAGTTAGTGCATTAGTGCAGAGGACCCGGTCAGTGCAGAGGACACACAGATAAGACCATCAGCACATGGCACAACGTGTGAGGGTCAAATTCTTGGTCAAGCACACACAATCTGAAGCATGCGTCTGCTAAAAACTAGCCCTTGTTTTTAGAAGTGTTCATCCCAGAGCTCCTGCCTTTAATGTCAAATAATTCTGGAGCAGACCAGGGTATTGGCCAGGGAGACAGTGACAGGGGTAAATGGCTAGATGAAGTATCTAGGGCTGGAATCACAGACTGAGTTAGATTGATGTAGGATTGCTTTATAGAAATTTGTTAGGTAGATTTCCACACACTGGCCCAATTACAGCCAAGAGGCGGAGTCTATGATGTGTGTGTGTGTGTATGCATGTGCATGTATATGTGTGTGTGTGTGTGTGTGTGTATGCATGTGCATGTATGTGTGTGTGTGTGTGTGTGTGAGTGTGTGTGTGTGTGTGTATGCATGTGCATGTATGTGTGTGTGTGTGTGTGTGTGTGTGTGTGTGTGTGTGTGTGTCTGTCTGCGTGTGTATCCATCTGTCTCTGTGTGTGTCTATTTGTGTCTGTGTGTTTGTGTGTGACCAGGTCACTTTGTTCTGTTTTTAAATCACTGTTTGTAGTTAAAAATCCTCAGATGCCTGACACACGTAAAATGGAAAGTGTAAAATAGTCGTACGGAGTCACAATCGATGTGACAGTTAGCCTAAATGATGCTAAGGCCGCACAATATATTGAAGATTATAGTTATTGCACTTGTTCTTATCATGATATGCATATTGCAAAGATGCACGATCATTTCTACTGGTTAAATGCATGAATCTTGTATTTCTTGTGTGCCCGCGCTTGTTTTTACTTTTGACCCTTCAACCGCACACATGTTCACCCCCAAAAGTACAGTCACAGCAAGTGAATATTTGAGTGTTTTTTATTTTTATTAACGCTTCAAAATTCTCATAACTTTTTTCATTATTTTATACAGACATAAATTAAGGTAAAAAAATGTCTGAAATGTTTAAAATGCCTCAGTAATGTCCAGGTTTTAACAATCCAAAAGTCTCCAATGTGTGTATATTCTAACTATATTTTACAGCAAGAGCCGAGTACTTAATTGTTATCCTTTATAACTGGAAAAGAAAAGAAAAATATATCCAAATGAGGAAAAAATATTGCGATATCGTTATTGCAATACTTGACACCCAATATTGCATATCGTACTAATTTCCAATATCTTGCAGCCCTAAATGAGGTGTTAGCTTTATTTGCGGGGTAATAAAGCTGAAAATGTATCTAGTTTGCACTAAAATGGATCACAAACACTAGACATGATGTCATGTACAAAGCAACAAATAGTTGATTCAGTGTGAAGATCTACTTGTTTCAAAAAATTTTTTTTTTTTTTTTAAGTCCTTGTCTTGACATGTTTTTGAACTTGTTAGTTTACCTTTACGTAGAAGCACACCAGTAGCATTAGTTAGCATCTAAGTTCAAACCATGTCATGAGGTGTGGTGCTGATGAGGACTAGTGATGAGGAGGAGGAGTAGGTGAGACTTGCCTGGGCCGGGGGCCGTGCAGCTCGGAGGGGCAGGGATGGTTGGAGGATGAGTGGGACTTGTGATGTCGGGGACGCGAGGACGATGAAGAGAGCACAGCGGTGGCAGAGGCGGTGGATGCACGGGACCCAGGGGTGTTCAGGCTGAGGGAGGGAGAGGGGGCCCGCCCAGCACGCGCGCACACACACACGAACACACACATGGAGTGGGTGAGTGCACGGCGGGGCAGGGTGAGCATGGTTAGCAGCAGTACATGGCACATATAAAATGGGGAGGAGAAAGAGACACCAGGAGAGAAGAGGAGAGGAGAGGTTAGAACAGGAGAGAAGAGGAGAGACCAGGAGAGAAGAGGAGAGACCAGGAGACAAGAGGAGAGGAGAGAGCAGGAGAGGAGAGGAGAGGAGAGAAGAGGAGAGGAGAGGAGAGGAGAGAAGAGGAGAGAGCAGGAGAGAAGAGGAGAGGAGAGAAGAGAAGAGGAGAGGAGAGAGCAGGAGAGAGCAGGAGAGGAGAGAAGAGGAGAGAGCAGGAGAGAAGAGGAGAGGCCAGGAGAGAAGAGGAGAGAAGAGAGACCAGGAGAGAAGAGGAGAGACCAGAAGAGAAGAGGAGAGACCAGAAGAGAAGAGGAGAGACCAGAAGAGAAGAGGAGAGACCAGGAGAAGAGGAGAGACCAGGAGAGAAGAGGAGAGACCAGGAGAGAAGAGGAGAGGAGAGAAGAGGAGAGAGCAGGAGAGGAGAGGAGAGGCCAGGAGAGAAGAGGAGAGAAGAGAGACCAGGAGAGAAGAGAGACCAGAAGAGAAGAGGAGAGAGCAGGAGAGAAGAGGAGAGAGCAGGAGAGAAGAGGAGAGAGCAGGAGAGAAGAGGAGAGAGCAGGAGAGAAGAGGAGAGAGCAGGAGAGAAGAGGAGAGAGCAGGAGAGAAGAGGAGAGACCAGGAGAGAAGAGGAGAGGAGAGGAGAGAGCAGGAGAAGAGAGGAGAGGAGAGGGCAGGAGAAAAGAGGAGAGACCAGGAGAGAAGAGGAGAGACCAGGAGAGAGCAGGAGAGAAGAGGAGAGGAGAGAAGAGGAGAGAGCAGGAGAGAAGAGGAGAGGAGAGAAGAGGAGAGAAGAGGAGAGAAGAGGAGAGGAGAGAAGAGGAGAGAGCAGGAGAGAAGAGGAGAGAAGAGAGAAGAGGAGAGAGCAGGAGAGAAGAGGAGAGGAGAGAAGAGGAGAGAGCAGGAGAGAAGAGGAGAGGAGGGACCGGGAGAGAAGAGGAGAGACCAGGAGAGAAGAGGAGAGACCAGGAGAGAAGAGGAGAGACCAGTAGAGAAGAGGAGAGAAGAGAGACCAGTAGAGAAGAGGAGAGACCAGGAGAGAAGAGGAGAGACCAGGAGAGAAGAGGAGAGACCAGGAGTGAAGAGGAGAGACCAGGAGAGAAGAGGAGAGACCACACCACCACATGGAGAAAGGGAGGGGGAGTGAGATGAGGGGAGGGGAGAGAAGGAGAGACAGAGAGTGAGAGAGAGGAGAGGGAAAGAAACAGAGAGAGAGAGGGAGAGAAACAGAGAGAGACAGGGAGAGCTGAAGACAAATTGATCAAACTTGAAACGGATCACATGGTGATGATTAAGTCAGCACAGGACACCCACAACACATGAGCAGTGCAGTCTGAAACGCCCTTTTCTCCAGAATGCATGAGGAATGTAATTAAACCTTTAGATGAACATGAACAAGAGGAAAATGGCGTTTCAGACGCATGAGGAAGGACCACATGAGTGTGTGACACTTCTGTTCAAAGAAGACATATTATGCAAACTGGACTTTGAACCTAATGCTTTCACCTCATCTTTAACTTATCTTGTATTCTGAGTGATTCCTTACATGTTTGAATAATCTTGTCTAGTCAGGTCATACAAAACGATTTTCAAAAATGCGTCTTTTGCTACAATGAAATGCCACCATGAAGAAATGGAGCCAGCAACAGAGACACAGTTCTGCAGTTTGGAACAGGAAGTCAATGTTACAGAAGCTGTTGAAGTTAAATATCATGACAAAATCTAAAATCAAGATCTCCATTTAGTTTAAAACTAAATAACAGAAATAAAACAGCATAATATGTCTTCTTTAAGGCCCTGGAAGCATATGCACAGAAGCATTAAGGGATGGTCCATGACTTTGATTTGGGATGAAAATCAAAGCTGTACTGCCTGTTGTCCAGAGGCCTGGGTGAGTGCATCAGTCTGCAGTGTGTGGGGCTGTGGGAGGGCAGAGCTCTGGGGAACTGAGAGTGTGTGTGTGTGCGTGTGTGTGCGAGTGTTTAAGGAGCATGTGTGTTGGGGTGGTGGCTGTACCTGTCCTTGCCGTTGTGCACGCCTGGTCCCAGCGTGGCTCTCTCGGTCTGGGGTGAGGTCCTGCTGCGGCTGCCAGTCGACAGGATGCTGTTCTGTAGTGACCAACAAGAAAACACCATGTCTACTTGATTCTTTTTCTTTTTAGCCGGATGCGTGAGAATTGGTGAAGGGTTATTTAAAGCTGCTGTTGCTGTTGTTGTTTTTTTTTTCATCTGATCACATAAATTATTTGTAGAAACTTAATCGATATTGTGTCTGACCAAAGTATGGCATTAAAAGTGGCACTGTATTCTTTTCTGGTGGAGGGTCTGCCAAAGTTAGGCTAAAGCCCTTTCTGAAACCAAATCGTCCACCCGTTTCCTCCCCACTTCTCCTCACCCTCACTGAAGGCTCACAGCTGAGCGGAGGTTTCTTCAGTAGAGCGCTCAGAGCTTTAGCTTTCGCCTCGTTCAGACAGAAGAGACACGCCCCTTTACTGTGAAAGCACTGCCCAAAATTGACGAACAAAGTTTGATATAAAGATCAGATAAAACACTTTGATCTCAGTGGGGAAGTTTGCTCGTACTTATTTTACAATATTATAACAATATACTGTGCAGAGAAAATATATAAGTGCCACAAGTTAAAATACCTTATATCCTTGACTAATATTAATATCAGTTCTCAAAAAGCAAAGAATTGGCCTCTAGTGTCTCTTACACATCATACAGATTAGAAAAGCACGTCACAGAGAGTGTTAATGAGTTAAAAGCCACTTAAAAGAGAATGTTGTGTGGTAAAACTCGCACTAAATCCACACATAAGGGGTTTCCCAAAGCAAATAAAGTCATATTGTGTCTCCGTGAGGTTTTCTCTTTAGTTTATCAAAGCACCTCAATTTTTAATAAATGCCAAAATAATGTGTTTAAATAAATGGGGTGTGGTGCACATCAGGCTGCTCTCCGGTGTTACACACACCTGATAAGTCTGCTCTGATGCCGACTCGCAGTGAAGGAGCTGATAAGACACTTCTTGCTCGGTTTGGAACGGCACTTAATGTGGGAGCTCCTTCACAGGAACGCACAAATGAAGGATTGGTGCGTAGGAAAAGGGAGGAGGAAGCAGTTTTGGAAAAGGCCTAACCGTCGCTACAGTTAATGACAAATGAAAAAGCGCCAGCTCGTGGCCACTGCAGTCATCACACAGAAGCAGTGCAGACCTGGGAGAAGGTATGGGCGGGACTAAAAACCAGTGCACTAGTATGTCTGTCAGTCAGCTGTAAAGGGAGAATCTGATTGGTCAGCAATAATACTAGGGCCCTCTGCTGTCTGTCAGAGTCCTGAACCCCAAAACAAACCCAGCTGCATTTCTAGTGGGTCTACGGGGTATACATGCGTAGTACATAGACTCATATTTCAGCCTTTTTGAGTCATGCCACACTTTTTTGGATGAAAATATTTCACGGCGCACCACCTACTGAAATATTACTAAATCACACCATTTTGGAACAAAAATGGTATTTAATGAATACTGTCTGCTTCTTAAAATTTACAAAGGACGATTGTTTCGTTCACTTTTTTGGTGTAGATGTTGCTCACACTTCAAGATGGTAAATTATTTAATTCAGTTCATGAATCTGACTCTGTTTATTCAAGGCACTTGATGTACTTCAAGGCACACCAGTGTTCCCCGCGACACTGGTTGAATCAAGGGCATAGACTAGACTACTGCTTCTTTGTACTCAGCACATTACTAATTATTTACCGCATGTTTGGTAGAATTACAGCCAAAAAAAATATGGTTAGTTTGATGTATTTTGTGTAATTCACTAATGATTATATCATGTGAAAGGCTGAAACACTTGTCCCAGTATTGTTTCCAGATTGGAGGTGTGAGCATCTAAGGCCGTTTGTGCTCACGGTGGACGGGGTGGCGCTCTTCTTGCGGTCCGGGGGCAAGGGGCTGGCTGGGACCTTGGTGGTGGAGCTGCTGGACGAGCCTTTCCTGTTGGACTCTTCGGTGGTGCTGCTTTTGTCTCCTTGTCCCCTCTTGGAGTAGGACGAGCCTGGGGAAGAGGACATGTAAGACAGGGCAAAAGCATGTTCAGTGCTCACAAACCAACAGGCCATCGCTCCACCCACAACCCCTGACACCCACCACTCTCACCCTGCTCAGTGGCTCTGCGGTTAGGAGGCTTCTGATTGGACGACACACTGCGCTGAACCTGCAGAAAACAGAATACGTATGGAAAATGTAATGCTTAATGTTCTGTTTGCTTGGTTATTAAGTAGAATAACAGAAAAGTGTGAAATTATAAAGTAATTATAAATGGACTAGATTTTGCAAATAAAATGCTCTGACTCCTGAACTCTAAATGCGCCGCAGAAAGCTCTGTGCTTCCCACTCTCTCACAGACATCGGATAATTCATATCCGATAATCAGATAATTCATATTCATCTATCCATAATAAAATAACATGCTTTAAATTGAATAAAATGGCTGAACAGAACCAAAAGAATGATACAGTATTACAAAATAAACCATCAGCAATTTCAAGGGACATTTCAAATAAACTGACTATAGTCACATTTGCACATAAGGAACCGGCCACATAGGCCTGTAATTTAAACTTGGGGCCCCTGACGTGGCTGGTTTATGGGGCCCGTACGTTTGTGGCACCTATGTTACAGTCCCTGGTGTACCTTGTGTGGTGGGGAAGGGGCATTATATTACTTACATCACTTCCTGGGCGGGGCTTGATGAAGCCTTCCTCCAACTGAAACAGAAGCGACAAGTGAGGGGGAGGAGCTTGTGTTGTCACAACTGTCACCACTGTTGTGGTCGCACTCATGATAAGGTCAAGTGTAAATGCAACTCTATTCTTTTGTCCTTCCATAACGACCAGAGTAAAACCATAGAAACACAGATAAAACAGAACACTGAAGTTATTCCTGAACAGATCAGACAATGGAACTTTAACAAACAGGTTGTGTTCATGAAAAAGTCCTTCAGTTTAAAACTTGTGGTGGAAGGCACGCACCCAGGAATTCTGTGTCAAAATGGAGGTTTTAATTTGCCTACATTTGTCAGAAATCATTAGACGTAATAACACAAAACAAAACATGGCAAAGTCTATGTCAATACAACACAACTTGGATATTAGAAAAATCAAAAAGGAGTTTTTCTCAATATTTTTTTTCAATAACTGTGGTAGTTTACATCATCCACAAATGCAATATATGTTGATTCATTTTCTACCGCTTGTATCGCTTGGCTCTACTTGGAACCTTGTTAAGATCCAAACATGCAAAACGTGACTTTTGCCATTTATTGAGATGGTCTTAAACTTTTGATCGCGGCTGTAGTAGGTTTGTAAAAGTCTTGTGTTGGCGTTGGGCTGGTCAGCTCACCTCTGAGTTCTTGTAGTCCAGTAGAAGGTACGTAGCCATTACATCGTTGTACTTCTGGTTAACCAGCGAATCCTGGATCTCCTCCTGAGAGAAGCCCATCTGCAGCATGACATCTGCACACATCAGAGCGTTTCACAGTTAGTCTGCATACAGACGACCCAAGCTGCTGCTCTGTCATTTATGTATATCTGCAAAACTAATTTTATGTCTGGTAGTTGCTTGTTATTTTTTTTATAATTAATTAATACAGAGTTACAGCGCACTTAATGGTACAAACATCTTTAGCCCCCAGTTCCCAGCAATTCAGCTTTTTTCATCAGTATGTGGACTGGCACTGGTTCTCTGGAGAAATCAGACTACAATGGAAGGTCATACGTAGTTTGAGTGCTGTGCACATCTTGCACAGGGTGGCTGGCTGTGTACCTGTCCTCCGCGGGTCCTTGTAGTCCGGCTGGGGCTCGATGTAAGGCTTGAGCTCCTCCTCCTCGTAGCCCACATTCATCCATCGGTCCCTCATGATCTGCTGCTGGAGCAAAGACACAAGCACAGGACCACATGGTTACAACGCACCCACAGCATTTGGAAAAGGAAGTGACATGTTTTATGAGTGAAGATGAGAGCATGAGTAGAACGACCTGTACAAAGTTCTACTAAGTTCACAATGTCTCATTGTTTAATACAGTTTGAATGAATTAAGGACTAAGATTTGAATATGTTTGGACAAGACAATGGGAAGACAGTAAATCATAACCACGATTATTTGCTCATTATTGGACCAATTACAATATTTGAGTAAAACTTGTAATCAGCCAAATTGTCTTTACAGCAGTAAGCAGAGGAGACATGGATGTGATGAACACTTTGTATATTTCTATTTTGTGCTTATTCTTGAGATTTCAGACCATCTCGAATATGATCAGGCTGTGTTTACTGATGTGTACATGATGTGTCCAAAATGTCACATGATTAAAATGGCTTTCATGAAAACATCCTCACAACAGTGGTTTAACAAGGTTTAAGTTGACTTGGCAGACATCTCCTGTGCTTCCTTTGTCTTGTGTGTTTTAATGACTGCTGACAGATCTGCTTGGTGTCTGTGTCACAGCAGTGTATTACTACTATATAATATACAGGATATATTTTATTTAAACATTTTTTACAGTAAATAAACAATCGTAAACAAATAATTGTTTCAAATAATTCACCAATTTCCTTGTTATTATTGTCCATCACTGAGCAGTCCTAATGTTTGCCCACTGACACAAAGGTTGGCAGTTCAGTCCATTTTGCCTGAGACACTTGACTTGAGAAAAAAGTTGAATCCTGAATATTTTTGAGAGATTTTACCAGTGCCATGCCACGCCCCCTTTTAGTCGCTCAACTGCACAGGGCAGGTCTTCGGTCAAAAGAGAATTTCTTTAGTAGAGCCAAATTAATGTTTCATTGCCATTAGTCCAAATTTGGAGAAAGTAAACTGACAAATAATTTGTTTTGTTAATTCATTCATTCATTCATTTTCTACCACTTGTTCCCGTTAAGGGGTCGCGGGGGACTGGAGCATATCCCAGTGACTTTTGGGCCTTACACCCTGGACAGTTTCCAACTCGTTGCAGGACTAAGACAGAGACATAGACAAGGACAGACAGCCATTCACTCTCACATTCATTCTCTGGATGAACCCACAGTAACACGGAGAGGACATGCAGACTCCACCCACAGAGATCGTGTGACGTTGGTCTAGTCCAGGATTTGAACCCACGATCTCCTTACTGAGAGGAGCCTGTGCTTGTCATATCCCACATGTGAGCTTTCTGCGTTCTTTACAAGTTTGGTCAAATGTTTTGTTAGATTTACTTCTTTGAAACATGCATCTCTCAATCATGGTCATATTTCTATATTTACATTTCTCTATTATTCTGTATAGCAGTAGCAGCAGTAACAGTAGCAGCAGCAGCAGTGTAGTGCAGAGTGCAGGGGCTGACCTCCAGGCTGCCTCTCTTGGAGGGGTTCAGGATGAGGAACTTCTTGAGGAGGTTCTCACAGTCGGTGGACATGTAGAAGGGGATGCGGTACTTCCCACGCAGCACTCGCTCTCTCAGCTCCTGCAGAACACGGCGGCAGAGGGTCACAGCACATCCAGACTCAATAACAGAGCTGTTACTCATTCAAAGTCAGATATTCAGATTGAAAGACATTTTAATTTGTCTATAACTGAACAAACTAAATGGCCTAGGATGTGCAATTAACCATCTCTGTAACTGTGATTTCAATTCTTACTCTATTCAATTACAAACACTGAAAATACTACATCTTGCCTTCTGTTCAGAGTTATAAGGAACTCATTTTGCCTCAAACCCTTAAGCAAATGCAATAAATTACTAATAAAATATATTCGGTCTATACTTTGTCTACAGAATAATTTTGACACTATAGAAGTAACTTAATAATCCTGATTTCAAATATGCACCAAATAATCGTGATTATAACTTGCTGTGGAGCAGCCCTTGGCCTAGCCCTATTAGACAAACATGAAAGCCATAAAGACACTCCTTGACTTACAGTAATGAACTGTAAAAGAAAAGTCTGCTCTCTCATACAGTGCCAGCTCCAGATCTTCCTCAGATCTCCAGTGTTAGGAGGACGTTTGAAGCTCCACAGCCATGCAGCAGGCCTCAGAGATAACAAGACACCAGAGCGGAGCGCCACCACCAGGACGGAGAGGAAAGCAGCTCCTCAGGACTGTCAAGTTTACTCGATAAATGATATTATTGAGCACAGCGTTTTGTAACACTAATGCAATAACTCTAGACAATGAGCTCTGCTTAATCTAAAACAACAATTGAAGAACTTTAGAACTTCAAACTGCTGTCTCAACTGTAACAATCAACAAATAAACTTCCACAGATTTAAAGTTTGAGAAAACTTCATCAAGCCCATGAACAGAAATGAACAAGATCTCTTATATTTGAAAAAATAAAAAGATGGTTTGAAAATGAACTGAAATATTGTATTGTTTTTTTTTTGTTTTTTTTTTATTGCACAGTAACTAATATGCCAGAGTGAGCTAAGAGACTAGCTTTCCTCTGTCAAACTGACCACGCCTGGGGACAACAGCTGATAAGAGATGAATCACACCACATCAGGGGACAACTGTGACCAAGGTGGAAATCCTGCCGCCCAAACATGTCAGGGAAATGAGCTCCGTGCTTTTTTGCATCTGTCTTATGAAAAGAAAAACACAAATTGACATTTCTCCCCTCTCTGAGCACGGGACCAAAAGGGACAGGAGCAAGCAAGCAACGTGCGCTGGTTCAATCCCTTCACCCGTGGCTCTACCTGGAGGAAAACTTGTTTGTTGCAAAGTGATCAGTCAGCACTTCTCAATTAGTCAGACAATAACAGACATCATGACTGCTCATCTCTCGCGCCGTTAAAGCGAACTACAGCCGTGATCGTGATGGGATCTGACGGAGCATGAGAAGGGCTGCAATGGGGCTACGCAGTTAAGGCCAAAGTTTGGTGGCAGACGGCCGGGTCTGGCATAAATGGAGGTTCAGTGCTGCCTCGCTGTTGTCTCCTCCGTACAGTGAGCCGTGTCTCTGGCAGCCATGGCCCAGCGCTGCCTTTGCTCTATTAAAGCGATCACTCGTGCAAAAACCATGCACGCGCACACTTAGTATAGTCTTGACCTATAATTTAATAAATAAAAGATGAATTGGTTTTTGGGCTCAATTATCATCTGTACATTTTATTTGCACTAGCAGGAAATCTTTTATTTTTTGTAACCTTGAGTTGCAGATTGAAGAGTTTTATTCTGCTATTTTTTAATGGAGATTTTTTTCTTTTTCTTTACACTCTGATTCACATTTTTACTACGTTGTTTATTTTTACTACCATTTTCGTTTATTGCAGTATTTCCTGTAGCAAACATGTGTTATCATGACAGGCCTATGTGTGCTCACTCATTTTAAATCAGCAATGACACAAGCTATGGCCCCTCTAACGTGGACTCGCTTGTGTTATGTTTTAGACAGCTACATTTAAAGAGTAAGTAAAAATTACTGGAGTGTAGAATGCGGACAGCACAGTTCCTATCATATGTAAAAATAAAATCCTCAGAGTAAATGTTGATTATATCTATATTTGCAAAAGCATGGTTCTAGTTTGGTTATAGTATGTTAGCCATTTATTGGCCATTATAGCTTTAAAGTTTTAGTGCTAATGCTAAATTACTAGACCGTGAACATCCCTCAGCTCCTGGTCACACCTATTCTGTTCTTTGAGCTGCTGTAGACTGGTCTGAGTGGTCTAAGCTCCTTTCAATTCAATTCAGTTTATTTTTTTCAGCGCCCAAATTCACAACAGTTGCCTCGATGGGCCACAGGTAGAAAGCAGTTTAAATAAACAATGTTAAAGAAAATTTTGCACTGTCCCAGAGCGCCCCCTGTCCTTGAATCTCCTTCTTGGCAAGGAAATACAACAAAAAACCCTGTCGGAAAAAAAAACTACAAAAGACCTGAGACACAAATCTGGTCAAATATGTAGTCTGTGTTGTGAACCCAGTGACCAGAGCAGAACAGGGTCCTTCCTCACTCTGCATTTGTCCACTCTGGGCCCAGTCCGCATGAGGACAAGGCACTGTGGACATCAAGTGTTTATTTGTATTGCTCTTTTGTGAGTCAAACTGAAGTTCCTTCCTAGTTCTCATTTGTATGTTTAAAGATGCACTACATAACTTTTCAGGATTATGGTTACAGTGAGCTCTATGCCCTGCGTGGAGCTCTCGGCAGCAGTTCAGTGTCAGGTGGAACAAAGTGTACGAGGGGCAGAGACAGAGCATACCTTGAGGTTCTGTCCATCGAAAGGCAGTGAGCCGCTGACCAGAGTGTACAGGATGACCCCCAGACTCCACACATCCACCTCAGGCCCGTCATACTTCTTCCCCTGGAACAGCTCTGGAGCGGCATACGGAGGAGAACCACAGAACGTGTCCAGCTTGTTCCCCAGAGTGAACTCATTACTGAAGCCAAAGTCTGCAATCTTTATGTTCATGTCCGCGTCCAAAAGAAGGTTCTCCGCCTGCAGCACCACAGGGAGGGGCAAAAGAAGGAGAAGAGGGGGAGAGAAGGAAGAGAGGAGCGGAGGAGGAAAGAAGGGTGAGAGGAGGAGAGGAGGAACATGAGCTGAAACACAGGAGCTAATCCCATCTTGCACAGACATCTCCAGAGGAGCAGCACAGAGCTCTGGGACAATGGACATGTTGAACACATGGTGCTGAGGTGAACTTCTCACAGCTGGGACAGAGGGGAGAAGCCAGTGCTAAAGCTACCCCCACAAGTGCTCTCTCTCTCTCTCTCTCTCTTTCACACACACACACAGACACACGCACGCACGCACAGACACACACAGACACACACAGACACACACAGACACACACAGACACACACACACAGACACACACACAGACACAGACACAGACACACACACACACACACACACAGCTTTGCTGAGTCAGTGCACTGAGTATGTATATCTTGTAACAAATATGTGGAATTAGTGCCCGTCTCATCACTAAGAGACAGAGGAGGCTAGGGTTGCCTAGCAACAGGTGCACTTCTCTACTAACTGAGGGAGACGCCGTGACAGAAGTGACAGACCTGAGACCTTGTGCTGCGAGCATTCTGTGGCAGTGACTACAGTGCTTAGCACTGATCCTACTGCCAGAAGAGTGGACAGTGTTCATTAACACACAGACAGACAGACGAGTGCAGGAGGCTCACCTTCAGGTCTCTGTGCACGATACACTTCTGATGGCAATATTGCACCGCTGACACAATCTGCACAAAACAAGACACTTTAGGTTTCGTCAACTTTTACAATCACTAACCAGATTCATTAGCACTCAGCTGTTCTCTAGTATGTTCAGTGGATGTGACTGTGGAAGATCTGGATGTATTCTAGAAGTGTACCTAAAGCCCCAGCACATCTTTACCTGTAGAAACCACTGGGCACCAGTTGACTCACTTATTCTCTATTCATCTAGTCAATGTGATAAAAAAGAGGAGGTTTGTGTCACAGCCAGCTGCTCTACAGACCTGTCTGAACTTGGCACGGGCCTCCTTCTCCTTCATGCGGCCGTGGGCCACCAGGTAATCGAACACCTCTCCTGAGGAGCACACAAAGGACATTATTGAAGAACACCATTCTTCTCAGGCAGGACTGGATCATTTTTCACTATTTAAAAACTAACTCTACAGGAGGAGCTGGGAGACACAAAACTGTTTCTGTTTTCATTCAGTCCTCAGTCAGTGAAACAAGAATACTTTGCCTCATAAGAATGAAATGGCACAGTTGAGGCCTTCACAGGCACATGTGCAGTGACAAGACATAGACTTATGTTACAGTTCCATTCATTACAGGTGTATGCTGGTGTTCCTCATGTTGCTGCTTTGACGTTACAAGAGGACCTGCTCCAGAGTCCTCTGGTGCTATGATGTGATTAGTGAGTGGCCTGAGTGAGACCTGACAGACAGGTTAGTGCATTGTGCTGGAGGAACAAAAGGACTGGAACAGCTTGCACAGCCGGCCTGAAGGGAGTGATCAGAGCATGACACTCACCTCCGCTGGCGTACTCCATGACCAGGTACAGTGTCTTCTCAGTCTCAATCACCTCAAAGAGCTTGACTACAAGAGAGAAGGACACACATCAGACACACGACCACTGCCACTGTCGCTGCTACTGCTACTGCTACTACTACTACTAGTGCACTAGTGCTACTTTAACTGCTGCTGCTAGTATTAGTCGTACAGCTACTGCTGTTAGTGGTACTGCTGTCACTTTTAATGCTGCTGCTACTGCTACTGCTGCGAGAAGGGTCTGGCTGCAGCCGATGGGCTTGAGTGTAGCTCCACTAGCTCCACATCTGGTTTGGTTTAATACACAACTATCGACCCTTATCCCTAACCCAAACCCTACCCTTACCCAACTTAACCATGTAGCAATCATTAATAAGTGATTCCTGTTTTTTAAAAATGTATTTATTTTTTAGCGGATGTGACTGAGTGGAGCTCCACTCAGCTGCCAATGGTGGCCACTCCATACAGCGTCTGCAGCTAAACTCTCTTGACTGCCACCGCTGGATCCTGCTGCTGGATCCTGCTGCTGGATCCTGCTGCTGGATCCTGCTGCTGGATCCTGCTGCTGGATCCTGCTGCTGGATCCTGCTGCTGGATCCTGCTGCTGGATCCTGCTGCTGCTGCTACTAATGAGACTGGAACTACTACTGAGGCTGCAACTACTGCTACTGCTGCTGAAGCACTCCCACTCATTACTCACCTATGTTTGGGTGGTTCAGCAGCTTCATGATTCTCACTTCCCGGAAGAGCTGGGAAAAAAATAAAAATAAAAAGAAATCAAAATCATGTTGACCATACATATTGGTAACCCACTTTGAGGAACAACACACAATGGTGTCCAGTCAACTCCAGCTGGGCCAACATGAACATACCTCATTTTACCAAAACCGAAACCTCCAGAATTGATTTTCATTTTTATTTTACAATGCATACTATGTGATCGCTGTGCTAAATAAGGGGTTAGCAACATTAGCTTCTTTAGCAATATCTAACGAAGGCAAGCTGAGTCAAAGTGAAGGAGTCACAGTGCACAGCAGTAGAATCAAACTCTGACATCATTTCTTTATGAGGTGTTTACATGCTGTGATGGAAAAACAACAATACTCAGAGTCAATTAAGCTCTCTTCCAACCCCAAGGCTATAAGGACCTCTGCAGCCCTGAACCTTGTCATTTTGTAAAGGTCAACTTTGTAACCCCTGGCAGAATGTTTACTGTATTGAAACATGAACTTAAAAAAAAAAGAAAAAGTAAAACTAGTTTTACTTTGATTTGAGAATGTTTTGGGGTAAGATCATTGCACTATATCAAACTTAAGCTAATCTTAAAGTAAAATAGTAAAAATAAATAAAAATGAGAAAAAAGGGTTAGGGTTAGTAAAGTAAAGTGCCCTCTGCAAGCAATTTTATACACATTACTCATACCATGAAGGGAAGAAGGAGAGGGCAGGAGAGAAAAGGAGAGAAGAAGAGAGGCCAGGAGAGGAGAGGAGAGAAGAGGCCAGAAGACCAGGAGTGAAGAGGAGAGACCAGGAGAGAAAAGGAGAGACAAGGAGTGAAGAGGAGAGACCAGGAGAGAAAAGGAGAGACCAGGAGAGAAGAGGAGAGGCCAGAAGAGGAGAGGAGAGACCAGGAGAGGAGAGGAGAGACCAGGAGTGAAGAGGGGAGACCAGGAGAGAGCAGGAGAGAAGAGGAGAGGAGAGGAGAGGCCAGGAGAGGAGAGAAGGGGAGAGAGCAGGAGAGAAGAGGAGAGGAGAGGAGAGGCCAGGAGAGGAGAGGCCGGGAGTGAAGAGGAGAGGAGAGACCAGGAGAAGAGAGGAGAGACCAGGAGAGGAGAGGAGAGACCAGGAGAAGAGAGGAGAGACCAGGAGAGAAGAGGAGAGACCAGGAGAGGAGAGGAGAGAACAGGAGAGGAGAGGAGAGACCAGGAGTGAAGAGGAGAGACCAGGAGTGAAAAGGAGAGGCCAGAAGAGGAGAGAAGAGGCCAGGAGAGGAGAGGCCAGGAGAGGAGAGGCCAGGAGAGGAGAGGAGAGGAGAGGAGAGACCGGGAGTGAAGAGGAGCGACTAGGAGTGAAGAGGAGAGACCAGGAGAGGAGAGGAGAGGCCAGAAGTGAAGAGGAGAGACCAGGAGTGAAGAGGAGAGGAGAGACCAGGAGAAGAGAGGAGAGACCAGGAGTGAAGAGGAGAGAGCAGGAGTGAAGAGGAGAGACCAGGAGTGAAAAGGAGAGAGCAGGAGAGAAGGGCAGAGGCCAGGAGAGGAGAGGAGAGGAGAGAAGAGGCCAGGAGAGGAGAGGCCAGGAGAGGAGAGGCCAGGAGAGGAGAGGCCAGGAGAGACCGGGAGTGAAGAGGAGAGACCAGGAGTGAAGAGGAGAGGAGAGACCAGGAGAAGAGAGGCGTGCCAAGCCGGGCCATGCTATTCTGAGCTCGGAGTGACCCCACCCTGCCACCATCAAACACTGTAATTGCACCATGTTTCCCGTAATTATAACTGACTGAGAAAAGTCCACCACTTAAAAGACAGAGAGAGACAGGAAAGGAGAGAGAGAGAGAGAGAGAGAGAGAGAGGAAAGGAGAGAGCGAGAGAGACAGAGAGAGAATAGAGTGAGAGAGAGAGTGAGAAGAGAGTGAGAAAGAGCGAGGAAAGGAGAGAGAGAGAGAGAGAGAGAGAGCGAGGAAAGGAGAGAGAGAGAGAGAAGAGTGTGAGAGAGGAAAGGAGAGAGCGAGAGTGAGAGAGATGAAAGGAGAGAGCGAGAGAAAGTGAGAGAGAGGAAAGGAGAGAGCGAGGGGGAGAGCGAGAGAGAGGAAAGGAGAGAGCGAGGGAGAGAGCGAGAGGAAAGGAGAGAGGAGAGAGCGAGAGAGAGTGAGAGAGAGGAAAGGAGACAGCGAGACAGAGAGAGATAGGAAAGGAGAGAGAGCAAGCAAGAGGAAAGGAGAGAGAGAGAGAGCGAAAGAGGAAAGGAAAGGAGAGAGCGAGGAGAATGAGAGAGAGAGAGGAAAGGAGAGAGCGAGAAGAGAGCGAGAGAGAGAGAGAGGAAAGGAGTGAAAGAGAGAGGAAAGGAGAGAGAGAGAGAGAAAGTTCCCAAAGATTTCACAAACTTTACCTTCTGCAAACTGGAGGAGTTGAGCTGTGTCTTATCAATAATCTTTACAGCCACCTACAAGAACAACACACTCTGATTACACTTACAAATAATACCATTTGATCCACGAGATTCAAATTCAGATTTGTAAATCCAATCCTGTCTTTGATCCACATTTTTGGCCCTTTTACATATTTCAAAACATCCACAACCAAATCTGGATCATTTTGATCCTGAAAATCAGGTGGATGAGGCTGATCCAAGGTTATAAAGTCATTTTTCACAGCTTTTATCCTCCCATTAGAGATATTAATGTTAATATGTGAACTATGAACTTAACATACATTTCAAAATAAAAAAGTTATTTCAGTTCATTTCTTTTGTAAATTACCAAGTAGAGTCCTCAGAGATTTCTTTACTGCACGACTCTGATGTATATATTTGTCCTATCTGTGTGCCCTTGTGCAGAGCCCCTCACATTTACTGCTGTCTGGAGTACGCACTGATTAGGGAAGAGCCTTCTGAACTCAACAGAATACACAGCTCACACAAAAACACTTTGTCTTTTACACAGACTACCGTAGAATGCAGACTATTGAGCGCTCCCGAGTATAAGCCGCACCAGCCATATTTACAAAGAAAAATAACTTTGTACATATATAAGCCGCACCTGGCTATAAGCAGATCAGACATACGTGTGCGGCCGGTTTAATCGTGCAGCTAATGACAGTCGGGTTGGACAGTACCCGCGCGGGTGCTGGTCGGGTTCGGGTCGAATCGTGCCCGGGTCGGTTCGGACAGTACGGGCTTGGGCTTGGGCAGGTCGGACTTGAATTTTTGAGCCCGATCTAAACTCTACCCTAGAGGCTGTTCGCGGAAAAATACATAAATTAGCAGCATCGCTGTATAAGCCGCAGGGTTGAAATCATGAGAAAAAAGTAGCGGCTTATAGCCCGCATTTTACGGTTGTTCAAATCATGAACAAATAGTAACATGGTAACATTCATTATACATCAAAAATGCTGCCAGCTACATTTTCGATGCTTAAAGACAAAAAAACACCTCTTTTGAACGTCCAATATAGGTTTTGAGCATATTGTCTGTGATTAACCACCAGAGACTCACTTAATCACCGACTGAAGTGCGCGACGCTGCTGGCCACGCAAAACACCGCCTGAAACCTGTTCACGCCAAATGGACAGGACCGGTAAGACGGGCTCAGCTCCGGGTCAGTCAGACATCGTTTTAGAACTCGCCATGTGGTCGGAGTGAGTGGGCGGGGCCTACCTCTTTGCCGGTGAGCACATGGCGAGCCAGCTTCACTTTGGCGAAGTTGCCTTTGCCAATGGTCTTGAGCAGGCGGTAGTTGCCGATGTGCGGCTGGTCTCCGTCTGTGGCTAAGGAGTTCCGGCAGCGGGCCATGCTGGAGCGGCTGGACGACGACTTGGACTCCTGCACAGACATAAACACAGGAGCAAGGTTAGCACACAACTCACACAGAGAGAGACACACACACAGACACACACACACACACACACACACACACACACACAGACACTCACACACACACAAACACACACAAACACACACAAACACACGCAGACACACACAGAGACAGACACACACAGACACTCACACAGACACACACACAGACACCAACACACACGCAGACACACACAGAGACACACACACAGACACTCACACACTCACACACACACAGAGACACACAAACACACGCAGACACACACAGAGACACACACACAGACACTCACACACTCACACACACACACACACAGACACACAGAGACACACACAGACACACACACACACACACACAGAGACACACACACAGAGACACACACACAGAGACACACACACACACACACAGACACACACACACACACACAGACACACAGAGACACACACAGACACACACAGACACACACACACAGAGACACACACACAGAGACACACACACACACACACAGACACACACACACACCCACACACAGAGACACACACAAACAAACACAGAGACACACACACACCGTAGATGAATCATTTCCATGGGAATTATCAGGAATTAACCACAATATCTTGGAATCAACACTTTTGAAGGTTGTGATGTACAGAAGCACAAACTGTATTCAAAAGCACTTAATGATCTGCTTTCACAGTAACACGTCCAAAAGGTACTCCCCGTGACCACTAGGGCTTTGTGACAAACAAGTGTCAAAAAAGCACTGGAGGAATAAAGTAAAGGATGCTGAATTATTTTAAAAAGAGAAAGGGTTCTATAAAAGGTTTAAAGCTGGTCTTATTCCAGATGTGCTGTTGTGACCTGCTCTAGTTCCAGTCTAATTCTTGACTGACACAGGCTTTGTCTTTGCTTAGTTTTCAGAGAAAGAGCAATACTGGTATACTTTTGATTGATCACAGTGAAACAGTAGATGTCTGTTGAATTATACCATTAAAAGTTGTTTGTGGACACTGGACAGAAAACAAAATTGTAGGGCAGTATTGCAGCTCGGCCCGCAGACAATGGCCCGCTGAAAAATGTCCCCCCCTAGAAAATATTTGAATAGCCCTGCTCCTTTTTCTGATAAGTAGATAAAGAACAGACCGTTTCAAAAAATTACAATATAAATGAATGTAGTCTGTGGCAATCATTTGGTTTAATGGTTAAACATTTGTGCTGAATTGTGTGAAATTGTGTGTCAAAGGGAGTATGTGTGCTTATGGGACATACAAGCAGCTTCAAACTTGACTTATTTAGTATTTTATGTTATATGTTGGTTATTTTGGTTATTGTCTTAACAGTGAGTGTCTGGTCTCATGTGTGTGCTTCTCTGCCTCGTCCCCAGAAGCTCCTCCCACTGACACTGATAAAAACACACCGCTCTAGTATCTGCTATTTCACCCCTCACAATAAAAAAAAAAGCCGTTTGAACAGATATCTCACTGTGAAAGTTTCTGACAAGTATTGTGATTATGCTATTGAGACAAAACGACTGAAATAGGCCTATAAACTGACAAACGAAAAGAAAAAAAATCCCATGTAGCATATTTCAGAACATGTTTGTACAGATGTAAACTTCAGAGTTAGCAGTGTTTATGCAGAATGAATATCAGGATAGTTTGTGTGTGGCAGGACAGTTTGTATGTGGCAGGATAGTTTGTGTGTGGCAGGATAGTTTGTGTGTGGCAGGATAGTTTGTGTGTGGCAGGATAGTTTGTATGTGGCAGGATAGTTTGTGTGTGGCAGGATAGTTTGTGTGTGGCAGGATAGTTTGTGTGTGGCAGGATAGTTTGTGTGTGGCAGGATAGTGTGTGTGTGGCAGGATAGTGTGTGTGGCAGGATAGTGTGTGTGTGTGGCAGGATAGTTTGTGTGTGGCAGGATAGTTTGTATGTGGCAGGATAGTTTGTGTGTGGCAGGATAGTTTGTGTGTGGCAGGATAGTTTGTGTGTGGCAGGATAGTTTGTGTGTGGCAGGATAGTTTGTGTGTGGCAGGATAGTTTGTGTGTGGCAGGATAGTTTGTATGTGGCAGGATAGTTTGTGTGTGGCAGGATAGTTTGTGTGTGGCAGGATAGTTTGTGTGTGGCAGGATAGTTTGTTTGTGGCAGGATAGTTTGTGTGTGGCAGGATAGTTTGTGTGTGGCAGGATAGTTTGTGTGTGGCAGGATAGTTTGTGTGTGGCAGGATAGTTTGTGTGTGGCAGGATAGTTTGTGTGTGGCAGGATAGTTTGTGTGTGGCAGGATAGTTTGTGTGTGGCAGGATAGTTTGTGTGTGGCAGGATAGTTTGTGTGTGGCAG
Source organism: Rhinogobius similis (assembly GCA_019453435.1). NCBI lineage: Eukaryota > Metazoa > Chordata > Actinopteri > Gobiiformes > Gobiidae > Rhinogobius > Rhinogobius similis. Next base: position 2,193,984 of record CM033619.1, on the reverse strand, counting down.
GATAGTTTGTGTGTGGCAGGATAGTTTGTGTGTGGCAGGATAGTTTGTGTGTGGCAGGATAGTTTGTGTGTGGCAGGATAGTTTGTGTGTGGCAGGATAGTTTGTGTGTGGCAGGATAGTTTGTGTGTGGCAGGATAGTTTGTGTGTGGCAGGATAGTTTGTGTGTGGCAGGATAGTTTGTGTGTGGCAGGATAGTTTGTGTGTGGCAGGATAGTTTGTGTGTGGCAGGATAGTTTGTGTGTGGCAGGATAGTTTGTGTGTGGCAGGACAGTTTGTGTGTGGCAGGACAGTTTGTGTGTGGCAGGACAGTTTGTGTGTGGCAGGACAGTTTGTTTGTGGCAGGACAGTTTGTTTGTGGCAGGATAGTTTGTTTGTGGCAGGATAGTTTGTGTGTGGCAGGATAGTTTGTGTGTGGCAGGATAGTTTGTGTGTGGCAGGATAGTTTGTGTGTGGCAGGATAGTTTGTGTGTGGCAGGATAGTTTGTGTGTGGCAGGATAGTTTGTGTGTGGCAGGATAGTTTGTGTGTGGCAGGATAGTTTGTGTGTGGCAGGATAGTTTGTGTGTGGCAGGATAGTTTGTGTGTGGCAGGATAGTTTGTGTGTGGCAGGATAGTGTGTGTGTGGCAGGATAGTGTGTGTGTGGCAGGATAGTGTGTGTGTGGCAGGATAGTTTGTGTGTGGCAGGATAGTTTGTGTGGCAGGATAGTTTGTGTGTGGCAGGATAGTTTGTGTGTGGCAGGATAGTTTGTGTGTGGCAGGATAGTTTGTGTGTGGCAGGATAGTTTGTGTGTGGCAGGATAGTTTGTGTGTGGCAGGATAGTTTGTATGTGGCAGGATAGTTTGTGTGTGGCAGGATAGTTTGTGTGTGGCAGGATAGTTTGTGTGTGGCAGGATAGTTTGTTTGTGGCAGGATAGTTTGTGTGTGGCAGGATAGTTTGTGTGTGGCAGGATAGTTTGTGTGTGGCAGGATAGTTTGTGTGTGGCAGGATAGTTTGTGTGTGGCAGGATAGTTTGTGTGTGGCAGGATAGTTTGTGTGTGGCAGGATAGTTTGTGTGTGGCAGGATAGTTTGTGTGTGGCAGGATAGTTTGTGTGTGGCAGGATAGTTTGTGTGTGGCAGGATAGTTTGTGTGTGGCAGGATAGTTTGTGTGTGGCAGGATAGTTTGTGTGTGGCAGGATAGTTTGTGTGTGGCAGGATAGTTTGTGTGTGGCAGGATAGTTTGTGTGTGGCAGGATAGTTTGTGTGTGGCAGGATAGTTTGTGTGTGGCAGGATAGTTTGTGTGTGGCAGGATAGTTTGTGTGTGGCAGGATAGTTTGTGTGTGGCAGGATAGTTTGTGTGTGGCAGGATAGTTTGTGTGTGGCAGGACAGTTTGTGTGTGGCAGGACAGTTTGTGTGTGGCAGGACAGTTTGTGTGTGGCAGGACAGTTTGTTTGTGGCAGGACAGTTTGTTTGTGGCAGGATAGTTTGTTTGTGGCAGGATAGTTTGTGTGTGGCAGGATAGTTTGTGTGTGGCAGGATAGTTTGTGTGTGGCAGGATAGTTTGTGTGTGGCAGGATAGTTTGTGTGTGGCAGGATAGTTTGTGTGTGGCAGGATAGTTTGTGTGTGGCAGGACAGTTTGTGTGTGGCAGGACAGTTTGTGTGTGGCAGGACAGTTTGTGTGTGGCAGGACAGTTTGTGTGTGGCAGGACAGTTTGTGTGTGGCAGGACAGTTTGTGTGTGGCAGGACAGTTTGTGTGTGGCAGGACAGTTTGTTTGTGGCAGGACAGTTTGTGTGTGGCAGGACAGTTTGTGTGTGGCAGGACAGTTTGTGTGTGGCAGGACAGTTTGTGTGTGGCAGGACAGTTTGTGTGTGGCTGGACAGTTTGTGTGTGGCAGGATAGTTTGTGTGGCAGGATAGTTTGTGTGTGGCAGGATAGTTTGTGTGTGGCAGGATAGTTTGTGTGTGGCAGGATAGTTTGTGTGTGGCAGGATAGTTTGTGTGTGGCAGGATAGTTTGTGTGTGGCAGGATAGTTTGTGTGTGGCAGGATAGTTTGTGTGTGGCAGGATAGTTTGTGTGTGGCAGGATAGTTTGTGTGTCGCAGGATAGTTTTTGTGTTGCAGGATAGTTTGTGTGTGGCAGGAGAGTTTGTGTGTGGCAGGATAGTTTGTGTGTGGCAGGATAGTTTGTGTGTGGCAGGATAGTTTGTGTGTGGCAGGATAGTTTGTGTGTGGCAGGACAGTTTGTGTGTGGCAGGACAGTTTGTGTGTGGCAGGACAGTTTGTGTGTGGCAGGACAGTTTGTGTGTGGCAGGACAGTTTGTTTGTGGCAGGATAGTTTGTGTGTGGCAGGATAGTTTGTGTGTGGCAGGATAGTTTGTGTGTGGCAGGATAGTTTGTGTGTGGCAGGATAGTTTGTGTGTGGCAGGATAGTTTGTGTGTGGCAGGATAGTTTGTGTGTGGCAGGATAGTTTGTTTGTGGCAGGATAGTTTTTTTGTGGCAGGATAGTTTGTGTGTGGCAGTATAGTTTGTTTGTTGCAGTATAGTTTGTGTGTGGCAGGATAGTTTGTGTGTGGCAGGATAGTTTGTGTGTGGCAGGACAGTTTGTGTGTGGCAGGACAGTTTGTGTGTGGCAGGACAGTTTGTGTGTGGCAGGACAGTTTGTGTGTGGCAGGACAGTTTGTGTGTGGCAGGACAGTTTGTGTGTGGCAGGACAGTTTGTATGTGGCAGGATAGTTTGTTTGTGGCAGGATAGTTTGTTTGTGGCAGGACAGTTTGTGTGTGGCAGGACAGTTTGTGTGTGGCAGGACAGTTTGTGTGTGGCAGGACAGTTTGTGTGTGGCAGGACAGTTTGTGTGTGGCAGGATAGTTTGTGTGTGGCAGGATAGTTTGTGTGTGGCAGGATAGTTTGTGTGTGGCAGGATAGTTTGTGTGTGGCAGGATAGTTTGTGTGTGGCAGGATAGTTTGTGTGTGGCAGGATAGTTTGTTTGTGGCAGGATAGTTTGTGTGTGGCAGGATAGTTTGTGTGTGGCAGGATAGTTTGTGTGTGGCAGGATAGTTTGCGTGTGGCAGGATAGTTTGCGTGTGGCAGGATAGTTTGTTTGTGGCAGGATAGTTTGTGTGTGGCAGGATAGTTTGTGTGTGGCAGGATAGTTTGTTTGTGGCAGGATAGTTTGTATGTGGCAGGATAGTTTGTGTGTGGCAGGATAGTTTGTTTGTGGCAGGATAGTTTGTTTGTGGCAGGATAGTTTGTGTGTGGCAGGATAGTTTGTGTGTGGCAGGATAGTTTGTGTGTGGCAGGATAGTTTGTGTGTGGCAGGATAGTTTGTGTGTGGCAGGATAGTTTGTGTGTGGCAGGATAGTTTGTGTGTGGCAGGATAGTTTGTGTGTGGCAGGATAGTTTGTGTGTGGCAGGATAGTTTGTGTGTGGCACTTCAAAAACTGCAGCTTTGTGAATCACTAATAGTGCCCATTCAAATTGCTATTTCAATACAATTGCAATTTATCTCCCATCCCTAGAAGAAACCTTAATATTACGACATAATTAACAAGTCCACTGTTCACTTTCTTTCACGCGGCCTTAAGATGATTCCACACCATCCAAGGCAGCTTTGAGCACAGCCATACGACCGGCAAAAAGACCAAAAAGGCGTTAAGTCTTTTAAACCTTTAGGTCATTCGGAGAAAAACTGCTCCAAACGCTGTCAATTTGTGCCAACTCTTACTTCTGTTAAAAGTAAGAGACGTTTGTTCATGTGTTATTGGCAATGCCACGCCCCGCCCCTCACCTCAGCCCCGCCCCTCAGCGGCCTGCTCCACTAAGAGCCTCACCGATAATTATAGTGGGACAATAAGTGAGTGTTCTCTCCTCACATTACACTGTAATGTTCTGACTCACAGCAGAACAGGCCTACACTTCAGTACACGACTGACTCACAGCAGAACAGACCTACACTTCAGTACACGACTGACTCACAGCAGAACAGACCTACACTTCAGTACACGACTGACTCACAGCAGAACAGACCTACACTTCAGTACACGACTGACTCACAGCAGAACAGGCCTACACTTCAGTACACGACTGACTCACAGCAGAACAGACCTACACTTCAGTACACGACTGACTCACAGCAGAACAGGCCTACACTTCTGTACACGACTGACTCACAGCAGAACAGGCCTACACTTCAGTACATGACTGACTCACAGCAGAACAGGCCTACACTTCTGTACACGACTGACTCACAGCAGAACAGGCCTACACTTCAGTACACGACTGACTCACAGCAGAACAGGCCTACACTTCAGTACACGACTGACTCACAGCAGAACAGGCCTACACTTCAGTACACGACTGACTCACAGCAGAACAGACCTACACTTCAGTACACGACTGACTCACAGCAGAACAGGCCTACACATCTGTACACGACTGACTCACAGCAGAGCAGGCCTACACTTCTGTACACGACTGACTCACAGCAGAACAGGCCTATACATCTGTACATGACGGACTCACAGCAGAACAGGCCTACACTTCAGTACACGACTGACTCACAGCAGAACAGGCCTACACTTCAGTACACGACTGACTCACAGCAGAACAGGCCTACACTTCAGTACACGACTGACTCACAGCAGAACAGGCCTACACTTCAGTACATGACTGACTCACAGCAGAACAGGCCTACACTTCAGTACACGACTGACTCACAGCAGAACAGGCCTACACTTTGGGTGCCTATTAGGTGGAAAAGCGCTCTATAAATAAAAATTCTTCTTCTTCTTCTTCTTCTTCTTCACTTCAGTACATGACTGACTCACAGCAGAACAGGCCTACACTTCAGTACATGACTGACTCACAGCAGAACAGGCCTACACATCTGTACACGACTGACTCACAGCAGAGCAGGCCTACACTTCTGTACACGACTGACTCACAGCAGAACAGGCCTATACATCTGTACATGACGGACTCACAGCAGAACAGGCCTACACTTCAGTACATGACTGACTCACAGCAGAACAGGCACACATATTGCCGGAGGACCCTCTGCTCCACACCACGTGGAGAGTGTGTAAGCTAGAGTGATCAGCTGAGCTCGGAGTTTACTATTTTTTGGAGAAAAGAGGTAAGAATTGTTTTTCTTTCCAAGCCATAGTATGCAGCGTTGATATCACCAATAAATCGTCATTGCAAAATGAAAACCTTTACTGTAATACCTTACTAATTGTTGTTGTTCTAAGTTAAAACTTTTGCTCCCAAGCACAAGCTACTGATGTGCAGGTTGTCATTGCTGCATCTAAATTCATTTCCTCATTCGACTCGTTTCTCAGTGAATGTGAGGCTGATTGTAAAAAACACACTTCATTTTTCAGCTTAACGTGTTGAGAGCGTGTCTCTGTTCCATCTGAACATGACCTGTGTGTGTGAACTCCACATCTGCTTTGCTAGTCATTCACTTGCTCCTCTGAGAGACACAGTCAGGCACGAGAGGGAAAGACGCAAACTCCTCCTTCATTTTGAATGTATGTAGGCCTATGTTATTACCAGTTTAATACCTTCAAGAACATTTTCAGACTGGATAAATCACCTTTAATGCTGCATTTTAGTCCACAGTTTTTAATAGAAGCACGGCACGTTGAAACCTTGAGACCATGGTGGTCGGTATTGGTTGTGATCTGATTATCTGATATGTTTTTTTTTTTTAAATTAGAATATGAAAATCTGCCGGAGAAATCGGCCTTGAAAAACGGCTGTTGCTATCGGTCATCGGCTGGCCAAACTATTTCAAGCTTTTAACAGCAGAGCAAGCTGAAAAAAACTAACTTCTGTTAAATCCTGTGGAGAAAAGCAGAGAAATCTCCACAAGTGCAACAAGTGCTTCCCTCTGATCTTAAAAAAACTTAACTGTGCATTTCTGCTGAAGGACAGTTTAAGTTGGGGTACCTAATTTTCTCACAGCAAAACTGAAGTAGGTATTTAAATATGTGGAACTCATTCCTAGCTCTCACAAACCCTTTGTCATTTCGTTGATATCCACAAATATTCATTTTCAGATGCAGACTCAATTTAAGAACAGCTTTTTTCAGACAGCAAAGTGAAACTCCGCGACCACCCCAAGCACAGCCAATCAGAGCGTTGCTTTCAGCTCTTATTTCTGGGTTGACGAGACATGCATACAAACAGCTGTCTCAGTTTGTCACAAAGCGCTGCTATTACAATGTACTCTTTGGGAGAAAACACAAAATTACTCTACGAAAGTCAGGTACCCCAGCTTTAAGAGCACCCTGGGTGAAATTGTGAACTCACAGATCAGTTTGGCTGTGCAAAGTAAGAGGCAAGTGACTCACTGTAAGCAGCACAGTTCTAAGCACACAGAACAAGCAGAACCGACTGAGCACCGGCACTCAGGAGCAAAGTGTTTGTGAGCTTATTACTTTCAGCAATCACAACACAATCAACAATCAGAGTATTCCATGTAGTAAGTTGTAATATGAGCCTGGCAGTAAGAGCATTGTGCTGCGTTTGAGTCCAGTTTGTGGGTGGGAGAAGACAAACACCTCCTGACTGTGGTTGCCATGGAAACTGGTCACTCAGAGTTCTGGTTCCAGCTCACTGTAGCTCCTCTTTCTCTGCCATTATCCCGCTACAGCTCTATTCAGGGATCTGAGGCTATTTATACAGCCCGGGCCCACAAAGACACTCACACTCCAGCTCTGTCTCTCTGTGCTCAGCTCTGTCGCTAATGACAACCACAGCACAGTTCAGCTAAAGCGCTAATATGATACATGTAGAAGTGGGCATCGTCTACAAGGTACTATCAAAATAGTTTCCATTAGAAAACTGTCAGAAATCTTCAGAAAGATCTGAAAAGAATATAGAATGTTGCAGCGTAATCCTTCAAACTAAGGCACAGTCACAGATTTTTCTGCACTATTGTGGTTAATTTAATAGTCCATTCATTTGTGCGATACACTGTTCAGTAAACATACATACTATAGTTTTTTATCAGTTATTTCAAAATTCAACTGGATTCACCCTTACCAGAAATCTAGTCCCGGATAATGTTCTTGTCCAATTGGCCTCCACAGCCAGCGTCTCCAGGGACAGACCGTCATTCATTAACCCTTGAGACCTTGTGACAAATTTCCTTATATAGTATATGAACAGTTAGCATCCTTTTTACTCCACTGTTTTGACGGGTATAAAAAGTATAGATCTGTTTTGTTCAAAGGTTTTATTTCCTTAAAATCAATTAATCTACTTCAGTTCTGATTGAAAATACAAAATGTTATTAAAAATGTGTATAATTTTAATATTTCTTATTACTCTTACTGTATTCATATGAATAATATGAATACAGTAAGAGCCAATACCTACTTAATAATATATTTGTTGCTCCAATTCTGTGTTTTAGGAGCAAGCCCAAGGCACTCAATATGGCAACACTGATCTATCAGAAGACCTGCAAATGAAGCCCAAAAAATCTGACTGTCCCAGCTCCAACATCCACCGCAGCACCATCACATGCTGTGGAGGCACAACTCAACGGTTATCTGGTATCTCCCACCACTGACAGGGAACGATTCATTTCCAATATAGTGCGACCCTAGTGGCTTTCTAACCAAAGGCTTGTTTAAAGGGCAAATATTAGGCATTATTTGTGTTGTTGTACTCTTGAGTATCTTGACTTTGACATTTTGCTGAAAGTGACGTCTCCTGCTCACACACGCACTAATCACTAACCTGTTCATTCAATGGTTCACATGTTTTATTGACCAAATCTCCATCACATTAGTCTTGTGAGCGCACTAGGCTGCAGTTAAACTCTCCATAGCTCTTTATATCCACAGGATATCCAATCCATATCCTAGCTCCAACTGTCAACCTGAGCGCCTCGCTCACTTCCTCATAAAGTGCATTCAATACACTGATGTTTTGTATGTTACACTCTTGGTGATTTTTCTATCATTTTGATGTGGTTAACCTCTATTTTTGTGTTCATTGGATTGTGGGAGGGGCCTTGGTGTATAAAAGAGAGCCAGCCTCCAACCCTCAGTGCCAGCAGCTCCAGAGCAGCACTCTTCGTCAAACATTTTGGAAACGTTGAGCACAATAAAACTGCAAAACATCCTTTTGACTACTTCATCATTATGATACAGTCACAAGAACCCCATCAGTCCCTCACTATTTATTAGCTAAAAGCTAATCTAGGAACCAAGCAGTGTTGGTCACAGTTCAGGTTTCACATGTACTGCAGTCGACACATCATTTGGGAACAGGGGGTTCATTTTTGGTAAAACGTGCAAATGAACAGCATGTACATGTTAATTAACTATGTGGCATATACATGCTACACTAATTCAGGGGTTCCCAAACTTTTCTGGCCGCGACCCCCAAAATAGCCATGCAACCGACTCGAGACCCCCAAAGCAAAATTAAAAAATATTTTATGTGTCAAAGCATGTTAAATTAGGTTTATTATTGGTTAGCTGAATAGTTTATTGTCTTATTGAGCTCAGGATGGTGACGTCACTCAAGTGTTTTCAGTCAGCCCAGTGTTAAATCAATGGAGATTTTAAGATGTTAAATACTGAGCTTGGCATTAATTCAAAAGTATTCTAGCACTATTTATTGATAAATGTATTTACCAGAACTGACCCAGCAGTTTATCAGGTTCTTCCATGGATTTTTTGTTCACTTTTTTTTACATTGTTTTGGCTAATGTTTCTCTGTATAAGTTTAACACACAGCTGCAAACATGCCAGATTTCCATCACAATGGCAGTTTTTTGATGTTCTATCCCAAGCTCCATTAGATCCTATTTCACTACAAGATACAGTTTTTAATTTAAAAAATAGAGCAAATACAGTGTTATATTCATTCAAATTAGATCTAAATCCAATCCAACATTTCCTAAACCACTGACAGCAGGCCACAGGCCACATCGCCCTCCCTGTCACCCAGCGCATGAGCCCTGCTTAGCCTCTGATCAGAGCAGGTCAGGCATTATCAAGGGGGTGTGGCAAAGAATGTGGGGATTTTATGTGCAGGTGCCATTTGAAATAAGTTAATTCCTATAAAATCGGGTTTTTTTCACATTATGTTATTACTTCCATGGAATTGGCTCCCCAAGCTAATCATTGACATGACTGATCATAATTGAATTCAAAATCTATTTGCACAGTGCTCCTCATTGAATCTAAATGTGCCACATTTTCACAATAACAGTCAAGTGATCAACACAGCCTCTTGCCAAGAGTTCTGAGGTGTTAACCAATGGTGCTGCTGATTGGCTTTGTGAGCTAGAACTGCTTCGACTAAAGAACAGTGATGGGAGTAAACAGCCTCTGCACCTGCTGTGTCGCCGCTCTGGTGTCAGGGCCACCCCTGCTCTGTCACAGAGGGACACACTGATCAGAGGAATGAAAGGTATATTACATGACGAGACGTGTGACGGACACATCAGCGGCTTATGTAATGCATTCAAAGCCACAGAATCCACAGTGGACCAGAAGACGTTCCTATACTAATATGGGGAAAGATTTTTCTGATTCTCACACAACTCTTGCGGTTCACTTACAAATACCCTTGAGTGGTTATGCACATTTAAAAAGGTGCTGTTGTGGGGCAGGTCATGACCATCACAGCTGGATGGTCGTATGTTTGTATCTCAACGTGGTTCTAGTCTTTTTTACATAATACTGAAAGTGTGACTACATCATTTTTTCTTTTAGGATTTGTTTAGGCCCTTTACAGTACAGCATGAAACGGGAATGAGACCAGTGAATGACATACAACAAATTGTCGAGAGCTGGATTTGAACTCCCGATGCTCTGGCCTGCACACAGCAGGCAAATGTGCTATCCACTCATCCACGAGCGGCAATATGTTGTAGATTTTCTGCAAACGTTGCAATTGTGAATATGTAAAGAAATAAAATCATTTTTTGACACAGTATTAAAAAGGGCCAAGCAATTAAAATTCAAAATCAAATCAATTCAAATTAAAAATTGTGATTTAAAGTATATATGACAGCAGTTTGTGAAAGTTTGATTTATTTGAAAAATAAAAAGTTTAAAATGACAGTAAGTAGTGCTGAGTTTGAAAATGGACTCTCTCAACCTAAATGTCATGAAAAAACAACGTACAGTTGAAAATACTGTAAACAGAAAGTTAACACTCAACTGACACATCTTTCTGGCAGCTTATACAGTCATTCAACAAAATAATTCAACATTCAACAGGTATTATACTTAAATCATAACTATTGTGTAATTTATCTGGATTTTGGCCCGTGTTTTCAAAATGGTTGCTAGGAAACAGTTGTGGAATTACATCTAACTATGTCATATTTATACATGTCACATTATAAACTGCTTAGTAAAATCTTAACTATAATCATGTTCACTACATTTTAGTGAATTGTGACGTCATATAGACTTTAAAGGACACATATTCTGCTACAGTGACTTTTTTGAGCTTTTAACCATGTTCTAACAATGTTCCGTCATTAAAAACACACCTGGAGTAGCGTTCAGCTGCATTCACAGTTTTGAGGAATGTTCATTAGAAAATCCTCTCCACTTTACCGTCCAAAACACTTCCTGCTGAACTTCCTTGTTCTGGGACATATTTTCAGGTTTCATGTCACTTATTCGAGAATCTTTGGGTGTTTTAAGTCCTTAAATCATCAGTCTGAGCATTTCTGGCTCTAAACACGATAACAGCTCCTGCTAACCCGCACCACAGCACAGGATTTTGCAAGGCGCCATGTACTGGCTGGATGCATTCAGTCCGTGTCATTTCACACGGGCTGATAAATCCTGTAATTTATCAATAATTTTTAAAAAATGGTTTCAAAACATGAAATGGTAAATTTATAGCATGTTTAAAGGCTATGAAAAATGCAGAATATTTTTCATTTAAATTACTATTATTCAAGTACAAATATTTTAAGGGAAATGTTAATTCTCTTTTTTAATTCCTGTTCAGAGCAGAGTGTGAGCAAAGCCATTTTTCTAATCTACATGTGCTTTTGAAACAAAAGCATTACCAATGCAATATTTTATGTTAGTACTTTCTCTAGGTTCATTTTGGACAGAATAGAAGTATTTGTTTGTGATTATGATTTTTGCCATAATCGAGGTTAGGTGACATTTACTCATAACACACGCTGGCTGCAGTTTGAGCTCCTGCCTTCATACAGAGTACTGCACACTTCTAAAGCCGTAGAGCAGAATGCTGTGGGCCGGGCCGGAGACGTGAGCTACACTTGTACGGTTGGAGCCACACCCAGAGCGGGCCGACCGGACGGGCCTGTTCACTCTCAGCAGCAGCTCACAGCCCAAAAATCTCACCACTCACAACAACAACGACAACATATGACAATCTATCCAGTCATTTCCTGAACAGGAGAAAACAAGAAAAGAGTTCTCACTATTCTTTATCTTAAAGGCAATGGAAAGCTTTAAAGTCATTTGCTTCTGTGTCAATGTGTGTGTGTCCAGTTCTTCTGTGTGTGTGTGTGTGTGTGTGTGTGTGTCCAGTTCTTCTGTGTGTGTGTGTGTGTGTGTGTGTGCGTCCAGTTCTTCTGTGTGTCTGTGTGTGTGTGTGTCCAGTTCTTCTGTGTGTGTGTGTGTGTGTGTGTGTGTGTGTGTGTCCAGTTCTTCTGTGTGTGTGTGTGTGTGTGTCCAGTTCTTCTGTGTGTGTGTGTGTGTGTGTGTCCAGTTCTTCTGTGTGTGCGTGCGTGTGTCCAGTTCTTCTGTGTGTGCGTGCGTGTGTCCAGTTCTTCTGTGTGTGTGTATGTCCAGTTCTTCTGTGTGTGTGTACAGTTCTTCTGTGTGTGCGTGCGTGTGTCCAGTTCTTCTGTGTGTGTGTGTGTGTGTGTGTCCAGTTCTTCTGTGTGTGTGTCCAGTTCTTCTGTGTGTGTGCGTCCAGTTCTTCTGAGTTCTTTGTGTGCGTGTGTCCAGTTCTTCTGTGTGTGTGTGCATCCAGTTCCTCTTTCTTTGTGTGTGTGTGTGTGTGTGTCTGTGCGTGTCTCCAGTTCTTCTTTGTGTGTGTGCGTGTGTCCAGTTCTTCTCACTGTGTGTGTTTGTGTGTGTCCAGTTCTTCTTTCTTTGTGTGTGTGCGTGTGTCCAGTTCTTCTTTGCATGTTTGAGTGTGTGTGTGTGTGTGTGTGTGTCCAGTTCTTCTGTGTGTGTGCGTCCAGTTCTTCTTTGTGTGTGTGTGTGTGTGTGTGTGTGTGTGTGTGTGTCCAGTTCTTCTGTGTGCGTGCGTGCGTGAGTGTGTGCGTGTGTCCAGTTCTTCTTTGCATGTTTGAGTGTGTGTGTGTGTGTGTGTGTGTCCAGTTCTTCTGTGTGTGTGCGTCCAGTTCTTCTTTGTGTGTGTGTGTGTGTGTGTGTGTGTCCAGTTCTTCTGTGTGCGTGCGTGCGTGAGTGCGTGTGTGCGTCCAGTTCTTCTGCCTAGTGACTGCTTGGAGGACTCTTCCCTCTCAGCTTCTCTGGGCACGTGCAGCAGATCCTGATGACTCATGGTGCACACAGCCAATCACAGCCCTGCTCCAGACTCCACAGCAGAGGCAGGTCCTGAACGGGAATCTCCTCGCTCCTGTTCCAGGCTCGTGTGTGTCACAGCTCTGCTCATTTCAGAAAACTATCTCACTGTATTTTTCATCTAGTTTTTTTGTTCATTCTTTTTTGTATTGCAATTTTGATCTATTCTTAAAAATTAAAATTCAGTCACAATCATAATATTTTATGCACACTCTACCCTCTTCCACCTAATGCACTTTTTGAACACATCCAACAGCATTAACACCTGAGAGAAGATAAGCTAATACAACAATTGCAAGCATTTTTAAATACTTAGCCTAGTGAACACCAATCGAAATGAAGCCGGTGGAAAGTATGGCAAAACAATCTGATAAAAACACAAACACTAGTTACCACAGGAACCGTGCTGTTTAGCAGTAAAGTTTTGAGAGTGCAGGAACGCGGAATGTTTAGGTCAAAAAGATCCTTGGCAAGATCAAAGGTTGAATGCACATTGTTGAGCGATCCTGTTATGACCCGGAACGAGACAAACATATTTAAAGGACACGTGAGACCAGAATAAAAGTTTGAATGTTTTTATTGTCAACTTTTCGTAGTTACTTGCTTCTTTCGTTGAGTTTAAATATAAACATTATTTTAAGGTCGAACCCTTACCCAATCCCGTGCCCCAAAAAAAGAACTAAAAGTAATAAACAGAAAGGTGGACCTGGTGAGCCGGCCAAACTGAACAAACAGGTGCGGCACCGGGCCAACCCTGTGTAGGGTCGTAGAAGCCGGTGCCGACACCTCTAACTGAAAAAAGACAAAAAAAAGAACTAACCTGAACCCCAAAGAAAACCGAAAATAGGACCACCGTGCCCACCAGGTCAAACAAAAGCTAAGCTAACAAAAAGCTACAAAAACCGCCAGCATGCCAACAGGGAGCAGCAGCGCAGCCTGCCGAATCGCGCGGTGGACGTGCAGCAGAGAGAGAGCGCGCACGCAGCGGCTCGCTCCATTCAAAGGCTCCAGCGCGCGAAAAGAAAAAAAAGAGCGTGGAGCCAAGACTAACAAAAATATCATTTTAAAGATACAAAAACATACAATAAAGCAAATATCAATACCACTACAAAAAAGGGAAAAATATACCAAAAAACTAATCCAAGAAAAAATACAAAAAAAAAATATGGAAGAAAAATGGTGCACAAACCTAACAATCCACAAATGTCTAACTGATTGCAAGCCAGGTGTCCGCTGTACGATTTTATTCGATTTATAAGATTTATGGACATCAAACCACAAGACGTGATGAATTAAAAGTCGTAAGATGGCTACAGTCACATTGTGCGCTAGATCACATGATCAGTCGTAGCTACGACCAGTTTGTCTGAATATGAGTGAATATTGGGCTCAAGGTCCATGTGATAAAGTCATTGCAGTTGTACCTTTACATTTATGACAGAGACTGATCGAAGACACAGCGACAGGAGGACTCACTCTGCGACCAAGATTCCAGAATGTCAAACAGGTTTGGTATTAATGGTAGCTTGTATGTGATCGTTCTAAGTTTAGTCTACATCTCAGACATCCATAATCGTGCAGTGGACACCCGGCTTAAGTCTTTGAATAAATAAACTTCGGTCTCAAAAATTCCCAAAGGTGAAGAATGAACAATTTAGGAAATCCACAAATTCAGATTCAAACTCTCATATGCAAAGGTAGAGATTCAGAAACTAAAAATATGTTTATTAATATGTCTATGCAAATCAAATTTTACATGCATAAGTGTCTTTGAGTGTCCAGAAATGCGCTATATAAGTATGATGCATTATTATTATAAATCCATAAATGCAAGTCGGGCATTGTGGAAAAATGTGGGATTTTCAATTAATTGTTCTTGCAGTATCCAAACAATTCCACCCATATCATTGCGCAGTCCTGTACGATACGGTCAGAGAAATCAAATTGTGATCTCATCCCTGTGACGAATCTATTTTGTTCATATTTTCTGTTTAATGCAGCTGTAAAATACACTCTTTTCACACTCTTTTCTCCTCCTGCTTAGTTTCGGAGTGTGAAGTGTGAACATTCAAAATCAGCAGACGCCTTCATGTACCTCTAAAAGACAAAGTGTACAGGAATTGTAATAAAATCAAAATTGTTATCTGCCTCCAAGAAAATCATGATAACTTTTTTTTGACATATTGCACCCCCTAACCCCGCCGTCTCACAGGGCAAGTTACAGAATGTAGAAACGCATGGCAGTGTGTCCTCATGCTGGATAATGTGCGGATAGTTTCAAGCACAGGTAATTAAAGTCGAATCTCACCTGAGATTTACTTCTAATTACTTTGACATAAGCGTCTGTATTGTCCACTCTTACATTGGCATTACTTTTAAAATCCACACAGGTTTTTTTGTCCTTTTCCAAGTGAATTGCACATTGCGGCATGAATGTGTGAAGAAAAGCAGAGTGAAAGAAGAGCGAGGCATGGAGGTGTGACAGGTGAGAGGAGGAGCGCGTTCACATGGCAACAGAGGTGAGAGGAGGAGGAGCGAGTTCACATGGCAACAGAGGTGAGAGGAGGAGGAGCGAGTTCAAGTGGCAACGGAGGTGAGTGGAGGAGAGTGTTCACGTGACAACGGAGGTGAGAGGAGGAGGAGCGAGTTCAAGTGGCAACGGAGGTGAGAGGAGGAGGAGCGAGTTCACGTGTCAACGGAGGTGAGTGGAGGAGAGTGTTCACGTGACAACGGAGGTGAGAGGAGGAGAGTGTTCACGTGACAACGGAGGTGAGAGGAGGAGGAGCGAGTTCAAGTGGCAACGGAGGTGAGAGGAGGAGGAGCGAGTTCAAGTGGCAACGGAGGTGAGAGGAGGAGGAGCGAGTTCAAGTGGCAACGGAGGTGAGTGGAGGAGGAGCGAGTTCAAGTGGCAACGGAGGTGAGAGGAGGAGGAGCGAGTTCAAGTGGCAACGGAGGTGAGAGGAGGAGAGTGTTCACGTGACAACGGAGGTGAGAGGAGGAGGAGCGAGTTCACGTGTCAACGGAGGTGAGAGGAGGAGAGTGTTCACGTGACAACGGAGGTGAGAGGAGGAGGAGCGAGTTCAAGTGGCAACGGAGGTGAGAGGAGGAGAGTGTTCACGTGACAACGGAGGTGAGAGGAGGAGGAGCGAGTTCACGTGTCAACGGAGGTGAGAGGAGGAGAGTGTTCACGTGACAACAGAGGTGAGAGGAGGAGGAGCGCGTTCACGTGGCAACGGAGGTGAGAGGAGGAGAGTGTTCACGTGACAACGGAGGTGAGAGGAGGAGGAGCGAGTTCAAGTGGCAACGGAGGTGAGAGGAGGAGGAGAGCGTTCACGTGACAACGGAGGTGAGAGGAGGAGGAGCGTGTTCACGTGACAACGGAGGTGGAGGAGGGAGCGCATTCACGTGGCAACAGAGGTGAGAGGAGGAGAGTGTTCACGGGACAACGGAGGTGAGAGGAGGAGCACGTTCACATGACAACGGAGGTGAAAGGAGGAGGAGTGGGTTCATGTGGCAACGGAGGTGAGAGGAGGAGCGCGTTCATGTGACAACGGAGGTGAGAGGAGGAGAGTGTTCACGTGTCAACGGAGGTGAGAGGAGGAGAGTGTTCAAGTGACAACGGAGGTGAGAGGAGGAGGAGTGCGTTCACGTGGCAACGGAGGTGAGAGGAGGAGAGTGTTCACGTGACAACGGAGGTGAGAGGAGGAGGAGCATGTTCACGTGACAACGGAGGTGAGAGGAGGAGAGTGTTCACGTGACAACGGAGGTGAGAGGAGGAGAGTGTTCACGTGACAACGGAGGTGAGAGGAGGAGGAGCACGTTCACGTGACAACGGAGGTGAGAGGAGGAGAGTGTTCACGTGACAACGGAGGTGAGAGGAGGAGAGTGTTCACGTGACAACGGAGGTGAGAGGAGGAGGAGTGGGTTCATGTGGCAACGGAGGTGAAAGGAGGAGGAGCACGTTCACATGACAACGGAGGTGAGAGGAGGAGGAGCATGTTCACATGACAACGGAGGTGAGAGGAGGAGGAGCGCGTTCACGTGACAACGGAGGTGAGAGCAGGAGGAGCGCGTTCACGTGACAACGGAGGTGAGAGGAGGAGGAGCACGTTCACATGACAACGGAGGTGAGAGGAGGAGAGTGTTCACGTGTCAACGGAGGTGAGAGGAGGAGAGTGTTCAAGTGACAACGGAGGTGAGAGGAGGAGGAGTGCGTTCACGTGGCAACGGAGGTGAGAGGAGGAGAGTGTTCACGTGACAACGGAGGTGAGAGGAGGAGGAGCACGTTCACGTGACAACGGAGGTGAGAGGAGGAGAGTGTTCACGTGACAACGGAGGTGAGAGGAGGAGAGTGTTCACGTGACAACGGAGGTGAGAGGAGGAGGAGCACGTTCACGTGACAACGGAGGTGAGAGGAGGAGGAGCACGTTCACGTGACAACGGAGGTGAGAGGAGGAGAGTGTTCACGTGACAACGGAGGTGAGAGGAGGAGGAGTGGGTTCATGTGGCAACGGAGGTGAAAGGAGGAGGAGCACGTTCACATGACAACGGAGGTGAGAGGAGGAGGAGCGCGTTCACGTGACAACGGAGGTGAGAGCAGGAGGAGCGCGTTCACGTGACAACGGAGGTGAGAGGAGGAGGAGCACGTTCACGTGACAACGGAGGTGAGAGGAGGAGGAGCACGTTCACATGACAACGGAGGTGAGAGGAGGAGAAGTGCGTTCACGTGGCAAACGGAGGTGAGAGGAGGAGCAGGGGGGGCGTGTAAGCGCTTATGCCACAGTGCATTATGGTAGCTGTAGTTTTAACAGGTTCTATAGGTTTTATCGGCGGGCCATTAATAATATAAATTTGAATTTCTCTCGAGGGCCAACACAAATCACCTGGTCAGGCCGCCAATCTGACACATGTGGTCTAAACACGTGAAACAGAGGCAAAGGTTATGATATTAGCTGAAGAAGCAGAACTTGGTAACTTTTTCAAGTGTGCAGTTGTAATCAGGCAGCGGGGGTCAAAGTTCAAACTGGGGTGTGGCTCTAACATTCAGACATGTCAAACGGAGCGCAAACACGTGACTTTCATTTAACACTACAGTAACAGTAACAGTGAGTGATTAACAGGAGAAACAAACATGACAAAGGAGCTACTGTAAGTGTAACACACAACTATAGATTCAACACATCCATTTCCCTATTCTGTTCTGTAAAGGTTCTGTTGCTCCCATCAGTCTTACAGTGAGTTATAAAGCCCACACATTCGGATCACATGCACCCGCCCCAAACGTCTGTCCACCATTCCACATCACCGAGACATCAACGGAGCCGCAAAGCTTTTAAAATGTTGTTTTGAGTTTGTTTTTTGTTTCAGTCGTGTGAACTTCATGAGCCTCAGCTCCCATCCCCGTCCCAGCCCACGCTCCTGTCCCCGCTCCATCCCATGCTCCAGCCCCCACTCCCGTCCCAGCCCACGCTCCTGTCCCCGCTCCATCCCATGCTCCAGCCCCCACTCCCGCTCCAACTCACACTCCCGTCCCCGCTCCCGTCCCCGCTCCAGCCCACGCTCCCATCCAGCCCACGCTCCAGCCCACGCTCCCGTCCGTCACCGCTCCAGCCCACGCTCCCGTCCACACTCCCGTCCGTCCCCGCTCCAGCCCACGCTCCCGTCCGTCCCCGCTCCAGCCCACGCTCCCGTCCGTCCCCGCTCCAGCCCACGCTCCCGTCCCCGCTCCAGCCCACGCTCCCGTCTGTCCACGCTCCCGTCCCCGCTCCAGTCCGCCCACGCTCCCGTCCGTCCCCGCTCCAGCCCACGCTCCCGTCAGTCCACGCTCCCGTCCCCGCTCCATCCCCGCTCCATCCCACGCTCCAGTCCGTCCACGCTCCCGTCCGTCCACGCTCCCGTCCGTCCCCGCTCCAGCCCACACTCCCGTCCGTCCCCGCTCCAGCCCACGCTCCCGTCCGTCCACGCTCCCGTCCCCGCTCCATCCCACGCTCCAGTCCGTCCCCGCTCCCGCCGTCCCGCTCCAGCCCACGCTCCGTCGTCCCGCTCCAGCCCACGCTCCCGCCCGTCTCGCTCCAGCCCACGCTCCCGTCCCCGCTCCAGCCCACGCTTCGCCCGTCCGCTTCCAGCCCACGCTCCGCTCCGCTTCCAGCCCACGCCCCGTCCCGCGCTCCAGCCCACGCTCCCGTCCGTCCCCGCTCCAGCCCACGCTCCCGTCCGTCCCCGCTCCAGCCCACGCTCCCGTCCGTCCCCGCTCCAGCCCACGCTCCCGTCCCCGCTCCAGCCCACGCTCCCGTCCGTCCCCGCTCCAGCCCACGCTCCCGTCCGTCCCCGCTCCAGCCCACGCTCCCGTCCGTCACCCCGCTCCAGCCCACGCTCCCGTCCATCCCCGCTCCCGTCCCCGCTCCCACAGATTTGGAGCAGAGCAGTTGAGCAGAGGCAGGTGAGGGCTGACACGCCGCCTCCTCATTTCCTCTTCCTCTGTGCATTTCCTGTGGCTCCGGCGCTCTGATGAACAGACAGACCGGATAAAGCACGTTTCTGATGCAGGAGGAGGAAAAGGAGTACAGGCTCAAGAGTAGCTTCTTAACTTGCAAAATATGAACGTCATCAGTGTGTATTTTTCTGGAATGTTATCATGCTCAATTCGACTGATTAAAATGTCAATCAAATAAAGAGCATATTGGTATTTTCTTTTTCTCCGTCTTTGCACACATCCTAGGTAGCCGCCTTCTCCTTTTGGCATTATTTCTTGGATGGATACTTATGTACAACATTGTTCTTATGAGATGCTAAAATAAATAAAATGAAATGAATGTAGTTGCTGAAGATATACTCAATGTTATCATAAAGTTCCACATAATGCAACTAATAAACTAAAAAGAAATTTTGTGTTTTAACTTGCAGTCCATTCATTCATTCATTTTCTACCGCTTGTTCCCATTAGGGTGACTGGAGCCTATCCCAGTGACTTTGGGCCTTAGGCGGGTACACCCTGGACAGTGGACAACTCGTTGCAGGACTAAGACAGAGACAGAGACAAGGACAGACAACCATTCACTCTCACATTCATTCACTAGGGACAATTTAGAGTTACCACATAACCTCCACAGTCATGTCTTTGGACGGTGGGAGGAGCCAGAGAACCTGGAGAGAACCCACAGTAACACGGGGAGAACATGCAGACTCCACCCAGAGAGAGCGTGTGATGTTGGTCTGGTCCGGGAGTCGAACACATGATCTCCTTATTGGGAGATTGCTCTGCCCCCGTGCACCCCACAGTCCATTCAATTCAACCTATATCTAAGCATGTTACATGATGTATTATCCTAAAATATAAAAGTATCAATATCAGCTTACATCAAGGATTATTCAATTTTGTCCTCATTTAAAATGTAGATTTTTGCTGTTGTTATAAAAGGCAGTTTGTCCGCGTCTCCTAAAATGCAGCTTGTTGCCATGGCCAAATGAAACTTGCCCACTCAGTTTACTGCCACAGCCACAGTGGAGCCGGCCCAAGTAAAGCCCTGCTGTCCCAGCTACTGTCAAGAGTCTTAACGTGTGTCAGCTCCACACAGTCTCACTTTCAAACCATTCCACCTGATTAAAGGGGTTGTGCCAAATTTTTACTGTTTTGGAAACGTGAAAAACAGAAATAGTTGCCATGCCCAATTTTTTGCATGTAATAAAGTAAAATCTGTGTTTCCCAAGCACAGATATATTGTAAAAGCATCGATGTGAAAACGAGACCACAACTTTTACTCTGCATCCATTTATAGAACCTCTTATTTTCCGAACAGGAGGAAGTGCTCCGTTAGCCTGCTATTGTTTTTGAGCTTTAAAGTGACACGCTCTGGGCTCAGAGATTGGTGAAAAGTGCTTATAAACTCATCACTAGGGATGTAACGAGACAAGACAAGAACAAGACATTGAATTTTAACTAATAAATACAGAAAAAACAAGCCAATAAACTGCTTTCCTTTGGTACCTATTGTGTATTACAAAATGAAATATGGCATTACAAAACAATAAAAAACAATGCGGTTTCAAAACTGTATATTCTCTTAAATAATAATTCTTCCAATTTCAAGAATGTCATAAAAAAAAGAACAAAACAACAATACTGTCTTAGAATAAAAAGATTAAAGCAGAACTAAGTAACTTCAGTGACAGAGCTCCCCCTGCAGGTCTACACTACCAGTAAAAAGATGCCAAAAACTTTTTCTTTTTTCTACTTTTAACAAACTGGAACTTTTCTTATAAAACTGGAATCACTGCTTGACTTCTGTGTGTGCTATGGTATACCTTGATTATAATGTGCGGAGAAGTTGCTTAATCCCACTCCTTCCACCGCGGAGCTCCCCTCGGACCCACAGCACTCTGAGGTCCGTGTAACAGGGCGCATTGGTTTTAAGCACTTTCTATGTCTTGCGGGACCCACACAGGTCCCACACAGGTCCCGCACAGGACCCACACAGGTCCCGCACAGGACCCACACAGGACCCACACAGGTCCCACACAGGTCCCACACAGGACCCACACAGGTCCCACACAGGTCCCACACAGGTCCCACACAGGTCCCACACAGGTCCCACACAGGTCCCACACAGGTCCCACACAGGACCCACACAGGACCCACACAGGTCCCACACAGGTCCCACACAGGACCCACACAGGTCCCACACAGGTCCCACACAGGACCCACACAGGTCCCACACAGGACCCACACAGGTCCCACACAGGTCCCACACAGGTCCCACACAGGACCCACACAGGACCCACACAGGTCCCACACAGGTCCCACACAGGTCCCACACAGGTCCCACACAGGTCCCACACAGGTCCCACACAGGACCCACACAGGTCCCACACAGGTCCCACACAGGTCCCACACAGGTCCCACACAGGTCCCACACAGGTCCCACACAGGTCCCACACAGGTCCCACACAGGTCCCGGACCGGAGTCAGTGCACACCTGAGGTTACTCCGGTGTTTTCTAACCTGGACAGCGCCCAGATAAGATGCACACGCTGCTGCCTCCCATCAACAGGGAAGGTTATTGCACTCTTCAGTAGTTTGTATTAAATAATTCCTGCGAGATTACTCTGTGGGTGCTCGCGCAATCTCGAGGCAAGAGATGCCAAATTTAAGGTACTCAACAGCATGTTTGAAGGCTAATAATATAAAAATGTATAATTTATAACATTTTTCAAAACAGTAAAAATCAGCTACAGCTAGGGTTAAGTATTGCGATAACAATATTATCATGATATTTTTCCTTCATTTGCATCATTTCTTCTCCAAGTATAAAGGAGAACAATTAAGTACTCAGTTCTTACTTTAAAATATGGTAGATTATGTCCAGATTTACACACATTGGAGACTTTTGGAGTGTTAAAACCTGGGAGTGGCTTGTCCATTACTCTGGAGACAATAAGAAAACATTACTCAGGAATTTTTCTTTCACCTTCATTTATATGTGTATGAAATAGTGAACAAAGTTTCTGAGCATGCAAGAACTTTAATAAAACAATTAAACATTCTCTTGCCGTTTCTGTACTTAGCAAAAAGGCACTTTTGTTGGTGAATATTTAAGGGTGTGTCTAATTGGCCAAAAGTAAAACCAAGCTTGGGCATGTAAGAAATACTAGATTCATACATTTAACCATTTGAAATTATCGCGCAGTTTTGCAATACGCATATCGCAATAATAACAAGTGCGATAACAATATTTTTGCGATATTTTGTGCAGCGTTAGGTATAGTCCCATTAAATAAGGCTCCGTTTAGGTATAAAGGGCCAATATTTTTTGAAGTAAAGGTTACTAAATCAAAACGGTACAAAATGTATACCTAAAAATGTGAAAATACAGTAACTGTTTGCAGCAGCCCAAACTTATTCCACAATTTCCTAATACATTCCAAATTATTCACCACGATGAGTTTTTAAGTCCATAACAGAACTTTCAGAGGCTAATGCGGACTTCAAGCATCATGCCACTGCCAACAACAACTAGCATTACTTTAGTTTTCAGCCACCTTGCACTCTGTACCTAAATCTAGAGGCCCGATTCTGACTGTAACAGCTGCTTTTACTGGGGAAAGGCAGATTTGACTCAAACTACATGGACAAACACTTTTCCCATCACCCTTAATTCACATGTGATATGAACATTGTGTCAGGCACCAGCTCACATCGTGGTCCTTCTGTGCACAGAGCATCCCCTGTGGATACTGCTCCACCGTAGTTTTCAGTTTTCAATGAGACCTGTGGACAATGGGCGGAGCAGTGATCGTTGGATGGACCGATCTCCTGCTGAGGTGGAACCATTAACCCTTTGTGGGCTGGACCTGGCCTGCGTGTGCTCAAACAGACCCATCACACCACACTATATTCCTCCTAAAGTGTGGAGTGTGTGGTGTGGGAGACGTTTGGTGCCTGGGCGACCTTTGGCACACAGACCCAGAGCAGGCCCACACCGAGCCCACTCCTCACTGTATGTGTGCGTGTGCAGCAGAGCCGCTCGGCTACACAGAAAAGGACCAGCATTTATGTCTAGTTTGAAACTGTGCTGCTAAATATTAGGGGCTAAATGAACAGGACAGAACTGCAAATGAGAAAATACCATTACCATTCACTAAACACAAAGTTAAATGGATCATAGAGCATTCCTATCCATGGGTTTCAGAGTGAGGAAAATCTAACACCGTTGCTATAGCAATTAGCAGTTTAGCAAATTTAGCAAAGTGTATCTTGAATGGTTGAATCGTGTTGAACCGCGTGTGCACTGTGACGGAAACAAAATACGCATGTGAGCGCTGCAACTAGTGAAACGGGCCAAACGTTACACCAAACATTTACAGAGCACTTGTAAAAGCCCTTGTAGACACCAGACCAACACCAGCTCCAACCATCACCAGAAAGCTCAGTTACCCATGTAACTATAGTTCTATGAGTGTAGGAAACCACTGAACCTGTGGTTTGGCCATGAAGCCTAGATTTACCTGAAACATGTGACACACAGATTCTTTAATTTAATTCTTTAATTGTAGTTACTTATTACTTATAATTTACTTAGATTTGTGAAATAATTAAATGATTACATTTTCAATAAAAATGATTATAGATGTAAATAATGATTTTAATAATGACATGTAAAAAAGCATGCAAGTTCCAAAGTGTTATTATTATTAATCTGATTTTTTTTTTTTGATCATTCTTGCAGTATTGAGAATAATATATATTCCTTAGAGTCGAAATCAAGTTTGAAATTTTAGTATGGTGACCACACCGGCTCACGGGTATTTTGTGCAGGTGACTAACAGACTGCCTGTTCCATGGTCCGGTCCTCGTCTGGACCCGCACCCACAGTGCTCCAAGGTCAGTGCAACAGGGCACACACAGGGTTTTAATCTCTTTGTAAGCATAGACACTAACCCTAACCCTACGTTCAAATCAAACTTACTGAATGAAAAGTAATGATATTATTATACTATTAGGACATAAACTTCTTGCAAAGTGCTTTTTCTCTGGCTGTCTAACATGTTTTTTTTCTTTTTGTTTGCTTCGTCCGATTACAATTATTTTTAGTTCTTACTGGAAGATGAATCACAAGAGAATCGTAATCCCAATTTAATGGACACAATTGGAACATTTTTTGAAGTACCAAACTTTCCTACACAAAGAACAAAATATTCAATCTTTGTCAATATGTTTGAATATGTTTGAATATTTGAACATAATCCTATAGAAAGTCAAAAATCAAACCGCAATCACAATACTTGTCAGTAAAATCACTATTTGAAATTTTCCACAAATTAAGCAGCCCTAGTTCTTATTTGTGAACTCAACTGAATAATCTTAATTATCGATTAACCAAATAATCTTGACATTCGTAATAATGACAAACATTTTCTATACTTTGGGAATTGGAATCTTTCACTTGTATTTATGCAACTCCAGTTAGCATCGGCCAAGTTTAAGAGTTCAACTGGGCAAATGTTCTTAAATCTGACTTATAAACAGGAAGCTGAAACATGAACAGTGCTCTCAGGAGCCTGCTCCAGGCATCTAAGCTGTTTAGTTTTTTATATAACTTTCCCCCGGTATCTAGTGGTGACTATTAACAGTGCCCAGCCCTAGTGGAGGTGCTGCCTGCTTGCAGATGGTGGATTTCCACCCAAGTAATTTCAGTCATGAAATCAAGCCTTAGAAACATGATTTAGTTATGTCTTTTTTCTGTGTTCAAATCTTCACTATTTTTCACCCTTTGTAATTAGTTACAAGAGACCAACATTGTAATTAAGAATTTGTTCTTAATGTGTTGACAAAAACATAAAAAAAATAAAAACAACATTTATTGAGCTACTGTGACGTACATTTGTCTAAGTGAGACTAAACAAGGCCCTACCCTCCTGGTGTTGTGCAGGCCAGTGAACTCCCCAACCCAGGCTCTCCACACCTCCCTGACAGGCGCTGGGCACCTGACAGTACCAGCTCTTCCACTGGAGGACAAGAATGGGAACGCTTTGGTGATGACATTAGCCCCGCAGTAAATAAAAGGGACCAAAACCAAACTCATCTTTCACAACGTGCCTGCTCAGAGACGGGGGATATAAGGTGCCAGTGGGGGTTCATATCAGTCAGGCTTCAGTCCTGTGTGGGACAGACCACAGCTCTGCAGAGATGCTCAGTGAAAATCTCACAACAGTCACTCAGCTACAGCAGCCTTTTATGATACAAGAACTTTGTCCCAGCAAAATTGATAACCATGTTAGACCAAACCAGTTCCACTGAAACGAGATAATTACAACTAGACCTTCACACACACACACACGCGCACACGCACACGCACCCACACACACACACATCAGAGGAAACACACTAAAAGGAGGGAGGTGGACCGGCTGGTGTCCTGGTGCAGCGATAACAACCTGGAGCTCAACACCCAGAAGACAGTGGAGATGATCGTGGACTTCAGGAAAGTCTCAGCCCCCCTGCCCCCCCTCGCCCTGACAGACTCTCCCATCACCACCGTGGACTCTTTCCGCTTCCTCGGCACCACCATCACTCAGGACCTCAAGTGGGAGCCGACCATCAGCTCCATCATCAAGAAGGCCCAGCAGAGGATGTACTTCCTGCGGCAGCTGAGGAAAGCCAAGCTGCCGGCGCAGATGATGGTGCAGTTCTACACGGCCATCATCGAGTCCATCCTCACCTCCTCCATCACCGTGTGGTACGCTGGAGCCACAGCCAGGGACAAACAGAGACTACAGCGCATTGTGCGCTCTGCTGAGAAGGTGATCGGCTGCAGCCTTCCATCTGTCCAGGACCTGTACGTCTC
Organism: Rhinogobius similis; assembly: GCA_019453435.1. Taxonomy (NCBI): domain Eukaryota; kingdom Metazoa; phylum Chordata; class Actinopteri; order Gobiiformes; family Gobiidae; genus Rhinogobius; species Rhinogobius similis. The sequence goes on along the minus strand of CM033619.1, from coordinate 2,168,100 downwards.
CAGGACTCGGGGACGAGCAGGTCGGATCACAGCTGACCCTTCTCACCCTGGACACGGACTATTTGAGCCACTCCCCTCGGGCAGGAGGCTACGGTCCATCCAGACCAGAACCTCCCGCCACAAGAACAGTTTCTTTCCCTCTGCCGTTGGACTCATGAACACTTTATAACACCCGTCACTTTAACTATATATTATATAAGGACAATCTATTTGCACTACCACATTTGCACATGGCACTGTCTGCCAACTGTACATTCTGTATATAGTCTATCTTAGTCTATTTTATTCTTAATTTTTATGCATGCCTTTTTATATATTTTTTATATTTTACTCATTGCTTTATGTTTGCACCTTCGCCGAAGCAAATTCCTATGTTTGTGAATTTCACTGACAATGGCAATAAACCGCTTCTGATTCTGAAAAAAAAAGTGTAGCGTGCTTGTGAGCAGCTTACCTGTCCAGCCGAGTTCTCGATGACTTGCACCAATGGAGGCCTTGTTGACATGTTGAATGACTTTGAAATTCCAAAGAGGGAAATAAACTGTAAAACAAAGACAATCCTCAATCTCTGGGGCACATTTAAAACGTTTCTATGGCGCTTGAATGGTCCAGCGGATGTGTCGTGCTAGCCAGCTAGCAGAATCAACAAGTAGAGTGTGATCTGTGCGGCAGAGCCCACATCAGACAGCGGCTAGCCCGAGGCCAGCTACAGCTAGCGACACTAGCTAGCAGCGAGTCCACGTCCCATGTTTGTCAGCAGCACAAAACACGAAACCCACGTCTCGTACTTTCAGTCCCGTGTCGGAGAAGTCAACTTCCACGGGGCATTTGTTCTGGTCAAAGTGGAGCTCTGAGCTTTAGCCGCTGCGGCTAGCGTCAGGAAAAGTTGGGCAGTGTGAATGGTTTTGAACAAGACGGGCTTCACTTAGGCTAGCATGCTAACAAGTGAGGAAGCTACGAGCCGTTCTACACCGCGGAGAGCACCAAATCTGACAAACGACACGCTGTTGCCTTCACAAACTGTCGTCACTTGTCAGTTTTTCTCAATCGGTGAAGAAATCTCATTTTGGTCGTAAAGCCAACCCGGATCCAAACTTTTCAGGCCAAACTTCTTCTCGGTCAGAACTCGACCTTCCAAAAACCGAACAATCCACAAATCCTCACAACAACCCCGGAGCGGTGAATCCCGAACATCCAGAGGAGCCGATGGATCGATCCCACGCAAAGCCCGAATGTGACTTTAGTCGGAACTTGTGTCCCGGCGCTAATGATTAGCCCGTGCGGCTAACGCAGGCTGTGCTGTGTGGAGCTGGAGCTGCAGAGGAGCCTGCTCTGTGGCCACAGCCGGAACTGCACAGCAAACCTCCAACTGGATCCACGGAAAGCACCGGCTCTTCCTCCGTGCGTGTTTCTCCTGCGTGTCTCCGCTGCGTGTTTCTGCTGCGTGTCTGGAATAAGGTCGTTGACGTTGGGCAGCGCTGCACTGCGGTGTGGCCGCGGACACGTCCGTCCTCTCGCTTCACCGAGCGCCGCTGTGTCCGTGACTGGAGGAAAGAACTTTCACGGAGCCGTACAATCCATTCTGGTGAAGTGCGTGTGGTGTGGAGCGGGGCGAGGAGCTGCGCCCGATCACAGTCTATGCGCACGATCCTGCCCTCATACCGGAACAGGCTCGCGGCAACATGGCTGCCACACAGGGAGGAGGGGTTCGGCTGCGCTCGGATCTACTCGGAGCTCTCCGAGCCCTGACTGTTGACCACCATTCCTCAGGTTGGCGCAGGCAGGTGCGCCTTTACTGCGCTTGCGCACAGTCACCACCGCTTCACGCACAGTGACGTCACATCCATATTAGGTTATGGCTCCCGCTGAGTACTAAACAGACCAGTATAAGCTGGAGCATTTGGTCGTTTTCCTGATTCAAACCAAAAAGATTCAAACAAAACATTCTGAATCATTGGTTTATAGGTGTCTGGATTCAACTGGACTCTCTCCTTTGAAAGTCTCAATTTACAAGCAGCAATGATTGATAGAGACTTTGGTTCACTGAAATGTATTTCATAGAGGCATAAAGAGATATTAAAAGGAAAGCCATGTTTTTGTTTAGTCACTGGAAATGGCAGTTTTGTTTTTGTTTTTTGTTTTCTCTCTGCGGAAAATTATGTAAAACTATGGTTAGCACAATAAGGAGAGACCAGTGTTTTTTTTGTACAATCAGCAGGGGTCACTCCCCCCAAAACAGATCAATCATCTAAATTCACTTGCACAACTTATACTATGGATTAAGGATGGGACGGTATGAAATATCCATGGTATGATATTTGTGGCCAAAAATACCAGGGTATGACGGTAAACCACAGAGGAGCGTAATTTATCATTCATAACAAAAATAAGCGGCTTCTCAACTGTAAAAATGGTCTGCCTTGCTCTTTTGTTATGGCCTGCTTCACTGGGGCAAGATTTGGGGAAACACAAAGCAAAACAAGGAGCCAACCATGAATAAGTCCATATAATAAGAGACACGTGTGGATTGAAAGACTTGCAACTATGCCATTCTGATTATTTTCTTTATTTGTGGCATGTTATGTATGTTATGACAAAAATGATCTATCTGTGAACTCAAGGCATTAACTGATGCTTAGTTCACAGACACAGTAAAATAACTGAGCTCTGTCAATACCGTCAGAAATCCATCCTCTCGGTATTGATACCATGGCATTTAATCCTGCGGTATGCCTTAATCTGATCTTTATGTTCTGGAATGGGTTTTGTGCACGGAACATCAGTTGGCAAGCATATTGTACCACTGAAAAATTCCCATTTAATTCATTTCTAAGGGGTTTTGGCCAAATCAGTGTAAACTGAACAGTGAGCTTCACCATACGTGTGCAATGCTAACACAAGGCTATTTGGCCCAGGGGCCAAATCAGGCCCTCCAAAGACTTCTTCTGGCTCACAACCCATCTTCAAATAAAGTTTGTCCTGTTTAATGGTTGCGTTCTGAGTTAGACCTTAGACCTGGTTTATTCTTGCTTTAGACCCGGTTTGATTGTTGGTTAGAACTGGACGGGCAATTTTGCAAAGCTATGTTTGTAAAGCATTTTGTATTTCACTTTTCACAAATATGCAGTACTTTTTTATTAAATGAAATCAATAATTGAAACAGATCTAGTGTTGGGAATATTTTGTATATTTTGTATTTAAGTTTTGTTAAAGTGGTGGCATGAAACTCCAAAAAATCTGGCCCTCAGGAAAATTAGGTTGAATAGCCCTGTGCTAAAGCATAATAAACAGCCCAACTGAACCACTGATCTGTAGTGAGCGTGCCCTAAAATGAGTACAACATGTTAAAGATGTCTGTGTTACCTGCTTATCATCCAGGGGGGACTCAAAATAGTAAAAATGGTGGAGGTTATTGGAAAATGACCACCAGTCTGTTACATGATAGACATTTCTGTGGAGTAAAAAGAAGTGCTCAAAAGATTTTCAGTAAACAAGACCTCAATCCTGGCAATTTTTCCACATTCAAAATAAGAGAAGTGGTTCTACGACCAAGCAAAGAAATAAAAACAAAACAAAAACATAGCAATAAAAACGGATCAACGAAGAAGAACAAATTATGATTAAACAAAAAGAACAAAAAAAAAAGAAAGAAAGAAAAGAAAGAAATTGACTATTTTCTGTTGCCCTTCTGGAGTTGGATGTTCATAAACTTCTACTGTCCTGACCAAATAAACCAAGAAACAAACAATAAATAAATGAATTAACTAAAGGGGCTTACATCAGATCACAGGGAGAAAAAGCACCACACTGTTAAAAACAAACAGAAAAAATCTTAACAGTATGTGCAGAAAATGAGCAGCAAATTAGATACTGTAAATTGATGTTCTGTAAAATTCCCATTAAAAAACAGAACGGTTTAAGTTAAAGTAATGAACACATTCGGCGCAAAGACTGTCAACATTACTCAGCATTTCTCAGACAAAACAAACATATTCCAGAGTTGCTGTACAAGAGCTTTAAAAATGTTATTTAAAACGTTTTCACATCATCAGTGGATAGGGATTTTGCACATGTGACACTGCTACCACCGCAGTGTCGAGGGTCCCAATCCAGCTCTTGACAAAAAAACAAGGCCCTGTGTGGCCCTGTGTGGCCCTGTGTGGCCCTGTGAGGCCCTGTGTGGCCCTGTGTGGCCCTATGAGGCCCCCTGTGTGGCCCTGTGTGGCCCTGTGAGGCCCTGTGAGGCCCTGTGAGGCCCTGTGTGGCCCTGTGTGGCCCTGTGAGGCCCTGTGAGGCCCTGTGAGGCCCTGTGTGGCCCTGTGTGGCCCTGTGAGGCCCTGTGTGGCCCTGTGTGGCCCTGTGTGGCCCTGTGTGGCCCTGTGAGGCCCTGTGTGGCCCTGTGAGGCCCTGTGTGGCCCTGTGAGGCCCTGTGTGGCCCTGTGAGGCCCTGTGTGGCCCTGTGAGGCCCTGTGAGGCCCTGTGTGGCCCTGTGAGGCCCTGTGAGGCCCTGTGTGGCCCTGTGTGGCCCTGTGTGGCCCTGTGTGGCCCTGTGGCCCTGTGGCCCTGTGAGGCCCTGTGGCCCTGTGTGGCCTCCCTGTGAGGCCCTGTGAGGCCCTGTGAGGCCCTGTGTGGCCCTGTGTGGCCCTGTGAGGCCCTGTGTGGCCCTGTGTGGCCCTGTGAGGCCCTGTGTGGCCCTGTGTGGCCCTGTGAGGCCCTGTGAGGCCCTGTGTGGCCCTGTGTGGCCCTGTGTGGCCCTATGAGGCCCTGTGAGGCCCTGTGTGGCCCTGTGTGGCCCTGTGAGGCCCTGTGAGGCCCTGTGTGGCCCTGTGTGGCCCTGTGTGGCCCTGTGAGGCCCTGTGTGGCCCTGTGTGGCCCTGTGAGGCCCTGTGTGGCCCTGTGTGGCCCTGTGAGGCCCTGTGTGGCCCTGTGTGGCCCTGTGTGGCCCTGTGAGGCCCAGTGAGGCCCTGTGTGGCCCTGTGTGGCCCTGTGTGGCCCTGTGAGGCCCTGTGTGGCCCTGTGAGGCCCTGTGTGGCCCTGTGAGGCCCTGTGAGGCCCTGTGTGGCCCTGTGTGGCCCTGTGAGGCCCTGTGTGGCCCTGTGTGGCCCTGTGTGGCCCTGTGTGGCCCTGTGTGGCCCTGTGTGGCCCTGTGAGGCCCTGTGTGGCCCTGTGTGGCCCTGTGTGGCCCTGTGTGGCCCTGTGTGGCCCTGTGAGGCCCTGTGTGGCCCTGTGAGGCCCTGTGTGGCCCTGTGAGGCCCTGTGTGGCCCTGTGTGGCCCTGTGAGGCCCTGTGTGGCCCTGTGTGGCCCTGTGAGGCCTGTGGCACTGAATCAGAATCAGAAACGGTTTATTGCCATTGTCAGTGATAAAAATTCACAAACATATGAGCACTGTACGACTGTGAGGCCCTGTGAGCCTCCCTCACTGCCAGAATGAAAGAGAGAGAGATTTGTATCTGGATATATTTATTTATTCTATTTTCCAGCCTGCAATGAGCATTTTTAATAGCACACACACATCGGCAGCAGTGACCCCCAGTGGAGCTGGTGGACGAGGAGCTCTTCAGTTGCTGATTGGTGCTTGTCTCTCAGCTCCTTATTTGGCAGCGCGGTCCCTGTCGAGTGGTTGCTTGTGCAGTGCTCGCTCCTCCGCTGAGTTTCTCATGATGGAAAATGATCAATGCCATCTTTTCTCACATCAGGGAGCACAAGAGCATGGCCTCTATATACATACTTCAAATACATGTGTCCAGTCAACCCCGTCGTCCTTCAAATGCTGCATTTGGTGGTTCATGTTCTTTTTCGCTGAGATTTCCTTTTCACTTTGTCTTGCTGTTGGTGTTGTGTCCTGTTTGTTTGTGTGGTGTGTTCTTCTGCACTGTCTGGGCCAAACGTCCACTTCATCATGTCTGAGTCTTCTTCCACAAAATGTGCTGTAGGAGTCCAGTCTTCATCCTCCTCATCATCTTCATTTTCCTCAGTTCCAGGTCACTTACATTTCCATCAAAAATCATTTTCACCACATCATCAACACTCATATTTTCAGCATCTGCAAATACACAAAAATATTGTTCAAACATTATTATTATTGTTATTATTATTATATATCTTTCTAATTATTTTTATTCATGCCTTTTTCTGAATTGCCATCTCTTTTCACATTCACATACACTCGCACTCATATTCCCACACAAACTCAGTATATTTCTTAATCATAATTATGATTATTCTCAAAGAAACTATATTCTACATTCAGGTAGTAATCATCACAATACAGCTATTTAGCAAACAAAAAAACGGTACATCAGAAATAATATTTATCAAATATTTACCCTAAAGACACATGGGTTATATCGTTAAACATATAATGTATTATATTATTATTATTATTATTATTATTATTATTGAATGATACCAAAACTGTCTTCATTTGATGCATAAGTCTTAAAATGTAATGGAAATACAATTGACAGATTTGTAAATAAATGGCCTCATATACCCACTGTATATCATTTAATACACACAGTTTCAGTATGTGCCCCGCGATGAGCTGGCCCCTGTGCAGGGTGTGCCCCGCCTAAGGCCCAAAGTCACTGGGATAGGCTCCAGTCACCCGCGACCCCTAACGGGAACAAGCTGTAGTAAATGAATGAGTGAATGAATTAATTAATTAATTTCAATACGGTTTTACTCTAAATTAAGAAGTTAAAAATTGAGAAGTTACATTACATGAATCCTCTAAACAGTCATTTATAAACTATAAACAAATATACTATACTATAAACTAAACTAAACCCATTTTGAAGTTTTAAAGTTTTTCTAACCTTAAGTTCTTGAGTTTTGCAAAAATGCTGGAAAAACGCCGTGAGTCCCAGAGTTCAAGCGGCTGGAGTTGTATCAATCGTTTCACTCTGGGGCACGAATTACTGACCCCTGGTGGATGGACCCGTGCATTACACGTGTCTGATTCTCAAATATGATGCAAATGGCGAATTCTTAATGAAACCTCGAGCACGTCTCTGCACAAGTGTTTGTTCAAATCCACGGTTTCATGGCTCTGTCCTGTGTCAAGCTCTTCAGGGAACTGTGGTCCTTGAATGCATCATTTTAATTCATCAGTAATAAAATAACTCACACTTAAAGCTACTTTAGAAAGACTTATTTAAAAATGATGGCAGACTGGATTCTTAATAAACAACTCAAAAGCATTCCCAATGATCAAACGAGAGGCGTCTGGCTGCAGACCTTAATCCAGAGTCGCCTCTCCACAGACCTTAACCAGGAGGCGCCCACGTGACCCGTACCTTAACCCAGAGGCCCTACCAGAGCCCGGATGTGTCAAAAATAACTAATATCAACAGGCACGGCACCATATTCAGTCATTCCTCTTCTTGTTACTTTATAACTAGGTAGAAACTAAATGAAATATTAGTCTCTCCGCTGATTAATCTGAACAAAATGTGATGATTAGAATTTGTCTCGTGCTGTGAAATGTATATTTAGACATTACATCACCACACGCTCTTTATGTTATCGCTTCTAATTGTATGTGTTTGAATCAAACTTGTATTATAACGTCAAGTGTTTTTTAAATAAAGTGTAAATGGCGTTGAAGTGGAGTTTTAAGTCACATGTTATGAAAAACTAGGGCTGAAGTTTACTGTTAATCGCAAATTTAATGTGAATTTGTAGAAATAGATCCATCGTCAATAATGATGGAGACTGGAATCTGACGATGAAGAACACGAGGAGGAGCTGGAGCTTTTTAAAATCGTATTTGTTTGTGTGGAAGACGTGGTGGATGGGAGGGGCTTTGTTTTTTATGAATGTAATGAGATGAATGAGTAATGCATGTAATTTTTCTTTCAAGTTTTTAATTTTTTCAGTACTGTTTTATTTATTTTCTGATTATAATGTTCAATATTTTGATTTGCAGTGCTTTCAATGTTTCCATAAACTGACAATCTTTCATTCAGTTGAATGTTTTCTGATGGGTTTTAAACATAGTTTTACTAACCTCTTACTTAGGTTAGTAAAAAGTAATATTGCGGCGTAACCTTTTTTAAAAATTATTATTTTCGTCCGAGCAACGTACTTCTGGACCTGTGGGCCTCCTGGTTAAGGTCTGCGGGGCTGGAGACTCTGCAGCCAGACACTCTTGGATCAAGTGCAGATCCGCTCCATCATCAGCGCCGCACACGTCCGTCCAGATCTCTGTCAGAAACACCTCAGACACAACAAGAGAAGTGCACTGAGTCTGCCCAACATGCTCATTTGTAAATTCTAAGAAACTGATTCCAAATGTACATTTTGTAAGAGTGATGAAGAACCCCCTCATCTCTTTTGTGAATGCAAAGACTGAAAGGAAACCTGGTCCAATCTAGACACATTAATCCTGCAAAAAGCACTTTCTGAGGAGGAAACAAAATGTACTGATTGTGAGGAAAAACCTTGTTCAGTCTTTAAACAATAGCTTGAATAATAAATCTGCCAAATTACTAAAACTAAAGAGTTAACACTACTACAACAGTCGCTCTCAGTTTCAGTTGGATTCACGTGTGTGTCACGTGCCTGAAGGCGGGCTTCAAGGCGTCTGTTCATTGGTTTAAAAAGGAAAAAGAAAGTCTGGACAAAGTCAGACGAGTGCGGGCTTTAACCCTTGGTGTGACTGTGGACTGTGCACACATCAGTACAACATGTCACCTGCTTTTTACTGTTAAAGGGGATTTTCTAAAACCAGTAATAGTTTGAGGAGCTGCATTAACAGTAGGCGACTTAAAGAGGACATATTATTTTACATCAATTCACTGAGATTTGAACCTGTCACAACAACGTCTCCTCGGCGTTAGTTTCCTCACAGTTGTGCTCGCGTTGATTGCTGCATGTTTGAGTTCATTCTGTTCTGCCACAGAAGCTCCAGCTGAAGGCCCTGCAGGCGGTGAGAGGCAACTGCAGCGCCTTCACAGACTACAAAGCCCAAATGTATGCTGGGAAATGCAGTGTAACAGGTGAGGGGACACAGATGTTTTGAAGAGAAAGGGAGCGCTCTGAAGCTGTGCCTGTCCATCCCTGTCCTCTCTCTTCATCTCTCTTCATATCACCACAGACTGTCCACATGAGACACAAACGGCTCAGACAGTGTCATTAAGGGAAGAGAATACTTACACATGTTACTGGGACTGTGAGCTCAGCGTATGAGGGAGAATAACAATATGATTATTTTCAAAATTCAGATTCCAAGTGATCCAACATGTGGATGGCAACCTGCAGCTTATTACAATCAACTGTGACTGTGAGTTGGGCCGTTTGGAGCAGGAAGTCAAAGGACCAGTTTCTATTACTTTGATACTTTATTAATCTCAAAGAAATTCAGAAGCCGTTTTAGAACAATATTGCATTTCACAAAGAACATGTCTCCTTATGGCTCTTCAAAATGCTAATTAAACCTTATATCAATGCCCTTTATTCACCCATTGAGTAGAAGTGGTCATGTGATCACCTTTTTTGGTGTTCATTCATAATGTTACGTCATTTGAGTTTTGCTGACATTGAGTTTTCATATTTAAATAATCAATAAATTAAGATAAAAGAAGTTTCCTGTTAGTTTTTGCAGCTAATTTCCACAGCGTGGTGAAATAATCTGTTACTTTTCACATGACCCGTCTCGGAGGAGATGCCGCTTTGCCTGAAATGTTCCACACTATGGCATTACACTCTCCATCCATGAGACCAGCAGGCGACGCTTCAGGGCGAGTGGACTCTTAGCAATAAAACACCTGGAAGAATTGAATATATGCAAGAACATGTTTAATGCCATGCTGTGGTACATCTCTGTGTCTTATTACAGTCTGAGGTGTGAGCCCGGGCTCCTCTGAAGCTGGATCAGTGGTCAGAGGTCACGTCGGGGTTAAATCCAGTACAGAATCTTATCCACTTCCTCTCAGAATAAATCATCAAATAGCACATGCAGCTGACCAATCAGACCTCACCATGGCTGTGACGTCACCTCCTCCAGAATGGATTTGGGCGCACGGATCGTAGAAGGAGCTCCGCAGAGTGAACGTTCAGGATCAACTAAACAGTCGATTTCCTGACGATCATCTTTCTGAGAGGAATAGATTCTTTCATGAAGGACTTGAGTTCCTCTGTGGGCTCCACACCTCTAACGCCACTCAACAGTTACAATGATTTGCAGGTGCATTTGTGGTGTTCTTGGTCGCCTCTCGTACCACAAAATCAAACTATTTTGAGGATATTTTGAGGTCTACAGTAAACGATTAACACGCAGTGTCATTGCTTCATTACCTTCCACGTTGTACAATATTCTTACATCGCACGTGTTCCTCCCACAGTTACACTGGGTTCATTATTACGCAAACAAGTTAATGCCCTGACATTGTCCCATGAAGAGTGTTGTTTGAATTGATGGAGCTCTACCCATCAAAGTGACACATCGAGTGGACCATCAGTACTTTCACACCCTCTTTTCTGACTTCAGCTGCTGCACCGCGTTTCCCTTCGTCAGGATTTTATATTTATCGAGGATGATGCTTGTTCTTCCTGTGAGAAGTAGGCCGCTCTTCCCTTCTCCTTTGTTCTAATTGGCTGGCGGGTGCTAACTCCGCCCCTCTATGTGAACAGGCACAATGTCATTCAGAAAATCTGAGATGTGAACCTTTACGTAGTACGACGTACCCAGAGACGCTCATGTCTCGGTCAGTCCAGTGACAACAGGTCCAGGATCAGTTCAGACAGATTCAGAGGACAGGCCTCTGGTCATTGTTGCCGGACTTACCTGGATTAATAAAATGTAATATATATATATATGAGATGCTCTTCCCGATCATCATAGACACAAGGCTCAGTATCAGTGTAAAGTAGTGCAGTGTGCTTTTAATCAAGAAAAGACCAACAAAATAGTCTGGGATTGTACAGAAATAGAATAGAAAAATAACTTAACATTATAGAATTACAAATGATAACCATGTATTTAAATCAGATGGATCATACCAACATATGTAAAATTTGTCTGAACTGAACTTAAATATTCTTCTCGGGAGGGACCCCCCCATGGTTCACTTACCACCCCAAATGTCTGAACCTGTCCTGTCACTACATGCAACAAACAAACAAAACAAAAACAGCAAAAAGCAAAAGCTTCCTTTCAAGAACAATTCAAGAGACATCTCTTTACTGGATAGATGTACTTGTACAACCAACATACTGCACTGAAAGTGACGGAGCAGAGGAGGACAGTGACGGAGCAGAGGAGGACAGTGACGGAGCAGAGGAGGACAGTGACTGAGGACAGTGACAGAGCAGAGGAGGACAGTGACTGAGGACAGTGACGGAGCAGAGGAGGACAGTGACTGAGGACAGTGACGGAGCAGAGGAGGACAGTGATGGAGCAGAGGAGGACAGTGACGGAGCAGAGGAGGACAGTGACGGAGGACAGTGACGGAGCAGAGGAGGACAGTGACGGAGGACAGTGACGGAGCAGAGGAGGACAGTGACGGAGCAGAGGACAGTGATAGAGGACAGTGACGGAGCAGAGGAGGACAGTGACGGAGCAGAGGACAGTGATAGAGGACAGTGACGGAGCAGAGGAGGACAGTGACTGAGGACAGTGACAGAGCAGAGGAGGACAGTGACGGAGCAGAGGAGGACAGTGACTGAGGACAGTGACGGAGCAGAGGAGGACAGTGACTGAGGACAGTGATGGAGCAGAGGAGGACAGTGACTGAGGACAGTGATGGAGCAGAGGAGGACAGTGATGGAGCAGAGGAGGACAGTGACGGAGCAGAGGAGGACAGTGACGGAGGACAGTGACGGAGCAGAGGAGGACAGTGACGGAGCAGAGGAGGACAGTGACGGAGGACAGTGACGGAGCAGAGGAGGACAGTGACGGAGCAGAGGAGGACAGTGACGGAGCAGTGGACAGTGATAGAGGACAGTGACGGAGCAGAGGAGGACAGTGACGGAGCAGAGGACAGTGATAGAGGACAGTGACGGAGCAGAGGAGGACAGCGATGGAGCAGAGGAGGACAGTGACGGAGCAGAGGAGGACAGTGACAGACCAGAGGAGGACAGTGACGGAGCAGAGGAGGACAGTGACGGAGCAGAGGAGGACAGTGACTGAGGACTTAATGGAGCAGAGGAGGACAGTGACGGAGGACAGTGACTGAGGACAGTGACAGAGCAGAGGAGGACAGTGACTGAGGACAGTGACGGAGCAGAGGAGGACAGTGACGGAGCAGAGGAGGACAGTGACGGAGCAGAGGAGGACAGTGACTGAGGACAGTGACAGAGCAGAGGAGGACAGTGACTGAGGACAGTGACGGAGCAGAGGAGGACAGTGACTGAGGACAGTGACGGAGCAGAGGAGGACAGTGATGGAGCAGAGGAGGACAGTGTCGGAGCAGAGGAGGATTGTGACGGAGGACAGTGACGGAGCAGAGGAGGACTGTGAAGGAGGACAGTGACGGAGCAGAGGAGGACAGTGACGGAGCAGAGGAGGACAGTGACGGAGCAGAGGACAGTGATAGAGGACAGTTACGGAGCAGAGGAGGACAGTGGCCCGGAGCAGAGGACAGTGATAGAGGACAGTGACGGAGCAGAGGAGGACAGTGACTGAGGACAGTGACAGAGCAGAGGAGGACAGTGACGGAGCAGAGGAGGACAGTGACTGAGGACAGTGACAGAGCAGAGGAAGACAGTGACTGAGGACAGTGACGGAGCAGAGGAGGACAGTGACTGAGGACAGTGACGGAGCAGAGGAGGACAGTGATGGAGCAGAGGAGGACAGTGACGGAGCAGAGGAGGACAGTGACGGAGGACAGTGACGGAGCAGAGGAGGACAGTGACGGAGCAGAGGAGGACAGTGACGGAGGACAGTGACGGAGCAGAGGAGGACAGTGACGGAGCAGAGGAGGACAGTGACGGAGCAGTGGACAGTGATAGAGGACAGTGACGGAGCAGAGGAGGACAGTGACGGAGCAGAGGACAGTGATAGAGGACAGTGACGGAGCAGAGGAGGACAGCGATGGAGCAGAGGAGGACAGTGACGGAGCAGAGGAGGACAGTGACAGAGCAGAGGAGGACAGTGACGGAGCAGAGGAGGACAGTGATAGAGCAGAGGAGGACAGTGACGGAGCAGAGGAGGACAGTGATAGAGGACAGTGACGGAGCAGAGGAGGACAGCGATGGAGCAGAGGAGGACAGTGACGGAGCAGAGGAGGACAGTGACAGAGCAGAGGAGGACAGTGACGGAGCAGAGGAGGACAGTGACGGAGGACAGTGACGGAGATAAGGAGGACAGTGACGGAGCAGAGGAGGACAGTGACGGAGGACAGTGACGGAGCAGAGGAGGACAGTGACGGAGCAGAGGAGGACAGTGACGGAGCAGTGGACAGTGATAGAGGACAGTGACGGAGCAGAGGAGGACAGTGACGGAGCAGAGGACAGTGATAGAGGACAGTGACGGAGCAGAGGAGGACAGCGATGGAGCAGAGGAGGACAGTGACGGAGCAGAGGAGGACAGTGATAGAGCAGAGGAGGACAGTGACGGAGCAGAGGAGGACAGTGATAGAGGACAGTGACGGAGCAGAGGAGGACAGCGATGGAGCAGAGGAGGACAGTGACGGAGCAGAGGAGGACAGTGACTGAGCAGAGGAGGACAGCGATGGAGCAGAGGAGGACAGTGACGGAGCAGAGGAGGACAGCGATGGAGCAGAGGAGGACAGTGACGGAGCAGAGGAGGACAGTGACAGAGCAGAGGAGGACAGTGACAGAGCAGAGGAGGACGGTGACGGAGCAGAGGAGGACAGTGACAGAGCAGAGGAGGACAGTGACTGAGGACAGTGACGGAGCAGAGGAGGACAGTGACAGAGCAGAGGAGGACAGTGACGGAGCAGAGGACAGTGATAGAGGACAGTGACGGAGCAGAGGAGGACAGTGACGGAGCAGAGGAGGACAGTGACGGAGCAGAGGAGGACAGTGACGGAGCAGAGGAGGACAGTGACTGAGGACAGTGACAGAGCAGAGGAGGACAGTGACTGAGGACAGTGACGGAGCAGAGGAGGACAGTGACTGAGGACAGTGACGGAGCAGAGGAGGACAGTGACGGAGCAGAGGAGGACAGTGACGGAGGACAGTGACGGAGCAGAGGAGGACAGTGATGGAGCAGAGGAGGACAGTGACGGAGCAGAGGAGGACAGTGACGGAGGACAGTGACGGAGCAGAGGAGGACAGTGACGGAGCAGAGGAGGACAGTGACGGAGCAGAGGACAGTGATAGAGGACAGTGACGGAGCAGAGGAGGACAGTGACGGAGCAGAGGACAGTGATAGAGGACAGTGACGGAGCAGAGGAGGACAGCGATGGAGCAGAGGAGGACAGTGACGGAGCAGAGGAGGACAGTGTCAGAGGAGAGGAGGACAGTGGACGGAGCAGAGGAGTACAGTGATAGAGCAGAGGAGGACAGTCACGGAGCAGAGGAGAACACAGACGGAGCAGAGGACAGTGATAGAGGACAGTGACGGAGCAGAGGAGGACAGCGATGGAGCAGAGGAGGACAGTGACGGAGCAGAGGAGGACAGTGACAGAGCAGAGGAGGACAGTGACGGAGCAGAGGAGGACAGTGACGGAGGACAGTGATAGAGCAGAGGAGGACAGTGACGGAGCAGAGGAGGACAGTGACAGAGCAGAGGAGGACAGTGACTGAGGACAGTGACGGAGCAGAGGACAGTGATAGAGGACAGTGACAGAGCAGAGGAGGACAGTGACGGAGCAGAGGACAGTGATAGAGGACAGTGACAGAGCAGAGGAGGACAGTGACAGAGCAGAGGACAGTGATAGAGGACAGTGACGGAGCAGAGGAGGACAGTGACGGAGCAGAGGAGGACAGTGACGGAGCAGAGGAGGACAGTGACGGAGCAGAGGAGGACAGTGACAGAGCAGAGGAGGACATTGACTGAGGACAGTGACGGAGCAGAGGAGGACAGTGACAGAGCAGAGGAGGACAGTGACTGAGGACAGTGACAGACCAGAGGAGGACAGTGACTGAGGACAGTGACGGAGCAGAGGAGGACAGTGATGGAGCAGAGGAGGACAGTGACTGAGGACAGTGATGGAGCAGAGGAGGACAGTGACTGAGGACAGTGACGGAGCAGAGGAGGACAGTGACTGAGGACAGTGACAGAGCAGAGGAGGACAGTGATGGAGCAGAGGAGGACAGTGACTGAGGACAGTGACAGAGCAGAGGAGGACAGTGACGGAGCAGAGGAGGACAGTGACTGAGGACTGTGATGGAGCAGAGGAGGACAGTGACGGAGCAGAGGAGGACAGTGACTGAGGACAGTGACAGACCAGAGGAGGACAGTGACTGAGGACAGTGACAGAGCAGAGGAGGACAGTGACGGAGCAGAGGAGGACAGTGACGGAGCAGAGGAGGACAGTGACTGAGGACAGTGACAGACCAGAGGAGGACAGTGACTGAGGACAGTGACAGAGCAGAGGAGGACAGTGACGGAGCAGAGGAGGACAGTGACTGAGGACAGTGACAGAGCAGAGGAGGACAGTGACGGAGCAGAGGAGGACAGTGACTGAGGACTGTGATGGAGCAGAGGAGGACAGTGATGGTGCTGTTTTAGTTTGTCAGTTATAGATTTTATGAAACACTAAACCTCTTTTCAAATGAAGCCTTAAACTATGAGGGAAGGTGACTCTTGAGGATGTGAAAAAAACAGTCGCTGGCACCGTGAGTGACCTCAGCCTGCTCCAGTGAGACGCTCCCCCAGTGAGACGCTCCTCCAGTGAGACGCTCCTCCAGTGAGACGCTCCCCCAGTGAGACGCTCCTCCAGTGAGACGCTCCTCCAGTGAGACGCTCCCCACGCTCCCCCAGTGAGACGCTCCCCAGTGAGACGCTCCCCCAGTGAGACGCTCCCCAGTGAGACGCTCCCCCAGTGAGACGCTCCTCCAGTGAGACGCTCCCCACGCTCCCCCAGTGAGACGCTCCCCAGTGAGACGCTCCTCCAGTGAGACGCTCCCCCAGTGAGACGCTCCTCTAGTGAGACGCTCCTCCAGTGAGACGCTCCTTCAGTGAGACGCTCCTCCAGTGAGACGCTCCCCAGTGAGATGCTCCTCCAGTGAGACGCTCCCCCAGTGAGACGCTCCTCCAGTGAGACGCTCCTCCAGTGAGACGCTCCTCCAGTGAGACGCTCCTCCAGTGAGACGCTCCCCCAGTGAGACGCTCCTCCAGTGAGACGCTCCCCCAGTGAGACGCTCCTCCAGTGAGACGCTCCCCACGCTCCCCCAGTGAGACGCTCCCCAGTGAGACGCTCCCCAGTGAGACGCTCCCCCACTGAGACGCTCCCCCAGTGAGACGCTCCCCCAGTGAGACGCTCCCCCAGTGAGACGCTCCTCTAGTGAGACGCTCCTCCAGTGAGACGCTCCTCTGGTGAGGCGCTCCCCAGTGAGGCGCTCCCCAGTGAGGCGCTCCTCAGTGAGGCGCTCCCCCTGTGAGTCGCTCCCCAGTGAGGCGCTCCTCCAGTGAGGCGCTCCCACGCTCCCCCAGTGAGACGCTCCCCAGTGAGACGCTCCCCCAGTGAGGCAGCTCCCCAGTGAGACGGCTCCTCCAGTGAGGCGCTCCCCCAGTGAGGCAGCTCCCCAGTGAGACGCTCCTCAGTGAGGCGCTCCTCCAGTGAGACGCTCCTCCAGTGAGGCGGCTCCCCAGTGAGACGCTCCTCTAGTGAGACGCTCCCCCAGTGAGATGCTCCCCCAGTGAGACGCTCCTCCAGTGAGACGCTCCCCCAGTGAGGCGGCTCCCCCAGTGAGGCGCTCCGCAGTGAGACGCTCCTCCAGTGAGACGCTCCCCAGTGAGACGCTCCTCCAGTGAGACGCTCCCCCAGTGAGACGCTCCCCAGTGAGACGCTCCTCCAGTGAGACGCTCCCCCAGTGAGACGCTCCCCAGTGAGACGCTCCCCCAGTGAGACGCTCCCCCAGTGAGACGCTCCTCCAGTGAGACGCTCCCCCAGTGAGACGCTCCTCCAGTGAGACGCTCCCCAGTGAGACGCTCCCCAGTGAGACGCTCCCCCAGTGAGACGCTCCTCCAGTGAGACGCTCCCCCGTGAGACGCTCCCCCAGTGAGACGCTCCCCCAGTGAGACGCTCCCCCAGTGAGACGCTCCCCAGTGAGACGCTCCCCCAGTGAGACGCTCCTCCAGTGAGACGCTCCCCAGTGAGACGCTCCCCAGTGAGACGCTCCTCCAGTGAGACGCTCCTCCAGTGAGACGCTCCCCAGTGAGACGCTCCTCCAGTGAGACGCTCCCCCAGTGAGACGCTCCCCCAGTGAGACGCTCCCCCACTGAGACGCTCCCCCAGTGAGACGCTCCCCAGTGAGACGCTCCCCCAGTGAGACGCTCCTCCAGTGAGACGCTCCTCCAGTGAGACGCCTCCCAGTGAGACGCTCCCAGTGAGACGCCCCCCAGTGAGACGCTCCCAGTGAGACGCTCCTCCAGTGAGACGCTCCCCAGTGAGACGCCTCCAGTGAGACGCCTCCAGTGAGACGCCTCCAGTGAGACGCCTCCAGTGAGACGCCAGTGAGACGCCTCCAGTGAGACGCCCCAGTGAGACGCCTCCCCAGTGAGACGCCTCCTCCAGTGAGACGCCCCAGTGAGACGCTTCCCAGTGAGACGCCTCCAGTGAGACGCTCCCCAGTGAGACGCCTCCAGTGAGACGCTCCCAGTGAGACGCCCCAGTGAGACGCCCCAGTGAGACGCTCCTCCAGTGAGCGCCCCCAGACGCTCCCCAGTGAGACGCTCCCAGTGAGACGCTCCCCAGTGAGACGCCCCAGTGAGACGCCCCCAGTGAGACGCCTCCAGTGAGACGCCTCCAGTGAGACGCTCCTACAGTGAGACGCCTCCCCAGTGAGACGCTTCCCAGTGAGACGCTCAGTGAGACGCCCAGTGAGACGCCTCCAGTGAGACGCTCCCCAGTGAGACGCCCCAGTGAGACGCCTCCCAGTGAGACGCTCCCCAGTGAGACGCTCCCCAGTGAGACGCCCCCAGTGAGACGCCCCAGTGAGACGCTCCCCAGTGATACTCTCCTCCAGTGAGACGCTCCCCCTGTGAGACTCTCCCCCTGTGAGACTCTCCCCCAGTGAGACGCCCCCCCCAGTGAGACGCTCCTCCAGTGAGACGCTCCTCCAGTGAGACGCTCCCCCAGTGAGACGCTCCAGTGAGACGCTCCAGTGAGACGCCCCAGTGAGACGCTCCTCCAGTGAGACGCCCCAGTGAGACGCTCCCAGTGAGACGCTCCAGTGAGACGCCCCCACTGAGACGCACCCCCAGTGAGACGCTCCCCCACTGAGACGCTCCCCCACTGAGACGCTCCCCCAGTGAGACGCGCCCCCAGTGAGAAGCACCCCCAGTGAGACGCTCCCCAGTGAGACGCGCCCCCAGTGAGACGCTCCCCAGTGAGACGCCTCCAGTGAGACGCCTCCAGTGAGACGCCTCCAGTGAGACGCTCCTCCAGTGAGACGCCCCAGTGAGACGCTCCTCCAGTGAGACGCTCCCAGTGAGACGCTCCTCCAGTGAGACGCCCCAGTGAGACGCTCCCCAGTGAGACGCCTCCCAGTGAGACGCCTCCAGTGAGACGCCCCAGTGAGACGCCTCCAGTGAGACGCTCCTCCAGTGAGACGCTCCTCCAGTGAGACGTTCCCCAGTGAGACGCTCCCCAGTGAGACGCTCCTCCAGTGAGACGCACCCCACGCCCCCAGTGAGACGCCTCCCCAGTGAGACGCTCCCCAGTGAGACGCCCCCAGTGAGACGCTCCTCCAGTGAGACGCTCCCCAGTGAGACGCTCCTCCAGTGAGACGCTCCCAGTGAGACGCCCCAGTGAGACGCTCCTCCAGTGAGACGCTCCTCCAGTGAGACGCTCCCCCACTGAGACGCTCCCCCACTGAGACGCTCCCCCAGTGAGACGCTCCCCAGTGAGACGCTCCCCCAGTGAGACGCTCCCCAGTGAGACGCTCCCCCAGTGAGACGCTCCCCCAGTGAGACGCTCCTCCTGTGAGACGCCCCACGCTCCCCAGTGAGACGCCCCAGTGAGACGCTCCTCCAGTGAGACGCTCCTCCAGTGAGACCAGCCCCAGTGAGACGCCTCCAGTGAGACGCTCCCCCAGTGAGACGCGCTCCCCAGTGAGACGCTCCCCCAGTGAGACGCCCCCCCCAGTGAGACGCTCCTCCAGTGAGACGTCCTCCAGTGAGACGCTCCTCCAGTGAGACGCCCCACGCTCCCCAGTGAGACGCCCCAGTGAGACGCTCCTCCAGTGAGACGCTGCCCCAGTGAGACGCTCCTCCAGTGAGACGCTCCCCAGTGAGACGCTCCTCCAGTGAGACGCTCCCCCAGTGAGACGCTCCTCCAGTGAGACGCTCCTCCAGTGAGACGCTCCTCTAGTGAGACGCTCCTCCAGTGAGACGCTCCTCCAGTGAGACGCTCCCCACGCTCCCCCAGTGAGACGCTCCTCCAGTGAGACGCTCCTCCAGTGAGACGCCCCCCAGTGAGACGCTCCTCCAGTGAGACGCTCCCCAGTGAGACGCTCCTCCAGTGAGACGCTCCCCAGTGAGACGCTCCTCCAGTGAGACGCTCCTCCAGTGAGACGCTCCCCACGCTCCCCCAGTGAGACGCTCCCCCAGTGAGACGCTCCTCCAGTGAGACGCTCCCCACGCTCCCCCAGTGAGACGCTCCTCCAGTGAGACGCTCCTCCAGTGAGACGCTGCCCCAGTGAGACGCTCCTCCAGTGAGACGCTCCTCCAGTGAGTCCATCTTGAGCCCAGTGCAGTCCAGGCTCCTCTCTGCTCCAGTAGCTCTGGTGCTTTGGTCAGAATGGAGGAAACGGCGCCCTCTTCTCTCACACTGGGCACATTCACACGCTCAGAAAAAAATCAGAGAAAGAGAAACGTCAAACATATTTAGTGACAGTAACAAGTAACTCTTACTATTTTTCATGTGTACATTTATTGAAGTACAGATTTGGCAGCGCTACAACAAAGCCCCCACAGTCCCCTCTGACCACAGTCTGACCACAGCCTGACCACACCCCCCTCTGACTACAGTCCTCTGACCACAGCCAGACCACAGTCCCCTCTGACCACAGTCCCCTCTGACCACAGTCCCCTCTGACCACAGCCTGACCAGTCCCCTCTGACCACAGTCTGACCACAGTCCCCTCTGACCACAGCCTGACCACAGTCCCCTCTGACCACAGCCTGACCACAGTCCCCTCTGACCACAGCCTGACCACAGCCCCCTCTGACCACAGCCTGACCACAGTCCCCTCTGACCACACCCCCCTCTGACCACACCCCCCTCTGACCAAAGCCTGACCACAGTCTGACCACAGCCTGACCACACCCCCCTCTGACCACAGCCTGACCACAGTCCCCTCTGACCACAGCCTGACCACAGCCCCCTCTGACCACAGTCTGACCACACCCCCCTCTGACCACAGCCTGACCACAGTCCCCTCTGACCACAGCCTGACCACAGCCCCCTCTGACCACAGCCTGACCACAGTCCCCTCTGACCACACCCCCCTCTGACCACAGCCCCCTCTGACCAAAGCCTGACCACAGCCTGACCACAGCCTGACCACAGTCCCCTCTGACCACAGCCTGACCACAGCCCCCTCTGACCACAGCCTGACCACAGTCCCCTCTGACCACAGTCTGACCACAGTCCCCTCTGACCACAGCCTGACCACAGTCCCCTCTGACCACAGCCTGACCACAGTCCCCTCTGACCACACCCCCCTCTGACCACACCCCCCTCTGACCAAAGCCTGACCACAGTCTGACCACAGCCTGACCACAGTCCCCTCTGACCACAGCCTGACCACAGCCCCCTCTGACCACAGCCTGACCACAGTCCCCTCTGACCACAGTCTGACCACAGTCCCCTCTGACCACAGCCTGACCACAGTCCCCTCTGACCACAGCCTGACCACAGTCCCCTCTGACCACAGTCTGACCACAGTCCCCTCTGACCACAGCCTGACCACAGTCCCCTCTGACCACAGCCTGACCACAGCCCCCTCTGACCACAGTCTGACCACAGTCCCCTCTGACCACAGCCCCCTCTGACCACAGTCTGACCACAGTCCCCTCTGACCACAGCCTGACCACAGCCCCCTCTGACCACAGTCTGACCACAGTCCCCTCTGACCACAGTCCCCTCTGACCACAGCCTGACCACAGTCCCCTCTGACCACAGTCTGACCACAGTCTAACCACAGCCTGACCACACCCCCCTCTGACCACAGTCTGACCACAGTCCCCGGCTCCTTCACAATGATGATGAGACGGTCAACAGAGGCCAGTCTTCAAACTCCAGGTTTATTAAGAACAAAAACAGTGAACAGGACAATATCACATTTAACTCTTTGATGACAATGATTTTTTACAAAAAACAAACGTGATTCTTTTATCACGTAAATAAATAAAATAAACTTTAGGGAACATTCTGGTGTTTTAAAAATGACAGCTCTCACTGTGACGTTGAATTGTTTTTAAGTATTGTGAAGGGTTAGCAAAAATGTGTCACTTTTGCTACTTTTGCAGTTTGAGTATTACTGGCATAATATTTCCCATGTTCTAACTACAACTAGAATAAAAAACAATAATAATGTTCAACAATGATTCCTTATAAAATTTGTATCATAAAATAAAACTCCACAAAGCTCGATTTTTAAAAAGAGGCTATAAACAGCGGTTGTAGAGTCAGAGCGCTCCGACGTCCACTGTGGTCAGGTCGCTGTAGAACGTGCCCTCGTTATCCCCTCCTCCAAACACCAGCAGAGCCCTGGCCTCCCGGCTCCGGCCCTGGTCCCGGTCCTGGTCACAGAGGGCGGTCTTCATGGTGATGATGGAGTGGCCGGCTCTGGGGAGGCGGAGCTCTGGAAGGTCCACCTCTGTCCAGGTGTTTGTGTCTACAGCAGAGACAATGCTGGGGTCAGTGCCACTGTCGCTATGCTTTTATTTTTATTTATTTATTCTATTTGTATTTTTGTGGGTTTCCCTTGCTGAGAAAGAGGGTCAATTGCTAAATATTTAAACTACTTTCTACATGTGGCCCATCGAGGCAACTGTAGTTGTGCTTTTGGGCACTACAAAAATGAATTGAATGGAGTTACGTCTCTATTATTAAGGACACACTTTCTGCAGCATTTGTACTAGTTTTTACTTTGCTCAGGTTTAAGAACTTTAATGTATGGACTGGAAAACAAACATGACTTTCTCTCAGTCAAGCGTTCCCTCATTATGAATTATGATCGGTGTTAATATGCTAGCTAGCGTGCCGCGATATGCTTATTTAGGCACGCAGTTGTAATGAACAGGATTTGAGACAAAACATTTGCAAAAACACTCTTTACAATTACCCTCAGAGAAGACAAGCTCATGTGAAAAAGCAAAAACAACAGCTGTGTTTCTGATGAGGAACAATGGTAGAACAGGGATAAAAATGGACAAAGAGAAAAATGTATATAATATACAGTATGTCCTTTAACGTAACTAACGAGTATTTAGTATTTAACAAGTAAGCAAGTATTCTTTTGAATCCAGTGGAGTGACTTTGGGATGAGACAAGAGGATCTTGTGAGACTTGTTTCCATGTGTTTACATATGGATTGGAAAAAGAAAGGGTTAAACGCTGGAGTTGCACCCCTCGAGAAGCTAGAGACCAAAAAGCAGTACTGAACTGCACAATTTATATAAAATAAATGATGTGAAAACTTCGTGCCTCGTCTCGTTCCATATTTACCAATGTCAAAAATGAAGGCGTCACTGAGCGCGTTGTTTCCATTGTAGCCTCCGTGGATCAGGAACTTGGAGTCTGAGAGCGCGACGCTGCCGTGCCAACTGCATCACAGCAAACAAAGCTCAGATCAGTGCAGACGACTCTTTTTCAGATCAAAGTTTTAGTTTTAGCATTTTTATTTTTAGGCCCAGATAACAACAATAATAATAATTTTTAAAAAAGATGATTTATGTTTGAAAATGATCAAGAGGAAAAGCAGACTTCGTTTGTGATTTTTGAGCAACTAAAAATGTTAAACCTGTGTTGTTTAAAACCATTGCCAAGTCATGATGACATCACGTCACAGGACGACAGGGTATAGGTTACGTTCACATTCTAGAATTTGATGTGGTCATGTCAGATGGAGGGCAGGGCCTGTGTAACTGTGGGAGATATTGAGCTTGGCTTCACAAACTCCTCAAATAATCTTATGTTTAAAGTCCTTTAAAATGGCAACAATCGTGTCTTTGGAGTTGACCAATGGCACCACTTTCTGATACATTTTTGTTTATTTATGGTGACAGAAGACAAGAACTTTGTGCCCAGTTTCACAGTCAGTTTTCCCATAGACTCCAGTTTAAAGACATGATCAATGTTTGCAGACCTGCGTGGAGACGGGCCTTTTCCATGTGTTGTGACCGCAGAGAACTCCATCAGACCTGAAACACACACGTGTCACACCAGGAATCAGATGCGAGCTGCTTAAGAGGGAAAAGCGTCTTACCCAGGTCCAACATGTACATGTCACTGAAGCACAGCGGAGTGTCCCAGCCTCCAAACACGTACAAGCTCCTCTGCTGCATCAGGCACGCCGAGTGACTGCACCACACAGACAAGAGTTTGACTTAAGCAGGACGAGACCCAAACAAAATCTACGTCACTTGTTAAGTTCTATATTCAAGACAATATTTAAAACAACTATTACTGAAATCTGAACAGAGCCAAGTCCATCCAAGTTCTCTGTCATGAGACAAGGCCAAATGACAGAAACACATGGTCCATTTGTCCAAAACATGGAGGCTTACGGGCTTTTGGTTGAGAGAGAGACAAACATGTGATCATGTGTGAGCCCAAATATGTTAAAACTACTCATGCGCAACATACACTTAACTATATCTCCAAGTCAAACTGCAATAGGGATCGGTGCAATGCAAGAGTGTGTGCAATAGGGATCAGTGCAATATAAGGGTGTGTGCAATAGGGATCAGTGCAATATAAGGGTGTGTGCAATAGGGATCGGTGCAATGCAAGAGTGTGTGCAATAGGGATCAGTGCAATATGGGTATGTGCAATAGGGATCAGTGCAATATAAGGGTGTGTGCAATAGGGATTAGTGCAATATGGGTATGTGCAATAGGGATCAGTGCAATGTAAGGATGTGTGCAATAGGGATCAGTGCAATTAAGGGTGTGTGTAATAGGACTCCGCAGTAGAAGGGCTTGTGCAATACAGATGTGTCTTAATTGTTGTCTGTGACTCTTCGACTTGTTCTGTTGAATGTTTGTACTAACATGACTAAACCTTGTTTTCCTGTCTCTGTTTAACTGAAGTGTACTGTGTGTTCTTATCTTTCTGTTAACCTGCCAGGGGGTCTGCAGATGGAAATTAGCCTTGGGCTATAATCTGGCATATTTACGTTTGTGTAAATGTTCATTAATATGCATTGTTCCCCCTTTTCTTAAATAAGTAAATAAATAATAATAAATAAAACAGAAAGACAAAAATAACACTGAAGACTGAGAGGAAGTGAAAGTTCTGCAGGATCAACCAGTCAAGTCCTAAAGCAGGGCTGGGCACACATTGGGACCCATTTTCATACTGCTAATATTTGGTTTAAATTTGACGAAAAACAGATTTAACCATAAAGTTTCAAACAGCCTGATTTAGACGAACAAGGGCATTTAACAATATGCTTTCTCAATTTGGTTATCCCCCAGTGTTTGGAAACCATTGTTTGAGGATCCATAATTATTTTATTCAATTGGTGGCTATTTATATGTATTTTTCTAAGAAGTATAATAGACTGCATTTCTGCTGGACCCTGACAGTCCTGTGAGTCAGCTCCAATCAAACTATTACAGCTACTTGTTTTTTGTTGGGAATAATTCACAAAGTTGTGCCTCTATTCGGCGCACATAAAGAGGGGCAATGTGACAGAGGTGCAGAGAAAGACACAACTGTGTCTCTACCACAAAAGTGTTTGGAATCACACACAACAGCAGATTTTCTTTCATTTACAGAGGGATGATGTGTGCTCTGGGGGAGGAGGAGCACCAGAGGGCTAAAGAGCGCTTGATCAGAGTCCGTTTAGATACGCTAGATACTTTTGGAATTGTTTGTCTAATCAGAGCGAGGTGCAGGTTTGTCTCCACAGAGGACATGTCTTACCCAGAGCGAGGTGCAGGTTTGTCTCCACAGAGGACATGTCTTACCCAGAGCGAGGTGCAGGTTTGTCTCCACAGAGGACATGTCTTACCCAGAGCGAGGTGCAGGTTTGTCTCTACAGAGGACATGTCTTACCCAGAGCGAGGTGCAGGTTTGTCTCCACAGAGGACATGTCTTACCCAGAGCGAGGTGCAGGTTTGTCTCCACAGAGGACATGTCTTACCCAGAGCGAGGTGAGGACATGTCTTACCCAGAGCAGGTTTGTCTCCACAGAGGACATGTCTTACCCAGAGCGAGGTGCGGGTTTGTCTCCACAGAGGACATGTCTTACCCAGAGCGAGGTGCGGGTTTGTCTCCACAGAGGACATGTCTTACCCAGAGCGAGGTGCGGGTTTGTCTCCACAGAGGACATGTCTTACCCAGAGCGAGGTGCAGGTTTGTCTGCACAGAGGACATGTCTTACCCAGAGCGAGGTGCAGGTTTGTCTCCACAGAGGACATGTCTTACCCAGAGCGAGGTGCAGGTTTGTCTCCACAGAGGACATGTCTTACCCAGAGCGAGGTGCAGGTTTGTCTCCACAGAGGACATGTCTTACCCAGAGCGAGGTGCAGGTTTGTCTCCACAGAGGACATGTCTTACCCAGAGCGAGGTGCAGGTTTGTCTCCACAGAGGACATGTCTTACCCAGAGCGAGGTGCAGGTTTGTCTCCAGTCACAATGGGCTGGTACCAGATGGACAGCTGAGGGTCAAAGATGTACAGGGCGTCACTGCAGCCATCGGGCTCTGGGTGGGGCTTCGGGAACACGCCCCCCAGCACCCACAGCTCTCCTCTGAACAGGGTGCAGCTGTGGTAGGCCAGTGGAGGCACCTTACCCTGGGCCTGGAGAAGAACATCCACCGTTACTGCTGGAAACATTCTTATTTAGGAATGTACTTGGGTCAGTGCTAAGGTTGTCAAGTAATCAATACCCAGATACAAATCAATACAAAACCTAATATTCAAACTAGATGCTGCTGAAAATTCACAGAAATCCGACAAAGGTTTCCTGAGTAGTTTTAGAACTAAATTGATCCACATACATACAAACAGAAGTAGAGTAAATATTGATTCTGTTGAAAAGAACACTGTATTCTTAAAAACGTTGGTATCTATTTCTTAGTAGAGTTGTAAAATCACTCCTCAAATACAAATCAGTGCCAACTTGGAACAAAATGAGATACTTGCATTAATACTGAAAAAGAGTCAAATAAATCGAACGAATTGGAACTTTCCTTACATCTTCCAGAATGGTATAGCTCTTTATCAAATCTAGAATAAGATGAGTGTGTAGATAGTACTCCACTCACTTATAAGATAGAACTGTCTTAATACTAGAGACACAAGTGTTTCTATTAAGAATCTCATTTTCTTTAAAAGGGGTAAAGGGTTAGTGTTTTGATCATCATTGTGGTATTGAAATCAGTATAAAGGTTTGGTTTGTGACGACCCTTTTCTTTAATATCAAAATCGAGTTAGAAAGTTTAAACCAATACAAATATGTGTAACATGTTTGCAAAATTAGATAAGAAAAAAACTGCCAACAGGTGCCAAAAGTATAAAAAGAAGAGAAAATGGCTTTGTGGGCCGTGCAGGCGAGTGCGTACCTCCACCATGCTCCACCTCCAGCTGCATGTGTCCAGGATGTGCACGTCGTTGAACCACTTCTTGTTCTTGGAGCCTCCAAACACAAAGATCCGGCTGGAGTCTGGGTCATAGACGGCTGTGTGTCCGATGCGGGCCTCGGGGGTGGGGCCCTCAGCTAGGGTCTCTGCTGCCATCCAGCTCATGTCCTCTGGGGCCACACAGGGACAACAAGTTTTAGACTGGGAGCAAATGGGGAAAGAAGCACTTTATTAACCTTTACTTAACCAGCAAAGTCCCATTGAGATTTAGAAGGGGAGTCGTGGCTCCAGAGGGGAGGAGCCTATTGTACGCTTTTTTTAGTGGGAGGGTAAACCAGAGCACCCAGTGAAGACATACAGACACGGGGAGAACAAGCAAACCCCATACGAGGCGAGCGCTCTAACCACCGCTCCAGCTGGTGCAGACAGATGTTGGCAGCTGGAACTCATGCTGCAGGACCAGCTTCAGTCTTAGTTCCGATGATCATAACAAGCACACGTGTTCTTTGTGTCAGGAGTATACATTTAGTACAGGTGTAGTGTAATATATATGGTTTGATTATCTCCTTGCACCAAACGCGTGGCACTATCATGTCCTCCCAACAGGAGGGGGATGAGAGGAAATAGTGAGACTGATTAAGGAATTGGATTGAACTTAAAGCATGTCACACAGCCCTTGATGAGTGCGTGGTTAAGTTCATTTGATTCTTATATTTATTTTTATCAGGGCACCAGCTCTTTGAGCAAATTACTAATTTCCAAATCAAATATCAAAATTAATAATTATCAATAAACAATTGTACATTGATTATGACTAATAATTAAACGTTGGCCAGTCTGAAGGTTGTAAGAACGTAACGAACGAGTTTTATGGAGATTTATTGATTAACACACAAACAGATAAATATGGTGATTAAATTTAGATTAAAGTTAGTCATTAAAAATGTAAAACTAGACACGGTTGTTGTGGATCTGTCTAGTTATGTGTTGGAGTTAAATTTAACAATTAAAATGTATTAAACTCAGTTTGTGTCTGTGAAGCCTGTGCGCTTACGACCCAAGACATTCTCCAGCCTTGTGTCCATGTGTGACCTGAGGGTCAGATGCTGCAGAGCGTCAGATCTGGGGCTGAGAGGGACACGACTGCGGCTGAAGAGTTTCCCTGAAGATGCCTCCTGTGTAGAAAGGAGGAAGAGGGGGACGCTTCTCTGTTGAGCGTCTGGGTCCAGCAGCAAATGGTCACAGATTAAATCCCGAAGGTTGTTGTTGTAGACTGAAGAATCGCAAAAAGCTTCTTTGCTTGAAAATGCACATGTGCAGTTAAAATCACGTCAAAAGACGGGCGCAGAGCTTGGAGAAGAGGAGTCAGCTCCTTAGGCCTTTGTTCCCCAGAGCTGAGCTGAAGCACGAGGTGCTCTCAGACTCTGTCTCCTCTGGTCCTTGGTTGTAGGAGGGCTTGGATGGTTCTCTCCTGCGGAACCACCATGTGCAGTCCCTCCATTGGGACTCCTCCTTGGATGAGGCTGGGCCCGATGGGAGCTCTAAATTGCTCGGAACTCAGTTGCTTTCTGGTTCTGCTCCGAAAAAGAACACTGGTTTGGTCAGTTCTTTTTATCAGTCATGACCTAAGGGTCAGGGCTGGACATTAGCCCAATCTCCGTAGTTTGAACAGTAACCCAAGTTGAAGGTAATTTTCATTGTCCGTTGAAATGCATATTACTGAAGGCCATTCATAAAAACGATTCATAAAACATTTGAATCCATAAAAGAACATTCACAAAATAACACAACATTGTAAATTCATCCTATAAGAGTTAGTTGGTGAATAAGATGTTAAAGTTATTCAGTCAAACAGTCTTTTATATTTTTAGTCTTTTATCTATGTTTGGATTTCTTTTTCTCTAAAAATGTTTAATGGCTCATCAGAGTTCATTTTAAATCAATTAATTTAAATAGAAAACAGTTTAATCCAGCTTCCAACGTAACATTGCGTTTGCACATTCAGAGAAGCTTGGTATGAGGACACAGAATGTGCAGAGTGGGTTTGGTCTGGTTTGCCCTGGCACTTTAGGCGCCATCTACTGGCTGCATAGTGCTTACATAAGCATATCCATGTTTTAATGATAAATGAGAGTGAGTTAGTTTGTAGTGAACATGTTCAGACGGCAGAAATGACGTCTAAAATCAGAAAACACGTCATTAATCGAAAGAGTTCAGCAGTGTGTTTTTGACGGTTGGAGGGAGAGGATTTTCGAACCAGCATTCATCAAAATAGCGTAAATGAAGTTAAATGCAACTCCAGGTATTATTTTGGATGACGGAACAATGTAAGATAAGTCACTTTAGCATAATATGTGTCCTTTAAAACTGAGTAAACTTTCAATTCATTTTTGTACAGTTGCTTCGATGGGCCACAGGTAGAAAGCAGTTCAATTAAGCTTCTGTCCATCGGCCTAAATAGCGTTTAAGTGATGAGTTTTTGAGTTGATTAAGTGCATGACTACACAACACCCTCCAAGTGCCACTTTAACTAGTGATGGACGTGTTGAAATGGGTGTTTCGGCAGTAGTTTTGAAGCCCCGAAGCGCTTCACAACACTGCTCCGAAACACGATTCAAAGCGCTTGTCAGGTGACCTAGACCTAAACGAACCACACAACAGCGAGTCTGTCTCAAACCAACGACTCCATAAAGTCTCAAGCTGCTTCAACAAACTTTAAAAAAGGTGCTTGTAAGTTGGATTCAAGTAAAGGGTTTGTGAAACGCGAGATAAGTAGGCTAATAATAATTTATGGATTGTCACATTGTCAGGAGTTTGTGGAACGTTCCCAGACAGAAATGCCCTCCCTCTACAGTACGACATGGTACATGTGTGTTACAGTGTCACATAGAGCTCTGTTCTGACGGACATGAAATTCTGAATTTGAGAACCATCGTTTGCGGAACAGATTAGTGCGTCAAGAATCACTCTGTGCTTCTCCAATTTGCTGGTTTTCTATATTAAAAGCACAAAAAAGAAAAATAGACAGCATCACTCAACAGAAGGAAATTCTAGGCCAGTTTCCTCACTTCTACCCAATTGTTATTATTTTATATTCATATTATTCTAGAAACACAAATGCATCAATAATACACAAACTGGCGGTAGTGCAGCGCACGCGTTCCTGGGTTCATTTGATGAGGTTTTGTGTCAGTGCAAACGGTGACGTCGTGGGTCGAGGAGCTCTAAACAAGAGGTGTGATCAGGCCAAAATATGAGGTGGAGAGAATCAAATGTAGGGCGTGGTGTGATGCATTCTGTGAATGGCCAGAATCGTAGCTAATAAACTTCAAAACTAATGCAGTGAAAAACATACCATACTGTCCTCATATGGACCAGATAATCCTATGTATGCTATCCTATGTGTGTGAGTGTGTGTGAGTGTGTGTGAGTGTGTGTGTGTGTGTGAAGAAGAGCATGTGGAGACGTGAGGAGCAGAGCGTCAGGTGGATGTATCACACAGCACTTTAAACCCTGTGAGTAAAGCAGAACAAACACTGGTGAATGCTGAACTAACTTAATGAATGAATGTTGTGAGAGGTGGGTGTGGCTGTGAGAGGTGGGCGTGACCGCAGCGCGTCCATGTGTGAGAGACGTTTGTACATTTGACCCTCTGAACAGTTTCATTATTATAGGCCTATTCAAGTGACACAAATGAGGCTTTATTAAAGATAAAGGCTGTGTCTGCACTAAAACAGAGCCTTCATGAGGCACAGCTCATATCTGAGGCGCCTAACGCTGCAGCCTGTGGCGGCCTATTAGAACATAAACAAAAACTCTGGACGTGTCGGGACCTGCCGAGATCTCTGGAGGGCAGACGCAGAGTGGCACTCAAGATCGGGAGGGAGCGGTCAGAGAAGCTTCAGGATCAGGCGGGTTGAACAGCCAGTCCCGTGCAGGTCTCAAGACAGTCCCTATGTTTGACCCTTTTATATTGAAATAAGTGTTTCCATTGCTGTTTTGACAAAACAGTTAATTTCGGTACACGCAGAAAACCCCTTTGAAAGCACAAAACTGGTGTTTTTTTTTGTTAGAAACTGACACGTTTCCATTGAAGAAAATGTAATGGTAAAAGGTGAGAGGAGGGACTATCTGTAATAAAGGGATACCGCAACACATAAGTACCGTCAAATTCGGACTACTGAGCGCACCTGAGTATAATCAATCAAACTTTATAAAGCGCTTTTCATACAAAAATGTAACACAAAGTGCTTTACAGTGATCACCCCACCCAACCACCCCATGACTCCCACACACACTCACACCCCATGACTCCCACACACACACGCTCTAAAATACATAAGGCTGAGTAGACAGACCAGCTGAGGAGGCACCATCAGAGGAGCAGTCTGCACCAGGAGCAGAGAAATGGCCACAACCACAGGACACAGACTCAGGGTCCAGAGGAGAGAAGAGATGGACACCAAACCTCCAACAGGGGCCCATGAGTCAGGGCCCAGCAGCCACAGCCGACCACCGCTCCCAGGGCAGAGGGCCCCTAAGAGGAAACACTGGAGAGTCTAAAATGGATAAAAGAATAGATAAATAAAAAAGAATAAATAAAGAATTGGTTAGGAATAGGGTAAAACTAGGTCAAATACATCTAAAATAGTAAGCCTAAAATAAATGAATACAATAAATAAATAAATAAAATAGACAAATACACAATTAAATACTTTGGCTCCACATCGATTGCTTTTAACTTAAAAGCTGCATCACATGCATTTCTTGTGTTTTCCGTGATGATGGTGTGTGCATGATGCAAACTGACAAAGTCAAACTAGTGTATTCCTCCGCGCACTCTCTTTCAGCGGTCTGTCTAACTCTTGCGCTTCCTGCTAGAGCGCCCCTAGAAGCCGTCCCCGGAAAAATACATAAATCAGCCACATCACTGTATAAGCCGCAAGGATGAAATCATGAGGAAAAAGTAGCAGCTTATAGTCCGAGTTTTACGGTAGTGTGCATTGTTCACTGTAACATCGCAAATAGAGCTTATATTTGGCCTTTCTAATCTTTGAGACAGCAGTTTTGATCAAAACAGTGGTCTGTCCTAAAGCCTCAGAGACCACTGCAGTGACCAGCCGCTCAAGCACTCAGACCACCGCTCGTGGCAGCTCACGCGCTCAGAATATGTGTCTGGGAGCGCTGAGCAGCCATGAGCGTTAGACTGAGTGCTTGAGGGGCTGGTTACTGCGGTGGTCTCTGTGGCTTCAGGACAGACCACTGTTTTGATCACAACCGCTGCTGAAGGCTGTGGTGAACAACATATACTTACACTCAAAAACAGACTCAAATATGGTGGAGGGTCAAAGATGTTTTGGGGTCATTTTACTGCCTTTGGCACTGGGTGTCTTGACTGTGTACAAGGCGTCATGTAATCTGAGCATTACCAAAGGATTTTAGGCCCGCAATGTAGGGCCCAGTGTCAGAAAGCTGGGTTAGTGTCTGAGATCATGGGTCTTCCAGTAGGACAATGACCCTAAACATACTTCAGCGGAGAAGTTTGCAAAAGAAGAAGACTGCTCCAAAATTCCGGTTGAGAGGAGGTAGAAGCTTATTGATAGGATAGATAGGAAGCGATTGATTAAAAAAAAAAATTTCAAAGGGTGAGCAGCCAAATATTAAGTTAATGCTTCTATTAATTTTGTCCGGCCCATTTTTTGAGTTTAGCATGAAATTTAACCATTTTTGCATTTTTCTGTTTTTTGTGTTATTCCAATGCACACAAAGGAAATAAACATGTATAACAAAAGTGAACAAATGGTGAATTTTCGGGAAAAAAATCCAGGGGTGCCAACACTTAACCCATGACTGTAAATACTGAGGAAAACCAACACTCCAGAGTTTAAAGCAGTGTGTGATGCATCTACAGCGTCGGCCTGATGCCTCGGCCATGTCTCGTCATTCAGGTCTAAACCTTGAGAGGACTGACCGGTGCAGAGCTTCCACATGGGGTCCTTACAGAAGTGCATCCTGGCCCCCTGCCCTCCGATCAGGATCACCGTCTGTCCATCAACGGGACTTAGAGTCTGACCCCAGCGACCCGACGGAGTCACCACGGCCGCTGAAACACAGACAGACAGGTCAGCTCACCAGACGTCTGTGGATGTGGTGTGTAGAACAGGCTCGCTCCGGTCAAACAGGCTCACCCGGCTGTGTGGAGGTCTTTGTCTGCCGGCTCTTGGTCCTGGACGGATTAGGATGGGGCATTTTACCCACAGCTCCTTGTGGTTCTGTTAAAAAAGGCCAAGTTTGGGATTAAACCAGTCGGAAAGTAAATTATGGAGTTGTGGTATTTTTTTTAAAAGTATATATCACACAAGAGATGGTTCACTGACACCATAAGACTAAATGACGACATCACCAGTTACTGCAGTTATGATTATTCATTCATAAATGACGACGGCCGACGTCCAGACTGTTTCACATTTCAGACTTCTGATGGGCTTGATTGACAGATGGATTAACCAGTCAACAGTCAGTATGTTTCTCTGAGGCCTGAAAACAGCCTTGTGTCTGAGTAAGACCTTATTTGCTGCCAAGATCTGCTAATAAAACCGGCAGGAGGATTACACCAGATGGTGACGCCCACGAAAAGTTCTGGAATAAGGAGAATAAAGCTGTGTAACTCTGCATACAGCTCGTTGTGTTCTCACCGCTGCCCTCGTCTGGTGCGTTGGTGAACAGCTTGTGGGCCCCTTTGGGCTGGCCCCGGGCCCTCCGCACCGCGTTGGGGCACGTGTTCTCCTGCTCCTCCTGCTCCTCCTGCTCTCGCTTCCTCTTAGCACTCACGTCCCAGGCAGCAGGGGGCGCATCTGACGCCTGAAGCAAACCCACAAGAACAATATCACACTTAGGGCTGTGCGATAATCCAAATGTCAATGATCAGCTCGAGTCTTTTTACTGCAGAGCTTTCAGTCACTACAAGCACATGGTTTGGAACAGAGTTGAAAATATGGAAGAAGATGACTTTCTTCTTTATTTTCAGTTAGTGATTTACGAATAGTTTATTAAAACATCCATATTCTACACTTTTTTTTTTATACAAGAAGGGAGAAGAACCTGTGCACCTTAAATGAAAATAAAAACAAAACAATGTATTGTTATTTTTTTATTATTATATAAACCTTACACAGAAATGAAGGGGTAAAAAAAGTTAGGTCAGACTTCTGCAAAGTCCTTTATAGGCTTTATATATTTGACCCACAAACGGTTTATTTGGTGGAGAGAGCTCATTATGTTCATTAACATGCAAACACCCGCTCATTCCTACAACACATATTATTGTTCATGTTTGGAGTGGGAGCCTACACATGCAAACTCCATACCACCCGGGAGTCGAACCCAGGACCTTCTTGCTGTGAGGGGAGAGCTCTAACCACTGCACCACCATTACATGTTACTGATGAGGAGAGCAGAGAAATGACATGACTATCATGAAATAAACATGATAGTCATGATTATGGAAACTGGCGTAACTCATCAAATCAAACCTATCTTTACCCTCTTTTGGAATAATTGAAATATCTAAAATACAATTCGACAAAGAGCATCATAATATGTCCAACAAAGGAGGACAAGGCACTGGTATAAAATGGATGTTGTAAATACTTTTAAATATCTTGGGCATACCGTGCCGGGTTATCTCTCAGATGATTAGGACATACTTACAATGATGCTTTAAGACCCAGATGGACCAGCAGCAGTGAACTGTTAGTGTCTTCAAGAGTAAATACAACGCAAGCAGTTGAGAACCCTAATCTATAAATGAGTGTGTTGTCTGAAGAATTCAGAAAATCTTGCAATTTCATCATTGTCACAAATATTGAATACAGCGCCATCCGCTGCACTTCTCAGCTGTGCAAACACGTTACGTTAGGGGCCTTTTGTTTTTTTTACTATTGACCACGATCTATCTCATGAGTGATGATTTGTACATCTGGACCAGGATTCTTGTTAGCTTTCAGCCTGGAGCCATTATTTCTCTGTTATCTCAGCTGTCAAGATACTGCTGTGTTCCTCAGATAATGAAGGTAAGTTAAGGAAGCCGAGGAAAGACTCAATTTGTTGTTTTCCCTCAGTAGGTCATTGTGTAGAGACTTCTATGATATTTTTCAAATGCTCAGATCTCTGTAGTTGCTTTTGTTTTTTACAATGTCACGACATCAGAATCATGACCTTTAATTTTGTTATTTGTACTTTCTGCTCTCCCATTTTATAGCCTTCTAGTGAGCTTTTTTAAATAGGGTTTGGGCTGCAAAATTCATTCGTCTTCATAATATGCTTTACAAAGACAAACTTCATCTCCCTGTGAATACATCAGATCTTTTTCATTCCATGTTTTCTTAATTTGCTTCAGAGGTTTTGGACAGTTTTTATCTCGCCACAACTATGAAATTATAATCCATGCTTTTATCTCCTCACGACTAGATTATGGCAATGCTCTATATACCGGTCTAAACATAACCTCAATATCACGACTGCAACTGGTCCAGAATGCTGCTCGTCTTTTAACAGAAGTTTGATCACATAACCCTCATTCTCCGATCCCCTGTGCACTTCTGTATTGATTTTAAAATCCTGTTATTCGTTTCAGATGTCTTTATGGCCTGGCCCCACAATACCGGTCTGACCTAATTGTACCCTACAGTCCCTCTCATTCTCTCATGTCAGATCAGGCTTCTTGTCCCCAAGACAAAAAAAAAACTTAGTGATTGGGCTTTTTTTTTGCAGCGACAACAACCTGGAGCTCAACGCCCAGAAGACAGTGGAGATGATCGTGGACTTCAGGAAAGTCTCAGCCCCCCTGCCCCCCCTCGCCCTGACAGACTCTCCCATCACCACCGTGGACTCTTTCCACTTCCTCGGCACCACCATCACCCAGGACCTCAAGGGGGAGCTGACCATCTGCTCCATCATCAAGAAGGTCCAGGAGAGGATGGACTTCCTGCGGCAGCTGAGGAAAGACAAGCTGCAGCAGATGATGGTGCAGTTCTACACGGCCATCATCGAGTCCATCCTCACCTCCTCCATCACCGTGTGGTCCATCCTCACCTCCTCCATCACCGTGTGGTCCATCCTCACCTCCTCCATCACCGTGTGGTCCATCCTCACCTCCTCCATCACCGTGTGGTCCATCCTCACCTCCTCCATCACCGTGTGGTCCATCCTCACCTCCTCCATCACCGTGTGGTCCATCCTCACCTCCTCCATCACCGTGTGGTCCATCCTCACCTCCTCCATCACCGTGTGGTCCATCCTCACCTCCTCCATCACCGTGTGGTCCATCCTCACCTCCTCCATCACCGTGTGGTACATCCTCATCTCCTCCATCACCACGTGGTCCATCCTCACCTCCTCCATCACCGTGTGGTACAGGAGCCACAGCCAGGGACAAACACAGACTACAGCGCATTGTGTGCGCATTGTGCAGGTCGATCACAGCTGACCCTTCTCACCTGGACATGGACTATTTGAGCCCCTCCCCTCGGGCAGGAGGCTACAGTCCATCCGGACCAGAACCTCCCGCCACAAGAACAGTTTCTTTCCCTCTGCCTTTGGACTCATGAACACTTTATAACACCTGGCACTTTAACAATAATATTATATAAGAACTATCTATTTGCACTACTCATTTGCACTGTCTGCCAACTGTACATTTCTGTATATAGTCTTAGTCTATTTTATTCTTAATCTTATGCATGCCTCTTTTATATATTTTATTCATTGTTTTATGTTGCACCTTACGCCGAAGCAAGTTCCTATGTTTGTGAATTTTTGATCACTGACAATGGAAATAAACCGTTTCTGATTCAGTGGCTGCTCCCTGACAGGAGCCCATGCAATGCAATATCCCTTATGGCTTCTGTCGCGTCTTGGTAGAGGCAGGTGCCAGAAAGACGTAGAAAACATGCATTTTGACTGGATATGAAGTCAGAAAAATGCAGTTCGAGTTCAGCACTCGTTTGGCCTCCCCACATTCATTACATCTCCTTAGCTCGTTACTGGGAAAGTCATGGGTAGCAAAAAAAAAAAAAAAAAGTGTCAAAAAAACGTATTGTTTTGTCATGCTCTGCGGAAAAAAAATGTCATTGCGATAGCTTCCAAAGTTATCTACGATAGATTGTGGTCAGGTTGAGTGCCGCTTATCGGTTTGGCAGGCAGACCTCTCTCTCTCGATTCCAAAAAGCCTGGTCACCAGGAATGTCCATCGCTTTTTCAACAATTTGTCAAAAAAAAAAAAAAAAAAGGACCATGTCCGACTCCAACTTCTGGTATTCCATAAATGCTCTCTGCCCTCTTGATCCATCAACTTAGCTTTGAGGCTAGCTTGATGATCGGTTAGCCTCTTGATTGGCATTTTTGGTTTTAGATATTTGGATCCTCAGTAGAGCCAGCAAAGCCATTGTTATTTTTCTTGGGGTCCATAAAAAGCATGATCTACGCGTCTTCTATTCTCTCTTCTGCTTTATTCAAGCTTTCGTTGGCTCTTCTTAGTTCATTTTTAATGTCCAAGTTAGGGATGCACTGATACCGATACCAGTATCAGCTCAATACCAGGTGCTAGTACTTGTACTCACTGAAGCGCACCCAATATCGGCGCTCGATACCTCTTACAGTCCTCTTACGGTCGTCTTACGGCAGCTCACGTCAGTGGACGCTCACTCACGGCATGACTCACGCTGTCGTGACGTCGTTGCAGCAGCAGTTGGAGCGGTCGGTGTGAGAAGCCGTGTGGCAGTTTTTCAAAGTGAACGAGACTGACAGCAGGGGTGCCCAACACTTTTTCAGCGTAAGAGCTACTTATGAAATGACCAAGTCAAAATGATCTACCACCTACTATAAAAATGCAACATTTAATATAATTTACATTTATGAACACATTGATATACAGTGATGGGAAGCATACTTGTTGTATTCTGTAAAATGTATTCATTACAGAATACATGGTTTGAAAAGTGTTTTAATGTATTTCGTTACA
This sequence comes from Rhinogobius similis, assembly GCA_019453435.1. Classification (NCBI taxonomy): domain Eukaryota; kingdom Metazoa; phylum Chordata; class Actinopteri; order Gobiiformes; family Gobiidae; genus Rhinogobius; species Rhinogobius similis. Next base: position 2,130,185 of record CM033619.1, on the reverse strand, counting down.
TTGCCAAATGTAGGTACTGTATACTCTGAATACTTAAGAGTACTTTTGATAATTGCACTCTGCTCACTTATTCTGAAGTTTTGAAGCCAGAGCCAGTGGTGAGCCAGGTCATGGGACCTGGGCCATTATATTGCGCTGGAGGCAGGGCCAACAAGCCCGTGCAGTCCACAGTCTCTGTTGTACAGAGCTCCACCCAGAAGTTAAACTACGCTGAATATCTTTGGAATCACTGTAGTCTGTCCACACACTTCAGCGCACAGAGCATCCGCACCTCCACACATGTGCGTGTGAGTGTGTACATGTGCGTGTGAGTGTGTACATGTGCGCGTGAGTGTACACGTGTGTGTGTGTGCACGTGCGTGTGCACATGTGCGTGTGAGCGTGTACATGTATATGTGTGTGTACATGTATATGTGTGAGCGTGTGTGTGTGTACATGTATATGTGTGAGCGCGTGTGTGTACATGTATATGTGTGAGCGTGTGTGTGTGTACATGTATATGTGAGCGTGTGTGTGTGTACATGTATATGTGTGAGCGCGTGTGTGTACATGTATATGTGTATGTGTGAGCGCGTGTGTACATGTATATGTGTGAGCGCGTGTGTACATGTATATGCGTGTGTGTGTGTGTACATGTATATGTGTGAGTGTGTGTACATGTATATGTGTGAGTGTGTGTACATGTATATGTATGTGTGAGTGTGTGTACATGTATATGTATGTGTGTGCGTGTACATGTATATGTATGTGTGTGCGTGTACATGTATATGTATGTGTGTGTGTGTACATGTATATGTGTGAGTGTGTGTGTGTACATGTATATGTGTGAGTGTGTGTGTGTACATGTATATGTGTGAGTGTGTGTACATGTATATGTGTGAGTGTGTGTGTGTACATGTATATATGTGTGAGTGTGTGTGTACATGTATATATATGTGTGTGTGTGTACATGTATATGTGTGAGTGTGTGTGTACATGTATATGTGTGAGTGTGTGTGTACATGTATATGTGTGAGTGTGTGTGTATATGTGTGAGTGTGTGTGTGTGTGTGTACATGTGTGAGTGTGTGTGTACATGTGTGAGTGTGTGTGTGTGTGTACATGTGTGAGTGTGTGTGTGTGTGTGTACATGTATATGTGTGTGTGTGTACATGTATATATGTGTGAGTGTGTACATGTATATGTGTGAGTGTGTACATGTATATATGTGTGTGTGTGTGTACATGTATATATGTGTGAGTGTGTGTGTACATGTATATGTGTGAGTGTGTGTGTGTGTGTGTACATGTATATGTGTGAGTGTGTGTGTACATGTATATATGTGTGAGTGTGTGTGTACATGTATATGTGTGAGTGTGTGAGTGTGTGTGTACATGTATATGTGTGAGTGTGTGTGTACATGTATATGTGTGTGTGTACATGTATATGTGTGAGCGTGTGTGTGTACATGTATATGTATGTGTGTGTGTGTACATGTATGTGTGTGAGCGTGTGTGTGTGTGTACATGTATATGTATGTGTGTGTGTGTACATGTATGTGTGTGTGTGTACATGTATATGTGTGAGCGTGTGTATGTGTGTGTGTGTACATGTATATGTGTGTGTGTGTGTACATGTATATGTGTGTGTGTGTGTGTGTGTATACGTGTACATGTATATGTATGTGTATGTGTGTGTGTGTATGTGTGTGTATACATGTATATATATATTTTTTGGTGCCTATGGCAGCCAACTCTATTCAAACCTAACATATTTCATATAGAGATGTTAAAACGTAGCATAGAGGCAGAAAAGTGAAATAAAAGCAAAAGAAGCTGCTAAGCTATTAAAGCTATTAAACTCTTGAATGTAAGTAATTATTGCTTACTTTAGTCAAAATTAACTTTAAAAGTAACTGAGTGGAGTTTGAATTTTTAAGAACAGTATCGGTGTAGACAAGTACTCAAAATGAAGTATTCGTATGGAAAAAAGTGGTATCGGTGCATCCCTAGTCCAAGTATTGCTCATTAGCTTTTCTGAAATCTCGACTCTCGTTCAGGATACTCCAGAGTGAGCTCAGGTGTTTGCACGCCCTCGTGTGCTAGCATTAGCTCCAAAGAGCAGCCTAGTTCACCATGGCTTTTCCTGGCGACATCTTGATTCACATTCACAGTTTTCCTACTTCTTGTTACAACTTCCATTCCCATCTTTAAAAATAAACAGGATTTAGCAGAGAGAGTGACTTTGGGAGTTGTTTGTACAAAATCATCTGGAGCACGCAAATCAAGCTGCTATTCTGTTCACTAGCGCAACTGGAGGTCAGCAGACTTTTGTTTTGTTTTTACTGGCAACAATTAAAAGTCTGTCTTGTTTATGTTCAGGGAATTAATACTGAAAGCCATTTAATTCTACCTTCTTTTTTCCATGGGGTGTTACCGCTGTCCCCTGAATGTTCCACAGTATAAACCCTTTAATTTGCAGGAGGCACTGGAGGCTTAATTAAACAGATTATTAAACAATATCAAAAGGTTAACTGACATCACAGTTCAGTGAGTATTTGTCCAGTAAAGCAGGCTATGCTACTTGTCAATGCCCAATATCGTCAGATATCTAAGATAAGCAGGTGGGGACCTGGTAAGTATTTGGATGGGAGACCGCTGGAACACCAGGTACCACTGTTTATTTATTGGCCTTTATTTGAAATCTGATATCACTCACATCAGAGTGCTTTTACTTTGACAAAACAACCTGGCTTTTTCAGTTTGAGATTTTGAGGTTAATCTCATTTTCCCCAGTGGCTCACATTATGGTCCACTGCGTGTTTCCTCCATTCCGGAATTTAGAACGTTTTTGTTTACAAACCTTTAAAAGGATCTATGGAATTAAAAAAATAAAATATCTTGAAAAACATGCATGTGTATGCCTCCCCACAGATCTGACCTGTACCTTAGCCTGGAGGAATCACCAGTTTGGCCCAATGGACATAAAAGGTTCATTCCATAATGGGGGAAATTTTTCAGGCAAAACAAGAACATCTCAGAGAAAAAAAAACAGCGGGCAGATCCTTCACCAGAAGAAGACATAGTGCACATTTAAGGTCCAAATGGTCGACTAAAATAGTTTTGTGGACAGGTCAAAGGTCAAGTTACAGATCCTTCTGTCAGTCTCTGGGTCTAGGATTTCAATGGGTTTGAGGTGGACCCAGACCCAGACCTTACCTTGGACGTGAACTCCCCCACAGTCAGGACGCGCTCTGGTTCAGCCCAGTGTGGTTTGCCCTGAGAACAAACAGTACAGTCAGGGCTGTGCAGCGCCTCTAATCTGGCCATGATCAAAACTCACACAATACAATATGTCCCAATACTGAGGACAAGGACAAGTCATTGTGTTTTCTTTGACTTTGGTATTTCACAGAATAAAAAGTCTGTTTTGAAGAGATGAAAAAAGACACCAAAGCTACTATGGACATGCAGTGAATCAGTCTCTGTGAAAGTATTGATACTGAATGAGTGTATGGTCCAGTTATTATACACTGATCAGAATGTGGAGTGTGGTAAACAGCTGACCAGAGCAGAAGCCTCCACAGACAATCGCAGTGTGACAGAGTGTGTCCACGTCTCCTCTTCCCACTGCTCCCACGACAGACACCTGCAACGGCAAACACCAATTAAACACCCACCCAAAATGGCTACACAGCACTGTCGAAACCTTAGTCGATTTAGCAATAGGTCCTGTATCCTCAAGCAAGATCACAGACCCATTAAATTATATACACACACTAATTATGTTATATATATATATATGATATATATATATATATATATATATATATGATATATATATATATATATATATATATGAATCAGATGGTCTATAGGGCCTAATCATAGACAGGTACATATCTAGGCCCGTAGACGAGATTAGGCCCTATAGACCATCTGATTAGGGTCGCATTATAATATATTCTCTTGTTAACTGCTTACTTACAACCAGCCAGTGACTGACTGGACTTCAGATTTGTACTTTTTAGTTAAACTGACAGATAGAACATTAATTATTGTGGGCACCCAGGTAAAGGGGAGTTGTAGGGCGTGAGTTTGAACAGGACTGTGCACTCACTTGTTGTAGGGCGTCAGTTTGAACAGGACTGTGCACTCACTTGTTGTAGGGCGTCAGTTTGAACAGGACTGTGCACTCACTTGTCGTAGAGGCGTCAGTTTGAACAGGACTGTGCACTCACTTGTTGTAGGGCGTCAGTTTGAACAGGACTGTGCACTCACTTGTCGTAGAGGCGTCAGTTTGAACAGGACTGTGCACTCACTTGTTGTAGGGCGTCAGTTTGAACAGGACTGTGCACTCACTTGTTGTAGGGCGTCAGTTTGAACAGGACTGTGCACTCACTTGTTGTAGGGCGTCAGTTTGAACAGGACTGTGCACTCACTTGTTGTAGGGCGTCAGTTTGAACAGGACTGTGCACTCACATGTCGTAGAGGCGTCAGTTTGAACAGGACTGTGCACTCACTTGTTGTAGGGCGTCAGTTTGAACAGGACTGTGCACTCACTTGTCGTAGGGCGTCAGTTTGAACAGGACTGTGCACTCACTTGTCGTAGGGCGTCAGTTTGAACAGGACTGTGCACTCACTTGTTGTAGGGCGTCAGTTTGAACAGGACTGTGCACTCACTTGTCGTAGGGCGTCAGTTTGAACAGGACTGTGCACTCACTTGTCGTAGGGCGTCAGTTTGAACAGGACTGTGCACTCACTTGTCGTAGGGCGTCAGTTTGAACAGGACTGTGCACTCACTTGTCGTAGGGCGTCAGTTTGAACAGGACTGTGCACTCACTTGTTGTAGGGCGTCAGTTTGAACAGGACTGTGCACTCACTTGTCGTAGGGCGTCAGTTTGAACAGGACTGTGCACTCACTTGTTGTAGGGCGTCAGTTTGAACAGGACTGTGCACTCACTTGTTGTAGGGCGTCAGTTTGAACAGGACTGTGCACTCACTTGTTGTAGGGCGTCAGTTTGAACAGGACTGTGCACTCACTTGTTGTAGGGCGTCAGTTTGAACAGGACTGTGCACTCGCTTGTTGTAGGGCGTCAGTTTGAACAGGACTGTGCACTCGCTTGTTGTAGGGCGTCAGTTTGAACAGGACTGTGCACTCACTTGTTGTAGGGCGTCAGTTTGAACAGGACTGTGCACTCACTTGTTGTAGGGCGTCAGTTTGAACAGGACTGTGCACTCACTTGTTGTAGGGCGTCAGTTTGAACAGGACTGTGCACTCACTTGTTGTAGGGCGTCAGTTTGAACAGGACTGTGCACTCACTTGTTGTAGGGCGTCAGTTTGCCGATGGTGATGGGCACCCGTGCTGCATCCTCCAGCTCAGCGTTGACACACACTCTGTCTTCCCACGGTCCACTGCTGAAAAGCACCACCTGCTGGACGGAGGGCGGCACTGCAATGCTAACTCTGGAGGAGCCGTCAGCGCTGGAACACACACAGGAGTGACAGCTAATGAAGACACATGACCTATGCACACCGGCTGTCTAACCATTATTTTAGTACTAGTCGCATTTTTCTATTTGTCGACTAGTCAAAGGATTATTTTTATTGTATATTTAGACTTTTAAAATCCATTATCTGCCAAATAAAAGGCTGAAATACAGCAACTGGAGGCTTCTAGAACGATTATTTATATTATTGATGAAAATCTGACATTTTGATGTAATAATGTCACTGTCTTTGTTAAAGAAAGGTCTTTCTACACGTGTTTTAGAGTCTGTTTAGGTCAGTTAAGGACTTTTATTATTATTATTACTATTATTATTATTATTTGTTGTTAATTTTAGTTGATTAAGTGGCCGCTAATACAGTTAGGTACAATTCCTAATTATTTGGACATTGCCTCAGGTATGGTTCCTTTGTTTATCAAAATGTATTAGAGTTAAAGTTAAATAATTGATATGTACTCCGAGCCAGTTCTAGATAAGATTTCTGATTGCGCCCCCTGCCCCCCACCTGCGGTAACACAGTCTAATATTGACTGTGCACAGAGCATCAGTTGGGTTGTTTACTTTTAAACTGTTATGCATTAGCGTGTCCTTTGGTGACGTACTCGCTTGTTTTGTAAAGTCTTTAACGTGTTTCAGAGATATCCAGCACAGCTTGCTGTTCATTGCACGATCTGTCCGGAACCCCATAGACATACCAACTGCCACCTTGTGCACAGAGTCAATCGGGTTTGCCAAGACCTTTGTAGGCATAAGTCCTGCTCCCATGTGCATGTGGGGCAGTTGGGATGGGACATGTGTCTGGGGGCGGAGCTCCTTCACCTGTGTGCATTCATGTGCTTTTGGTCTAGTTCTTCAAACTTCACTTATTACCAAATAGATTACAATCTGTCTTATTTGTACTTAACTCGTCTTTGCCTTTCTCCAATCAAACAGCCACTAAGTCACAGCTCAGGTCGTCTGTGCCGTTTCCAGAATTCCCATTTCTATGACTTGCGATGTTTATGGGCAACTTTCTGTGGGAAACTTGTATTTACGGTTTAGAGAACACCACATAACTAATAGAATTCTACACTTGTTATGTAGCAGCTAAGGGTTTAGTTTTGAAGGCAAGGAAATGTTGAAATAAACAGATTTCCTGGGATCTGGGGTAAATTAGATCAACAATTACTTCTATTCAATTACTGGTTCTATCTATCTATGACACCAGAGGATCATTATGTTATCTTTTGGATATTCTAAATTGCATATTGATCTAAAGCAACTAAAAACATTAAAAAAAAACAAGTCCATTGACTTCTGTGTTGAAAGCGGCCGCACATTTTTCCCCTGGCCTCTTCATGTCGCGTTTCTTTGAGGAGCTGCAGTTCACAACAGTGAACAGAGGATTTTTCTTCATTTGTACCAAAACCACTGTGCGACGCTGCCAAATCCTTCTTATGTCACGGTTTAAAAAAATACTATTGCAAAACAAAGAAAGAGCAATGGTATTGTGTTAGTGGGGAATCTGGGAAGCAAAGGACTCCTGTCTGCACGAGAATACAGAGGACTCTAACGTGCATGAATCCCTTTAAATACAAATTCAAGTGGTTTAATGAGAAGGGAAAACGGTCATATTATTATTAGACGCTCCTAAAAAGGTTGATTATAAATAGTAGGTGTCCTTTAACATTATTTGTGGAACACTGGGCTTCACCTGTGTTTTAAACATCTTGCATACACCCTGTGCTCAGCCTCCTGCAGTGAAGTGGACCAGCGAGGCAGAGGAGGAGCTAACTGCGTGTTTGGACATTACACACTGGGACGTGTTGATGGTTTGGATGAGTACGCGGACACTGTGACATCATACATCCGATTCTATGAGGACGGTATCATTCCCACAAGCACCAGGGTGAGTTATAACAACGACAAGCCCTGGTTTACACCCAAACTGAGACAGCTCAGGCAGCAGAAGGAAGCAGCTTGAGAGTTGGAGATAGGGGCAGCTACAGACAAGCCAAACACGGATTTAACAGGAAGGCGTCAAGAGCTAGATTTCAGTAGAAGTTCTCTACAACCACCTGCTGCTGTCTGGAACGGGCTCAGACAGATCACCAACACAAGCCCACAGCCCCCCCACGCAGCCCATGAAACCAGCTGCAAGTTTGCACTATTGTTCTGATCGGTCTCTGTATATCAGTTTGATCATGATTTGAAAGAGAAAATTGGCGATAACGATATAAATGACAATATAAATTACTCTAGACTAAATACTATGGCACCAATATTTGACTTGTTTAAAAGGTGCTTTAACCATGTAAGAAAATCAAATCAGTTCTGCCTCAGCACAGATATGTTGTAAAATCTATTCAGGTCAAAATGATACCGCTGTGTGCAATTATATATCCTTGGGGCGGCAGTAGCACAGTAGGTAGAGTGGGCGCCTTCTGATCCGAAGGTCGGCGGTTCGAATCCCACTCCAGACATGGAGTAGTTGAGTGGTCAGATCCCCTGACCCGCAGGTTGGTGGTGCGATTTCAGCTCCTTCAGATGAATAATGCCGTTGTGTCCTTGGGCAGGACACTTAACCCACCTCGCCCCCAGTGTCTGCGTACACTGGTGTATGAATGTGTGAGTGGATGGGTGACTGGTTCCTTGATGTAAAGCGCTTTGAGTGCCTTAAAAAAGGTAGAAAAGCGCTATATAAATGTGACCATTTACCATTTTTTTTTACTTAAGCTCTATAATATGTATTAAATTGTTAGAATTTTGTTTCCACTCTTTGCACATTGATTTTTAATACATCTCTAGCCATTAGTGTTAGTGCCATTTGCTGCAATATCAGATTCACTTTGACACTACGAGGAAATGTACGCGGAATTATATCGCAATGTTCCAGATTTCATATTGCCCCAAAAGCAAATGACGATATATCATGAACGATATGGCCCGGCCCAGCCCAGCTCTACTATATGATAATATATTATTATTATTATACATTTTATGTAGCACCTTAATCGCCAATGCAAGTTCCTTTGTGAATTTTGTTCACCGACAATGGCAGTAAAAACCTGATTCTGAGGTGTGTTTTTCATGATGGAACGGGTTAAAAGCTCAAATACAAGTCAATATAGCTTAATAAGTAGTGGTGCACGATACTGGAATTTTTCCACATACCAATTACCAATAATCAATTAAGGAAAACATAATAATAATAATAATATAATAACCCATCTAACCATGGCAGTACAAAACTTTAGCTTAACAGGGCACAGTGTGTGATTTCTATGGCAGAACAAGCTGCAGCAGCGTCATTCATTCAGATTGCTTTTCTCTGCTACAAAGGTTACCGGCACAGGAACCAACAAACAGAAAGGCTGATCTACTTGAGCAAACCTGTCTTTGAAAGTCCATTGAAGTTACGTAGTGGATGTCCTTGAATTAAATTGATGTGGTGGACTATATGAAAAATGACATTCCCCTCCAGCAGGACATACTGGAGACAGGAGCCTGAAAGAGGGTGCTTTGGTCACATGACAGCGACAGCAGTCAAAGCTCTGTGGAGTGGATAAAGTCAAAATAATGATGGACAATGCTCCAAAGACGTTTACAGGTATGTACTGAAAGATAAACCATTTTTAGAATGTGCACAATCCAGCAGGATTAAGGATGAAATATTTTACTTTTTATATATAAAACATTTCTAATAAAGTGGCCCCTTGTGTTCCTCTGTGTGTTGCAGGAGGGTTTGGGAGTGTGGGGACTCTTGTTCCTGTCATTTAGTACTTGAGTTTAAACATTCAACACATGTCCCTTATTTCGCGTTGTCCCACTTGAACAGAAGTCTTGTCCCTCACTTGGTCTGAGGATCTACACCACACTGTCCTGCTCCTGATCCACGCTCTGTACGGTCTGTGGTTGAAGTGTCAGTGCTGCGAACTAAAGGTCTCACCAGATGAGTTTGTGCGGAGGTCCGTTCAGTCCAAACACCGCGTACACTCCGAAGTCCTGCTCCATCCCGGGCCGCTGTCGAGCTCCTCTCGGTGCTGTTTTATTTGTCCCGCAGAGCGTCTCCCGCCACCGACTGTCCACGAGCTCAGTTTTCGCGCGACTTCCGTTTGAGCGGAAGGTGTGCTCGTTTTGTTGCGCGGAGTACGGCACTATGGAGTACGGCGGTGTGCGCGCGGACGCAGAGACTCCGCCCGGCTGCAGCTATCAGAGTTAAGCATTTAAAGCGAACTACATCTTGTGCGCCAATCAGAAAGACTTATCCGGTGAAGGGGCGGTGCACGGCGTCAACAGAAGATGCGTTCAGGAAAACGTCGCGCTCGTGCTTCTAGGTCGCATATATTTACCCGCCAAGGTTTATTTATTTGACAATTACCAATCATTACAAACAATTTTCCAAACAAAGACAGGTGTTCAGTGACTCCTCCCTGGGGGCAGGACTCTCACGACTTAGAGTAGCATATAAGCCCGAGTTCCCAGACCAGCTCTCTGATTGACAATGACTTTTGGATAAAAGTCGAAACGTCTCGATCTTCAAACAGCGTCCGGATGACAACCTCTGAAACCCTTTCTACGACAAATACCAATGTTTTACCATTTGTTTTATTGTCATTAGAGTCCTTCCCTCAAGTGGAGGAGTTCAAGTATCTCGGGGTCTTGTTCACGAGTGAGGGAAGGATGGAGCGTGAGATTGACAGGTGGATCGGTGCAGCGTCTGCAGTGATGCAGGTGCTGTATCGGACCGTTGTGGTAAAGAAGAGCTGAGTCGAAAGACAAAGCTCTCGATTTACCGGTCAGTCTACGTTCCTCCCTCACCTGGTCATGAGCTCTGGGTAATGACCGACAGGACAAGATCGCGGATACAAGCGTCGAAATGAGCTTCCTCCGCCGGGTGGCTGGGCGCTCCCTTAGAGATAGAGAGGAGCTCAGTCACACGGGAGGAGCTCAGAGTAGAGCTGCTGCTCCTCCACATTGAGAGGAGCAGCTGAGGTGGCTCGGGCATCTGCTCCGGATGCCTCCTGGACGCCTCCCTCGGGAGGTGTTCTGGGCATGTCCCACTGGGAGGCGGCTCCGGGGCAGACCCAGGACACGCTGGAGGGACTATGTCTCTCGGCTGGCCTGGGAACGCCCCGGGATCTCCCCGGAGGAGCTGGAGGAAGTGTCTGGGGTGAGGGAAGTCTGGGAGTCCCTGCTTAGACTGCTGCCCCAGTGACCCGGCCCCGGATAAGCGGAAGAAGATGACAACTATAGTAGGATATGCAGTTAAGACTTTGTGTGAGCAGGTGCGTAGGAACAGTAGGCCTATTCAGTGGGGGACACGAAAATAACATCGAAAACAGTTTGTTGTTAAAATATCATACAAAGATGTGATGGACATAGCTGACAGGTACAGAGAATACCCTGTTACGGTCCATTTCAATGACACTCACCACAATGTGTGCAATCTCTGCTTTTGTGGCATCGAACATGTGCCTGCGCCCCCTAGAGGAGGGGACCTTGACCTCTTATTAAAACAACGTGAAACGTACTGGATTTACACGCTCCAGACTGTGGCTCCAAGGGGCTGAATGATGAATTGAACTGAAACATTTTCTTGTGAATAGGCCTACATGTCTTCAATTGATTGAGTCCCAGCTTACATATGTGTTGTGTATACAGACCTGTCAACTATGTCTATCACATCTATGTATGATATTTTGACAACAAACTGTTTTAGATGTTATTTTCGTGTCCCCCATGAGGAAAGCACCTTTAGTATATTTTGTCTATTGCGTCATGTTGAGTGGCCACTCCTATTTAAGGCGGCCTTTAGGTCTCAGACAGCCATTTGTCTGAAGGCCTAGTTGCCCAAACGTTGCTGTTCACCTGTAAATAAAACAACACCTTTTTTACAGTAGACAGTGTGCGGGATTCTCCTCTTTACTTACTATTGTAGGATATGAAAAAATGAAATTGAAAAGTTTTGATTGGGCTACAAATACCTGAGTTGGCTGACTGTAAAATGAAACATGGAGTGTGATAAATAAGTGTTCAAGAGAATTGATCAAATGTCCCAGAGCGCCCCCTGTCCTTGACCTCCTTCTCGGCAAGGAACAAATCAATATCAACATTCCAGTTAAGGGTTAAGGATGAAGTGAAACATCTTTGCTTGAAAATGTCACAAATATTTCTGATAATCATATTACACCCAGACTGAACGCTGTTCAGGAGTTTTCACTGGTTTACTCAGGATTGGTCTTGGGCGTGTTTTGCTCTCCAAATCTGGAGGTATATCCCGACTCATATACCCTGGTCACTCCATCTCCAAAGAATACAAAGTCATCAAACTCGACCATGTTTAAATTCATTTGGAAAAACAAAACCCACTATATTTGCAAAGCACAGTTGGTAAAAGATGATCAAAATAAAAGCTCTTGATTTGGAATCATTAATGTCTCTCTCAGTTTCAATCCATTTGGTATCATATTCCTAATCGATTATTTGATAAGGTCGGAGGGTTAGATTTTTTTTATTGCAGTGCGATTTTGATGTGTCTAAAATATCTGTGAAATGATCAGCTTTTAAGGCAAGGTTTACAGTTTGAGAAAATGATGTTTGCACACAATTCAAAATAATAAGACATAAAGCCATGTTACAGAATAACATAACGTAACTAGAACAAGAAATCCTTGTTCAAATCTTTGGCATGATAATGGACTTTATTTTATATATGATTTGATGGATACTGACATTATCATATGGACATTTTAATTTAAGATAAAAGTGTAGAGTAATGGCAGTGCTAAGATTTGCAAAGCTGTCCCTTCTCCTCTACTTCGACTTTTACACCCATTACAACAAACTGGCCTTCCTTAACACTTGACCAAATTCATATTCAGGATGACAAGAGACACATTTTAAAATGATATCTGGTATTTATCCTGTGGGCGTCTTTGTACATAGACGGCTTCAGTTTGATCCAGAATCTTGCAGTTTTTGTGCTTCAGAGAATGAAATTATTGAACACTTATTTTATACTTGCACTCGTGTTTTCTTGGACAAAGTTCACAACTGGATATGATTGAATGTCTCTAATGAGAGGGATATGATGGATTTCATGGACAATCTGGGCTACAACATTTCTGACATTGTTAACCTGATTATTTTGATGGGGAAATTCCATCTACATTAATTTCTTGAATATTGTAAGCCCTTGATTTTCAACCAGTGTGCTGGGGAACACTAGTGTGCTGGGGAACACTAGTGTGCTGGGGAACACTAGTGTGCTGGGGAACACTAGTGTGCTGGGGAACACTAGTGTGCTGGGGAACACTAGTGTGCTGGGGAACACTAGTGCGCCGTGAGGTTTTGCCGGGTGTGCCTTGAGAAAATGTCCAGTATGAGTAAACAGATAATGAACTAATTTACCTTTTTGGAGTGTCCTGAGCAACATTTGCACCAAAGAAAGAATGCAAAACCATCACTTTGACCAAATTTAAAGAAGTAGACAGTGCCACAGACATTATTTACCTCATTATATACAATATTTTAAACTAAATGGTCTGATTTAGTAGTGTTTTAGTGGTAGGTGACGTGCCGCGGTGGCTTTTAAACCCAAAACGTGTGCCACAACTCAATAAAGGTTGAAAAGCACTGTTTTAAGTCATTGAAGTTTATCTCAAATAGAAACAAGAAAGCTTTAAAAATGCATAATAATATCAAAAAGTCCTTCCTTTTTTAGGTTTTTAATGCCTAGCTTGTGCCATATTCATTTTGTGTACTATGTTGATGAGTGACACGTTTTGTCACAATAAAAAATAAAACAAAAAACATTTAAAATGGTCATGTGGTGTGCTATAACTCCGCCCCTGCTCGCGAAAGGCATTGTTGTGGTGGAGTGGGTTTGATTGGGGTTTCCGGTTTTCAGTGGAAAAGACAAAATTGATGTTCTTTACCAACAGGAAAGTGAGTGAGGATTTAAAGTTGACGCTTTATGGTGAGGACATTGAGAGAGTGGGTTCTTTCAAGTTCTTGGGGGTTGTATTTGATGCACGCCTGACGTGGAAGGCTCACATCGATAAGATTGATAAGAAATGTAAAAATGTGATTAATGTTATGAGATGTGTTGCTGGAAGAGAGTGGGGAGCTAGTTGCCCAGCTCTAAAAAGGTTGTATGTGGCATTATTATGTTTTTGATTATGGGTGTGTGGCGTTTGGTTCAGCTGCGCCTTCTGTCTTAAAATGTTTGGATGTGTTACAGGCTCAGGCCCTGAGAGTTTGCTGTGGCGCTTTTAAAACGTCCCCAATAAATGCTTTGCAGGTGGAGATGGGAGAAATGCCTCTGGCTTTGAGGAGGATGCAAATGGCACTATGGAACTATTGGGTCCATCTCAGTTGCCAGGATGAGTCACACCCTAGTAAGGAAATTGTGCTGGATTGCTGGGAGTATGGGAAAAGCCAGAGGGGGCACTTTGGTAAGGTGGGAAACCAGTTAGCTAAAGATGTTCAAGTGTTTGACCTGCGATTCTGTCCTGCTATTGTGTTCCCTGCAGTACATCCCTGGTTACTTGTGTCACCAGATATTGACTGGTACCTGCTGGACCTAAAGAGAGAGAGAAAAGGGAAAGTAGATCTCGTGGCAGCATTTCATTTCCATATTCACTGATGGAGCAAAAAACCCGGAATCAGGTGTGACAGGCTTTGGGGTAGCTGTCCCTGCAAGAATATTGGCATAAATAGAAGGACCTCAGATGCTTTGGCAGTGTACACTGTTGAGATGGTGGCACTGTTGGGTGCATTAAAATGGGCAGAGGTCGCAAAGAAAATGCAGAATCTGAACATAACAGCACCTGCTTAGGTGCTGTTATGTTCAGATTCTGCATCAGTTCTAACCAGTATTCAGTTCTTTCGGTCAAAGACGAGGGAAGATATAATGTATGACATTGTTATGACTGTGACTAGGTTGTGTCAGTGTGGAAGTCAAGTGCGATTTCTTTGGGTACCAGCCCATGTTGGTATTGGTGGGAACGAAAAGGTGGACAGACTGGCAAAGGAAGCGTTAAATAAAAGGAACATCGAGATGAGCATTAAAAGCAGCAATTGTGAGGCTGAGAGTTTGATTTGGGAGAAAATGATTAAGGAGTGGCAGAGGCAGTGGGACTCCGGATTGGACACTGTGCTTTAAACAAGACACTGCATATGATAGGGAAGCATGGGACAGGGAGGTGTGATGTGTGTGAGGAGGAGGAGGAGACAGTGGAGCATGTGCTGCTGAGGTGTAGGGGCTATGATGTGGAAAGAGAGGCTTAAGGAACTGGGGGTTGGAGAGTTGACTATAAAGAGTGTTTTGGGTTGCAGGGGCAAAGCTCAAGCAGGAGCAGTTGTGAGATTCTTAAAAGACACTGGTGTTTATTACAGAGTATAATTAACAGTATGTAGTTTGGTCGGTTCGGTTTCAGGTTGTGGTTTTTTTTTCTTTGTGTTATTAAAGCACAGTAGATTGTAAGCCTTGAGTCTGATCCATACTCCGGAACAGTAGGTGGCGGTAATGCTCCTTTAGTTGGTTGCCACCCGCCAGAAAAACACAAGAAGAAGAAGAAGAAGAAGAAAGGCATTGTGGGACAGACAGCCTGCTGAAAGCTTCTCGAAGGAACTGCCGCAAAGATGATGGTGAGTGAGCTAGCGGTTCTCCCGCTGTCCGCGCCGTTATCCGGAGCCATCCGCCCGCTGTGCCTCACCGGTCACCGTCAAATACGTGGCCGCTTATCCAGCCGGACGTGCCCCGTCCACACACCGTGATATTTAGCTCCAACGATCCGTTAAAGTGGTTTATTCTCAGCCGGTCCGTGTTAGCATAGCGCCGCTGTAGAATCAATGGGCGTATACAAAGCAGGCTGTGGTGCATGTGTCTAATGCAGTGTTTGTGGACGTTATGCTTTATTGTGGGCTCCTTTTTAGCAGTGTCCTTCTAAAACAATACACACGTTTAAATGATACTGTATTTAAAAGTGTTGAATCCCGTTAACATGTTCGAGTTAGGCCAGTCTTTAGTGAGTTGCTAATCTTGTCCAAGTCTGTACAGTCCGGTGTAATTGTCTATAATCTATAGTTTAACATGAGGAAAATGTGTGAGAATAAAAGTGAAATATCTGAGGAGTGTTAGAGCTCAGAGGAAACAAAAGCATCTTCTGCCGCTCAGAGCTGTGGTCATCAGCTCCAGCGGCACACGACCTTTTTAGGAAGCACCTGCTTTGGTCCTCCTCCAGCTTTAGTCCACCTCCTGTGTTGGTCCTCCTCCTGTGTTGGTCCTCCTCCTGCGTTGGTCCTCCTGCGTTGGTCGTTGTCCTCCTGCGTTAGTCCTCCTCCTGCATTAGTCGTCCTCCTGCGTTAGTCCTCCTCCTGCATTAGTCGTCCTCCTGCGTTAGTCCTCCTCCTGCATTAGTCGTCCTCCTGCGTTAGTCCTCCTCCTGCATTAGTCGTCCTCCTGCGTTAGTCCTCCTCCTGCATTAGTCGTCGTCTTGGTTTAGTCGTCCTCCTGCTTTGTCCTCCTCCTGCTTTAGTCCTTCTCCTGCATTAGTCCTCCTCCTGCATTGGTCCTCCTCCTGCTTTAGTCCTCTTCCTGCGTTGGTCCTCCTCCTGCTTTAGTCGTCCTCCTCCTGCTTTAGTCGTCCTCCTCCTGCGTTGGTCCTCCTCCTGCTTTGGCCCTCCTCCTGCGTTAGTCCTCCTCCTGCGTTGGTCCTCCTCCTGCGTTGGTCCTCCTCCTGCGTTGGCCCTCCTCCTGCGTTGGCCCTCCTCCTGCGTTGGCCCTCCTCCTGCGTTGGTCCTCCTCCTGCATTAGTCCTCCTCCTGCGTTGGCCCTCCTCCTGCGTTGGTCCTCCTCCTGCATTAGTCCTCCTCCTGCTTTGGCCCTCCTCCTGCACTAGTCCTCCTCCTGCACTAGTCCTCCTCCTGCGTTGGTCCTCCTCCTGCATTAGTCCTCCTCCTGCGTTGGCCCTCCTCCTGCACTAGTCCTCCTCCTGCACTAGTCCTCCTCCTGCACTAGTCCTCCTCCTGCTTTGGCCCTCCTCCTGCTTTAGTCGTCCTCCTCCTGCGTTGGTCCTCCTGCGTTGGTCCTCCTGCGTTGGTCGTCCTCCTCCTGCGTTGGCCCTCCTCCTGCATTAGTCCTCCTCCTGCTTTGGCCCTCCTCCTGCGTTGGCCCTCCTCCTGCACTAGTCCTCCTCCTGCATTAGTCCTCCTCCTGCATTAGTCCTCCTCCTGCGTTGGCCCTCCTCCTGCGTTAGTCCTCCTCCTGCATTAGTCCTCCTCCTGCGTTGGTCCTCCTCCTGCGTTGGCCCTCCTCCTGCGTTGGCCCTCCTCCTGCGTTGGCCCTCCTCCTGCATTAGTCCTCCTCCTGCGTTGGCCCTCCTCCTGCGTTGGTCGTTGTCCTCCTGCGTTAGTCCTCCTCCTGCATTAGTCGTCCTCCTGCGTTAGTCCTCCTCCTGCATTAGTCGTCCTCCTGCGTTAGTCCTCCTCCTGCATTAGTCGTCGTCTTGGTTTAGTCGTCCTCCTGCTTTGTCCTCCTCCTGCTTTAGTCCTTCTCCTGCATTAGTCCTCCTCCTGCATTGGTCCTCCTCCTGCTTTAGTCCTCCTCCTGCGTTGGTCCTCCTCCTGCTTTAGTCGTCCTCCTCCTGCTTTAGTCGTCCTCCTCCTGCGTTGGTCCTCCGCCTGCGTTGGTCCTCCTCCTGCTTTGGCCCTCCTCCTGCGTTAGTCCTCCTCCTGCGTTGGTCCTCCTCCTGCGTTGGTCCTCCTCCTGCGTTGGCCCTCCTCCTGCGTTGGCCCTCCTCCCGCGCTGGCCCTCCTCCTGCGTTGGCCCTCCTCCCGCGCTGGCCCTCCTCCCGCGCTGGCCCTCCTCCTGCGTTGGCCCTCCTCCTGCTTTTGTCCTCCTCCTGCATTAGTCCTCCTCCTGCGTTGGCCCTCCTCCTGCATTAGTCCTCCTCCTGCGTTGGTCCTCCTCCTGCTTTAGTCCTCCTCCTGCATTAGTCCTCCTCCTGCTTTGGCCCTCCTCCTGCACTAGTCCTCCTCCTGCACTAGTCCTCCTCCTGCACTAGTCCTCCTCCTGCGTTGGTCCTCCTCCTGCATTAGTCCTCCTCCTGCTTTGGCCCTCCTCCTGCACTAGTCCTCCTCCTGCACTAGTCCTCCTCCTGCACTAGTCCTCCTCCTGCACTAGTCCTCCTCCTGCACTAGTCCTCCTCCTGCTTTGGCCCTCCTCCTGCTTTAGTCGTCCTCCTCCTGCGTTGGTCCTCCTGCGTTGGTCCTCCTGCGTTGGTCGTCCTCCTCCTGCGTTGGCCCTCCTCCTGCATTAGTCCTCCTCCTGCTTTGGCCCTCCTCCTGCGTTGGCCCTCCTCCTGCACTAGTCCTCCTCCTGCATTAGTCTTCCTCCTGCGTTGGTCCTCCTCCTGCATTAGTCCTCCTCCTGCGTTGGCCCTCCTCCTGCGTTGGCCCTCCTCCTGCATTAGTCCTCCTCCTGCGTTGGTCCTCCTCCTGCGTTGGCCCTCCTCCTGCGTTGGCCCTCCTCCTGCATTAGTCCTCCTCCTGCGTTGGTCCTCCTCCTGCGTTGGCCCTCCTCCTGCGTTGGCCCTCCTCCTGCATTAGTCCTCCTCCTGCGTTGGCCCTCCTCCTGCATTAGTCCTCCTCCTGCATTAGTCCTCCTCCTGCGTTGGCCCTCCTCCTGCGTTGGCCCTCCTCCTGAGTTGGCCCTCCTCCTGAGTTGGCCCTCCTCCTGCGTTGGTCCTCCTCCTGCATTAGTCCTCCTGTAGCCCTGGTTTGCTCTCCCCTGGTTGGAGTTCTGGTGTACTCCTGACATGCACAGCAGACAGAGGTGATGTCATGTGATCAGAGCAGTGCAGGGAACAGCTGAGATGAGGGTGAATTTTTTAGGTTTTCGCCGTTTCTTTTACTTTGTGGTTTTTGGACCATGTATACAAATGTTAAGGCTGACTTCATAGTGCTTTTCATGATGACAATGAGAGATTCTAGATAACCGGAACTTAAGATGTCATACTTTTAAAATAATTAGCCTAGTCCTACATCTAATTTAGAGCTGTACAAAGTGCTCTAACCTGTGCCACTGGCTGTGTTTCCATGCCCACCCAAAGGCTTTGTCATTGTTTTGACAAAGACGACAGCAGAAATCCACAGATTGACTGACATCAGGGGTTGTAGATCAGATTCCTCGTGGGCTGCTGTAATAATGCTGTAATATCAATATATAATGATATGATATTGAATTATTTGGTTATCTGATTAATCTGTTCTTTCTCTCTCGTTTGTATGTGTGATTTGTGTTGTGTGTTTGTGTGATATGTGTTTGTGTGATTTGTGTATGTGTGTTTGTGTAATGTGTGTATGTGTGATGTGTTTGTGTGATGTGCGTGGGTGATGTGCGTGCAGCCCACGCCGGTGATCCTGCTGAAGGAGGGGACGGACACGTCTCAGGGTGTCCCCCAGCTCATCAGCAACATCAATGCCTGCCAGGTGACGACTACTACTACTACTACTACTACTACTACTACTACTACTACTAGTGCATTTGGAGACTCTCTGACCTCAAGACCCTTTTGAACTTGATGTGCCCCGGACACAAGCTTATCTTCTCTGTTTAAGTTCACTTAAATTAGTTAATTAACACTCTGTAACACACTGTATGAAACGAGCACAAGTAGTTTTAATTAAATGTATGTATATAATGGATCACCGAGGCAGTAAAATAATAAAGCTTTTATGTAATGGAGTTACTCTGTTTACTCTAATAATTGTTTCAGTCAGCCCTAGACCTAAACAAATTATGCTTTTAAAATAAAGTCAATGCAAAAGCATCCATTTTACTGAACTATACCACCCTTAATTATGATTTTATCGAAACTGTTACACCCCTAACATGTGTTAACATGAGCAATTACAATGTGTGTGTGTGTGTGTGTGTAGGTGATCGCAGAGGCCGTGAGGACCACCCTAGGGCCCCGCGGCATGGATAAGCTCATGGTGGACGACAGAGGTGAGCCCGAGCTACCCCTACCATCACCATTAACTATGAGCCGTAAGGCTGTTACAGACATGTAACCGACCAGCAGAAGAAAAAAAAAAAAATCTTAATAGAATAAAGGAGGATTTGTTTGATCTGCCAAACCTTTTGTATCAACAATTTACACATTAACTTCACTCATGAGATATCTGTTTTATTAACTAAACCCCAGTATGCCAGTGTAATCCTTTGTCCAGGAATGTTCCATCCTAGAAAAGGTGTCAAAGGTGGTCATCTGGACACAGTTTGAAAATCAAGACTTTTCTACTTCCATCCAAAGTCAATCAAGTCAAATGTCTTTCAACTTTGTGTCAAAATAATTAATTGCAGTTAAGCACATGTTGCCCAGCATTTAGATAGTTACATGATCATGGACAGTTTAATCTGATTAATCACAATTAATCGCATCGCGCACTTCAATTGTCATTATTCATTTATTATTAACTTTGTATTTTTTTCACATTTTCTTTGGAAATTAAGTCATTGTATTATTTCACAGATCTAAATAGGCTACATTATCTAGACATTGTATTTTATGTTGAACCTGTGGCACATGTTTCAAGTAAATCTAGGC
Source organism: Rhinogobius similis (assembly GCA_019453435.1). Classification (NCBI taxonomy): domain Eukaryota; kingdom Metazoa; phylum Chordata; class Actinopteri; order Gobiiformes; family Gobiidae; genus Rhinogobius; species Rhinogobius similis. Next base: position 2,110,099 of record CM033619.1, on the reverse strand, counting down.
AAAAAGGGCTGTTCATACACGCACAGAACTGTTTATAGTGGTAGATGGAGCTCACATGCGTTTGGTATTCGTCATGGAGCACACGTGGTTCAACGCGAGCTCTCCGCCGTCCCGCACTCATAAACATCAGCCACTGAAAGATTGTGGAGCAGGTGGGAGGGAAAGTCCAGAATAGTCATGATTTTGTCCGACTCTCTGACACAACAGTCAGAGTCCAGCTCATCCCCCATGGGACGAAACTTGCAAGAATAAAGGTCTAAAGTAAAAATGTTCTTCCAGGCAAAGCCACCATCTCAAACGATGGCGCCACCATCCTGAAGCTGCTGGACGTGGTGCACCCTGCTGCCAAGACCCTGGTGGACATTGCCCGCTCTCAGGACGCAGAGGTCAGATTTCATTTTTACCTTTTTTTCTGTGAGCATCTGTCACTTCCTCAGAAGCACCATCTGACTGCTGCAGACTGGTGAAGAAGTGTGTCCCAGACGTGTGGAGCATGAACGCTCCTTCATCTGTTCATTGTTGTTGTGCTTGTTTCATGATCGCGTTGTCCCAATAATAATGTGGTGTGGCCTGTCTGGCAGACCGGCCATTTCAGGGAGATCAGCATACAAAGTGACAGATGCTCACAGACACACGTAGAGGTAAAAAGAACCTACTTTGTCTTAATAAATGAACAAACAGAAGTCCCTGTAGACACGTTTGGACTGGTTCTCTTGGAGGTGCTTCATCTCGGTTCTTTTAATGCTCTTCCATGTTCAGTCTGGGTCCAGAGGCAGATCTGTGCTGCTTAAGCAACTGGCATCACCCAAACTCATACATCAAACCTAATCCTTACTGAATGATACTTTTTAATCCTGAGGCCGGTGTCAGTGATTCACACTGACGTTTAGTAATTCCAAGTTTATGTCTGAGACGTGGCTAAAGCTAGAGGAAACTGGAAAGTACTTCCTGTTTGTCCACAACTTTTTCTGCATTTATTTCCCTTCTCTGTAAAGACGTGCCACGTTTTAACCTCTATGTAATGCATTGGCTTTGGATAATGTTAGATACGTTATGATCAGGAAATATCATTTATGGTGTTGAGTTTTGTGCGTTGATTAACGGGAAGCAGCTGATGCTACCACGCATTATCTTTGTTTTGCTAAGTTTGTTGGCTCATCAAATAAAATTAGCAACAGTGGAAATATGGCGCTTAGGGTTAGATCAAGTCAGTGATTTTTTTTTTTATTATCTGTGTGTGTGTGTGTGTCTGTCTGTGTGTGTCTGTCTGTGTGTGTCTCTGTGTGTGTCTCTGTGTGTGTCTCTGTCTGTGTGTCTCTGTGTGTGTCTCTGTGTGTGTCTCTGTCTGTCTGTGTGTGTCTGTGTGTGTGTGTCTCTGTGTGTCTGTGTGTGTGTGTGTGTCTCTGTGTGTGTGTGTCTCTGTGTGTATCTCTGTGTCTGTGTGTGTATAGGTGGGTGATGGCACCACCTCGGTCACCCTGCTGGCCGCTGAGTTCCTGAAGCAGCTGAAGCCGTACGTGGAGGAGGGGCTGCACCCTCAGACCATCATCAGAGCCTTCCGCACCGCCACCAACCTGGCAGTGAGCAAGATCCGACAGATCTCTGTGTCGGTCAAGAAGGACGACAAACAGTACGCACTGTCTCATAAGTACACTCTTCTGCATCCAAAAATGCAGACACTATTTAGTTTAACAAAATAAGTGTTGTCTTGTATATTTTTCAAACGATGATGTAACTTAGAAGAGCTCTGGTCTTAGGGCTGTCACGATTACAACTGACACCATAACTAAAGCAGGATAACTTTTCCAAGTGAACTGTTGCATCAAGAATAAATAAATGGTGCGATTTAACACTTAAATAGTTAATTCTAGTATCTCTAATTTATCATAAATGTTAATTGACAGTCCAAACATTATCATAAAGGCCTAATGCTATAAAAAAAAATCCCTACTAGTCCAAAGAAAGGTACATTGGAGCCTGGAAAAATATTGTTCATTCTTTCATATATTGAACGATGAGCTGATTTAGTAATTATTGTGACAGGCCTGTCTGGCCCTATGGAGTTAAGTGTGATGTCACACATCGTAGTCGTCGTAGTCCTCCCTTCCAGGGTCTAAGCTGCCTCGGCAGTTTCTCCACTGATTTTACAATCTGGGCTCAGTTTTGTTCAAATATATGAGTAATCAAGAAAAACAGGACAGAGAAGCTTTCCTTTCTTTGATTTCTGTGGATAAAGAATAAAGATGTGGCTTGACTTGATCAGGTGAGTTTATGTTCAGTTCACAGCTGTTTAGTCTGCGATAACATTAAAAACTCGTTTTACTCTTGAAACAAAGGCCTGGATACAAAAATGTGGATAGTGGTACTGTTTAGATACTAAAAACATGAAAACAGAGCTTGTTCCTTATAAACTGTTTGCAGAGGTCCAAAGTAATGGCTCACTCACCTTCAGTACGAACATCCAAATGATTCATCAACTGTGGCTCTATAATTGGATGCAGCGGGCTCATAGACAGGGTTCAATTCCCACAGGCTTTAAATCTAAAAACCATTCTGACAAAAGATTTATCCATCAGAACAATAAATGACTACAGGTGGAAATTAGCATCTTCTGCTACAACCTGGTGCGGCGTATCTTTCCTTTTGGTCATTGCAAATTGTACACCGTCCCTGTAAAGTAAATATATACCAAATATAAACGGAATCAAAATAAAAGCAATGAATTATTGAAGTCTGAAGTTTTAGTAGTTTTTACTTTGAAATTTACCTTTCAAATGTATTTTTTTTTTATCCCAGATGTACTAGAGTTATTGAATCTAGCTCTTAAAAGCTGTGATCAAATCATCTAAAAAGATGGGGTTGAACACATACATTTGTATGGTTTGAATTTGATTTGCTAAAACTTGTTTAAACAGAGCTGCTTTTACAATACATCCTCACAGAACTCACATACTCATCCAGTGCGTAATCTGTTGCGTTTAATGTTTTTAACTTGCCGTCCTGTACAGTGTTGGATTAGAGTGCACTTATAAATAAAATGTGTTATTATTAGTTGAGCGTTACAAATGTGTCTGTGTTAAATGTGCTGGTGGAGATGCTGAGGTGTTTGTGTGCTGTAGTGAGCAGAGGCAGCTGCTGGAGAAGTGTGCAGCCACAGCCCTCAACTCCAAGCTCATCGCCGGCCAAAAGGACTTCTTCTCCAAGATGGTGGTGGACGCCGTCATGTCTCTGGACGAGCTGCTGCCACTCAAGATGATCGGCATCAAGAAGGTCCAGGGAGGAGCTCTGGAGGTAACGCCGTCTATCACAGTATTCGACATGTTTAAAAGTGCAGTCTTAAAGCCAAATGTACGTGACAGGAATCTCAGCTGGTCCTCGGAGTTGCCTTCAAAAAGACCTTCTCATATGCTGGTTTTGAGATGCAGCCCAAACGCTACGATAACCCAAAGATCGCTCTGCTGAACGTGGAGCTGGAGCTGAAGGCAGAGAAGGACAACGCCGAAGTCCGAGTCAAGTCTGTGGAGGTACGTGTGTGTGCGTGTTTGTCTGTGTGCGCGTTTGTGTCTGTGTGCGCATGTGTTTGTGCGCGCACGTGTCTTGGAGAGGAAGAATAGCACTTTCTGAAGCTCTTAATGGGTTTAAGTTAGCCACTGTGTACATCTTTATACAATCAAGTTGATTCATATTTTTTATGTCAAAGATTTTTATTGCACTTTGTTATAACATATTATATACACACAGCTGGTGCCCTCAAGTGGCTGCTAACATGTACTGCACCTAAGAGTTGTCTGTCCCTCCAAACAGATTTAAACAAATAATTTATGAATAACGTGGACTTAAATCTCTAGTTTGTTTGTTTCTAAAAAAAGATATAATACATACTGGGGAACATTCCTGGCAAAGCAGTGACATGTGAATGGACAACATTTAGTGGTGATGTAAAGAGGAAAGGTCTCATCATGGTCGTGCTTCTGTCAGGACTACCAGGCCATCGTGGACGCAGAGTGGAACATCTTGTACGACAAACTGGAGAAGATCTACCTGTCTGGAGCCAAAGTGGTGCTGTCCAAACTGCCCATCGGAGACGTGGCCACGCAGTACTTCGCCGACAGAGACCTGTTCTGTGCCGGCCGTGTGCAGGAGGAGGACCTCAAACGCACCATGATGGTGGGTCCTACTGTTAACCCTGTGTGTGACAGGCCCGTGTTTAACCCTGTGTGTGCTGTGTGTGACAGGCCTGTGTTTAACCCTGTGTGTGACAGGCCTGTGTTTAACCCTGTGTGTGACAGGCCTGTGTTTAACCCTGTGTGTGCTGTGTGTGACAGGCCTGTGTTTAACCCTGTGTGTGCTGTGTGTGACAGGCCTGTGTTTAACCCTGTGTGTGCTGTGTGTGACAGGCCTGTGTTTAACCCTGTGTGTGCTGTGTGTGACAGGCCTGTGTTTGACCCTGTGTGTGCTGTGTGTGACAGGCCTGTGTTTAACCCTGTGTGTGACAGGCCTGTGTTTAACCCTGTGTGTGACAGGCCTGTGTTTAACCCTGTGTGTGCTGTGTGTGACAGGCCTGTGTTTAACCCTGTGTGTGACAGGCCTGTGTTTAACCCTGTGTGTGACAGGCCTGTGTTTAACCCTGTGTGTGACAGGCCTGTGTTTAACCCTGTGTGTGACAGGCCTGTGTTTAACCCTGTGTGTGACAGGCCTGTGTTTGACCCTGTGTGTGCTGTGTGTGACAGGCCTGTGTTTAACCCTGTGTGTGACAGGCCTGTGTTTGACCCTGTGTGTGACAGGCCTGTGTTTGACCCTGTGTGTGCTGTGTGTGACAGGCCTGTGTTTGACCCTGTGTGTGACAGGCCTGTGTTTAACCCTGTGTGTGACAGGCCCGTGTTTAACCCTGTGTGTGCTGTGTGTGATAGGCCTGTGTTTAACCCTGTGTGTGACAGGCCTGTGTTTGACCCTGTGTGTGACAGGCCTGTGTTTAACCCTGTGTGTGACAGGCCTGTGTTTGACCCTGTGTGTGACAGGCCTGTGTTTAACCCTGTGTGTGACAGGCCTGTGTTTAACCCTGTGTGTGACAGGCCTGTGTTTAACCCTGTGTGTGACAGGCCTGTGTTTGACCCTGTGTGTGCTGTGTGTGACAGGCCTGTGTTTGACCCTGTGTGTGACAGGCCTGTGTTTAACCCTGTGTGTGACAGGCCTGTGTTTAACCCTGTGTGTGCTGTGTGTGACAGGCCTGTGTTTAACCCTGTGTGTGACAGGCCTGTGTTTGACCCTGTGTGTGACAGGCCTGTGTTTAACCCTGTGTGTGACAGGCCTGTGTTTGACCCTGTGTGTGACAGGCCTGTGTTTAACCCTGTGTGCTGTGTGTGACAGGCCTGTGTTTAACCCTGTGTGTGACAGGCCTGTGTTTGACCCTGTGTGTGCTGTGTGTGACAGGCCTGTGTTTGACCCTGTGTGTGACAGGCCTGTGTTTAACCCTGTGTGTGACAGGCCTGTGTTTAACCCTGTGTGTGCTGTGTGTGACAGGCCTGTGTTTGACCCTGTGTGTGACAGGCCTGTGTTTAACCCTGTGTGTGACAGGCCTGTGTTTAACCCTGTGTGTGACAGGCCTGTGTTTGACCCTGTGTGTGCTGTGTGTGACAGGCCTGTGTTTGACCCTGTGTGTGACAGGCCTGTGTTTGACCCTGTGTGTGACAGGCCTGTGTTTAACCCTGTGTGTGACAGGCCTGTGTTTGACCCCGTTGGAGCTGTGTGTGACAGGCCTGTGTTTAACCCTGTGTGTGACAGGCCTGTGTTTAACCCTGTGTGGCCCTGTGTTTAACCCTGTGTGTGACAGGCCTGTGTTTAACCCTGTGTGTGACAGGCCTGTGTTTAACCCTGTGTGTGACAGGCCTGTGTTTAACCCTGTGTGTGACAGGCCTGTGTTTAACCCTGTGTGTGACAGGCCTGTGTTTAACCCTGTGTGTGCTGTGTGTGACAGGCCTGTGTTTAACCCTGTGTGTGACAGGCCTGTGTTTAACCCTGTGTGTGCTGTGTGTGACAGGCCTGTGTTTAACCCTGTGTGTGACAGGCCTGTGTTTGACCCTGTGTGTGCTGTGTGTGACAGGCCTGTGTTTAACCCTGTGTGTGACAGGCCTGTGTTTAACCCTGTGTGTGCTGTGTGTGACAGGCCTGTGTTTAACCCTGTGTGTGACAGGCCTGTGTTTGACCCTGTGTGTGCTGTGTGTGACAGGCCTGTGTTTAACCCTGTGTGTGACAGGCCTGTGTTTGACCCTGTGTGTGCTGTGTGTGACAGGCCTGTGTTTAACCCTGTGTGTGACAGGCCTGTGTTTAACCCTGTGTGTGACAGGCCTGTGTTTAACCCTGTGTGTGACGGGCCTGTGTTTAACCCTGTGTGTGCTGTGTGTGACAGGCCTGTGTTTAACCCTGTGTGTGACAGGCCTGTGTTTAACCCTGTGTGTGACAGGCCTGTGTTTGACCCTGTGTGTGACAGGCCTGTGTTTAACCCTGTGTGTGACAGGCCTGTGTTTGACCCTGTGTGTGACAGGCCTGTGTTTGACCCTGTGTGTGACAGGCCTGTGTTTAACCCTGTGTGTGACAGGCCTGTGTTTAACCCTGTGTGTGACAGGCCTGTGTTTAACCCTGTGTGTGACAGGCCTGTGTTTAACCCTGTGTGTGACAGGCCTGTGTTTAACCCTGTGTGTGACAGGCCTGTGTTTAACCCTGTGTGTGACAGGCCTGTGTTTGACCCTGTGTGTGACAGGCCTGTGTTTAACCCTGTGTGTGCTGTGTGTGACAGGCCTGTGTTTAACCCTGTGTGTGCTGTGACAGGCCTGTGGCGGCTCCATCCAGACGTCTGTGGGGAACATGACTGACGACGTCCTGGGCCAGTGCGAGCTCTTTGAGGAGGTGCAGGTCGGAGGAGACAGGTGAGAGAAGCTCCTGACAACACAACACCTTTTCCACTGGTGGAGTACAGGGTTAATGTTTTGTACCAATTCTTCCGTTGCAGTGACGGATTTACATCAATTTGAGAAATTAGGGAAACATTTCCTTCAATACCTGAACATCAGAACTAGTTCATGTGCCCAATCTTTTGCATCTAATTCAGTAAAATCTGTGTTGCTCCAGCAGAGATGTATTATAAAACCATATATTTGGGTAAAAATGAGACCACAGTGCTTTCTCTGCATCTATTTGTAGAAAGTTTTATTCTATGAGAAGCAGGAAGTGTGCTGTTAGCATGCTAATGTGAGTTAGCTTTACATGGGATGGCAAAACTGGCTCTGGGCAACAGAAGTTCTTTGAAACTCATGGAGGTGAATTTAAGGTGCTGGGATTGTATTAGGAAAGTGAGCGATACATGTGACTGATGGAAAGACTTAAAAACTGATTTGGTTTTTTACATTTAAAAATAGTTCAAATCAAGTACAGAGTCTTTAAAGATTATAGTATGTGGCTGTGCAGTGAGGGGTTTATGGTTTCCATTAGCGTGGTATGGCACGGAGCGGGACGATCCAAGGTGTTTCCACAAAATAACAGTGACTAGTACCACCCTATTTGAGGGCCGCGGGAGGTACTAGCTCCCAGAGGATGCTGGCTCGCTTTAGCGCAGACCAGTTTATTCTTGGACAAGAAAGAACAAAAGAGAAAGCAGGCTCAGGTGAGAACGAAGTGGTAAAAAGCAGATATAAAGACAAAAGAATCATTCTTCACCAAACGCTGACTTGATCTTGTGATAAATCTGTGTATTTTCAGAGATGATAACTTTGTTGAGCCGACAGAGTTGGCAAAACAAAGCTAGCACGCATTAGCTTCAGCGGTTTTCTGTGTACAGTTCACAGCACACTCAACTAGACCCAAAGTAATATTTTTTAATATTATATATTATTATATTATATATTATATATATATATATATTATATTATATTATAATATTACTTTAATATATATATACATGTCATTTTTTTTTTAAACCAAGACTAGATCAGGATTAGGACAGGACCAGACCTCGATCAAACAAACACTGCGGGGTCACATGGGGTCACCTCGCCTTCATTTTTATCTGTTCTGGTGCTTGTCTTATCTCCATCAGAGAGAGAGGCTCACGGCGCAGAAGCTGCATAATCTACAATAACAGTTACAGATACAGTCATTTATCACATGCGCCTTTTCTGAATACTTTAGTTGATATTTCTTACCGTTAATTTGATTCCAGAGAAAATACTGACAAACCAAACTAATATAAGCGCAGCTGTGACGCTGACCATTGTTCAGTTCTCAACGCAAAGACACAGGCACCTCCCGCTCCTCCTCGAGCTGGGACTGTGAGCCACTGCCACTGGTTTGGGCTTAGTCTGGGTTAGACCCGTGTGTCCTCCTTGCACATTGACAAACTGCATGTCCTCAGTCATAGGCTGCGTTGGGACAATTTGTCTATAATATATATTTAAAATAATGGATTGCTACATTACAATTTTCTTTAGCACATTTATCAAAATAATTTATTGAAGGCTGCATTGGCCTCTGATTTGCCCCGCCCCCGTCATTTCTGTGCATGAATTGTCGTACACATACATTTGTTTACCTTTTATTGTCCACTCGGAAAAGTGAAAATGAATATGATCCGAACCAACTGAAAAATAAAAAGTGTACATCTGATCTTGATCAACCATGCAGACTCTCACTTTTCTGTATTCTGTATATACAAGTTTCCCAGGCTTCTAAACAAGAGGGGGGGAAACGACAGCTGAATGGCCACATGGAAAGCAGGACACTGGAGTTTCACAAAAACTTAACCAGGCGTTCTCTTGGGAAACGCGGGACATGAGTGAAAATGTGGACTGGATTTAGAGTCATCTCAGCCTAAATATAAAAAAGTGGAACGGACTTTTTTTTCATATCGGGAGTGTAGCGTGAGACCGTGTGAAGGCACTCAATTGCGTGAGTTGGCAGCCCTTTGACAATATGAAAAATGCTGATTATTTTTCCTTTTAAAATTACGATTAGAACAATTTTATAATTTGAGTAGAGTACTAATCGTGATCATACTTCTTGCTGCTGCCTCCTGAGACATTTTACGGTCTGAACATCACAGTGCTGTCTGTCCACAGGTATAATATCTTTAAGGGCTGCCCCAAAGCCAAAACATGCACCATCATCCTGAGAGGAGGAGCTGAGCAGTTCACCGAGGAGACGGAGCGCTCCCTGCACGATGCCATCATGATTGTCCGCCGCGCCATCAAGGTATGTCCCCCCTCCAATCTGTACCTCACCTCATCTGTGTGTGTGTGCGCCTCACCTCATCTGTGTGTGTGTGCGCCTCACCTCATCTGTGTGTGTGTGCGCCTCACCTCATCTGTGTGTGCGCCTCACCTCATCTGTGTGTGTGTGCGCCTCACCTCATCTGTGTGTGTGTGCGCCTCACCTCATCTGTGTGTGTGATTGTCTCACCTCATCTGTGTGTGTGCGCCTCACCTCACCTCATCTGTGTGCGTGCCTCACCTCATCTGTGTGTGTGTACGCCTCACCTCATCTGTGTGTGTGTGCGCCTCACCTCATCTGTGTGTGTGCGCCTCACCTCATCTGTGTGTGTGCGCCTCACCTCATCTGTGTGTGTGTGCGCCTCGCCTCATCTGTGTGTGTGTGCGCCTCGCCTCATCTGTGTGTGCGCCTCGCCTCATCTGTGTGTGCGCCTCACCTCATCTGTGTGTGTGTGCGCCTCACCTCATCTGTGTGTGTGCGCCACACCTCATCTGTGTCTGTGTGCGCCTCACCTCATCTGTGTGTGTGTGCGCCTCACCTCATCTGTGTGTCTGTGCGCCTCACCTCATCTGTGTGTGTGCGCCTCACCTCATCTGTGTGTGTGCGCCTCGCCTCATCTGTGTGTGTGCGCCTCATCTGTGTGTGTGCGCCTCACCTCACCTCATCTGTGTGTGTGCGCCTCGCCTCATCTGTGTGTGTGTGCGCCTCACCTCATCTGTGTGTGTGCGCCTCGCCTCATCTGTGTGTGTGCGCCTGCCTCATCTGTGTGTCTTGCGCCTCACCTCATCTGTGTGTGCGTCGCCTCATCTGTGTGTGTGCGCCTCACCTAATCTGTGTGTGTGTGCGCCTCGCCTCATCTGTGTGTGTGCGCCTCACCTCATCTGTGTGTGTGTGCGCCTCACCTCATCTGTGTGTGTGCGCCTCACCTCATCTGTGTGTGTGCGCCTCATCTGTGTGTGTGCGCCTCGCCTCATCTGTGTGTGTGTGTGCCTCACCTCATCTGTGTGTGTGCGCCTCACCTCATCTGTGTGTGTGCGCCTCGCCTCATCTGTGTGTGTGCGCCTCATCTGTGTGTGTGCGCCTCACCTCACCTCATCTGTGTGCGTGCCTCACCTCATCTGTATGTGTGCGCCTCGCCTCATCTGTGTGTGTGTGCGCCTCGCCTCATCTGTGTGTGTGCGCCTCGCCTCATCTGTGTGTGTGCGCCTCACCTCATCTGTGTGTGCGCGCCTCACCTCATCTGTGTGTGTGCGCCTCACCTCATCTGTGTGTGTGTGCGCCTCACCTCATCTGTGTGTGTGTGCGCCTCGCCTCATCTGTGTGCGTGCCTCACCTCATCTGTGTGTGTGTGCGCCTCACCTCATCTGTGTGTGTGCGCCTCGCCTCATCTGTGTGTGTGCGCCTCGCCTCATCTGTGTGTGTGCGCCTCGCCTCATCTGTGTGTGTGCCTCGCCTCATCTGTGTGTGTGCGCCTCACCTCATCTGTGTGTGTGCGCCTCACCTCATCTGTGTGTGCGTGCCTCGCCTCATCTGTGTGTGCGCGCCTCGCCTCATCTGTGTGTGTGCGCCTCGCCTCATCTGTGTGTGTGCGCCTCATCTGTGTGTGTGTGCCTCATCTGTGTGTGTGTGTGCCTCGCCTCATCTGTGTGTGTGCGCCTCGCCTCATCTGTGTGTGTGCGCCTCGCCTCATCTGTGTGTGTGCGCCTCATCTGTGTGTGTGCGCCTCGCCTCATCTGTGTGCGTGCCTCACCTCACCTCATCTGTGTGTGTGTGTGCCTCACCTCATCTGTGTGTGTTCGCCTCGCCTCATCTGTGTGTGTGCGCCTCGCCTCATCTGTGTGTGCGCCTCATCTGTGTGTGTGCGCCTCGCCTCATCTGTGTGCGTGCCTCACCTCACCTCATCTGTGTGCGTGCCTCACCTCATCTGTGTGTGTGCGCCTCGCCTCATCTGTGTGTGTGTGCGCCTCGCCTCATCTGTGTGTGTGCGCCTCGCCTCATCTGTGTGTGTGCGCCTCACCTCATCTGTGTGTGCGCGCCTCACCTCATCTGTGTGTGTGCGCCTCACCTCATCTGTGTGTGTGTGCGCCTCACCTCATCTGTGTGTGTGCGCCTCGCCTCATCTGTGTGCGTGCCTCACCTCATCTGTGTGTGTGTGCGCCTCACCTCATCTGTGTGTGTGCGCCTCGCCTCATCTGTGTGTACGCCTCACCTCATCTGTGTGTGTGTGTGCGCCTCACCTCATCTGTGTGTGTGTGCCTCACCTCATCTGTGTGTGTGCGCCTCGCCTCATCTGTGTGTGTGCGCCACCTCATCTGTGTGTGTGCGCCTCGCCTCATCTGTGTGTGTGCGCCTCGCCTCATTTGTGTGTGTGCCTCGCCTCATCTGTGTGTGTGCCTCGCCTCATCTGTGTGTGTGCGCCTCATCTGTGTGTGTGCGCCTCACCTCATCTGTGTGTGTGCGCCTCACCTCATCTGTGTGTGTGCGCCTCACCTCATCTGTGTGTGTGCGCCTCACCTCATCTGTGTGTGTGCGCCTCACCTCATCTGTGTGTGTGCGCCTCACCTCACCTCATCTGTGTGCGTGCCTCACCTCATCTGTGTGTGTGCGCCTCGCCTCATCTGTGTGTGTGCGCCTCGCCTCATCTGTGTGTGTGCGCCTCGCCTCATTTGTGTGTGTGCCTCGCCTCATCTGTGTGTGTGCGCGCCTCATCTGTGTGTGTGTGCGCCTCACCTCATCTGTGTGTGTGCGCCTCACCTCATCTGTGTGTGTGTGCGCCTCACCTCATCTGTGTGTGTGCGCCTCACCTCATCTGTGTGTGTGCGCCTCACCTCATCTATGTGTGTGCGCCTCACCTCATCTGTGTGTGTGCGCCTCACCTCACCTGTGTGCGTGCCTCGCCTCATCTGTGTGCGTGCCTCGCCTCATCTGTGTGTGTGCGCCTCGCCTCATCTGTGTGTGTGCGCCTCGCCTCATCTGTGTGTGTGCGCCTCGCCTCATCTGTGTGTGTGCGCCTCGCCTCATCTGTGTGTACGCCTCACCTCATCTGTGTGTGTGTGTGCGCCTCACCTCATCTGTGTGTGTGCGCCTCGCCTCATCTGTGTGTGTGCGCCTCGCCTCATCTGTGTGTGTGCGCCTCGCCTCATCTGTGTGTGTGCGCCTCGCCTCATCTGTGTGTGCGCCTCGCCTCATCTGTGTGTGTGTGCCTCGCCTCATCTGTGTGTGTGTGCCTCGCCTCATCTGTGTGTGTGCGCCTCGCCTCATCTGTGTGTGTGTGCGCCTCACCTCATCTGTGTGTGTGCGCCTCGCCTCATCTGTGTGTGTGCGCCTCGCCTCATCTGTGTGTGTGCGCCTCGCCTCATCTGTGTGTGTGCGCCTCACCTCATCTGTGTGTGCGCCTCATCTGTGTGTGTGCGCCTCATCTGTGTGTGTGTGTGTGTGTGCCTCATCTGTGTGTGTGTGTGCCTCATCTGTGTGTATGCGCCTCGCCTCATCTGTGTGTGTGCGCCTCATCTGTGTGTGTGCGCCTCGCCTCATCTGTGTGTGTGTGTGCCTCATCTGTGTGTGTGTGTGCCTCACCTCATCTGTGTGTATGCGCCTCGCCTCATCTGTGTGTGTGCGCCTCGCCTCATCTGTGTGTGTGCGCCTCGCCTCATCTGTGTGTGCGCCTCGCCTCATCTGTGTGTGTGCGCCTCGCCTCATCTGTGTGTACGCCTCACCTCATCTGTGTGTGTGCGCCTCGCCTCATCTGTGTGTGTGCGCCTCGCCTCATCTGTGTGTGTGCGCCTCGCCTCATCTGTGTGTGTGCGCCTCGCCTCATCTGTGTGTGTGCGCCTCGCCTCATCTGTGTGTGCGCCTCGCCTCATCTGTGTGTGTGCGCCTCGCCTCATCTGTGTGTGTGCGCCTCACCTCATCTGTGTGTGTGCGCCTCGCCTCATCTGTGTGTGCGCCTCGCCTCATCTGTGTGTGCGCCTCGCCTCATCTGTGTGTGCGCCTCGCCTCATCTGTGTGTGTGCGCCTCGCCTCATCTGTGTGTGTGCGCCTCGCCTCATCTGTGTGTGTGTCTCGCCTCATCTGTGTGTGTGCGCCTCGCCTCATCTGTGTGTGCGCCTCGCCTCATCTGTGTGTACGCCTCGCCTCATCTGTGTGTGTGTGCGCCTCACCTCATCTGTGTGTGTGCGCCTCACCTCATCTGTGTGTGTGCGCCTCACCTCATCTGTGTGTGTGCGCCTCACCTCATCTGTGTGTGTGCGCCTCGCCTCATCTGTGTGTGCGTGCCTCGCCTCATCTGTGTGTGCGCTCATCTGTGTGTCGCTACTCATCTGTGTGTGCGCCATGCCTCGCCTCATCTGTGTGTGCGCCTCATCTGTGTGTTCGCCTCGCCTCATCTGTGTGTGTGCGCCTCGCCTCATCTGTGTGTGTCGCCTCGCCTCATCTGTGTGTTCGCCTCACCTCACCTCATCTGTGTGTGTGTGCGCCTCACCTCATCTGTGTGTGTGCGCCTCACCTCATCTGTGTGTGTGTGCCTCACCTCGGTGTGTGCGCCTGCGCCCTCGCCTCATCTGTGTGTGTGTGCCTCACCATCTGTGTGTGTGTCACTGCCTCATCTGTGTGTGTCGCCGCCTCATCTGTGTGTGTGTGCGCCTCACCTCATCTGTGTGGGCGCCTCACCTCATCTGTGTGTGTCGCCTCACCTCATCTGTGTGTGCGCCTGCCTCATCTGTGTGTGTCGCCTCACCTCATCTGTGTGTGTGTGTGCCTCACCTCATCTGTGTGTGTGCGCCTCGCCTCATCTGTGTGTGTGCGCCTCGCCTCATCTGTGTGTGTGCGCCTCATCTGTGTGTGTGCGCCTCACCTCATCTGTGTGTGTGCGCCTCACCTCATCTGTGTGTGTGTGCGCCTCACCTCATCTGTGTGTGCGCCTCATCTGTGTGTGTGCGCCTCATCTGTGTGTGTGCGCTCACCTCATCTGTGTCGCCTCATCTGTGGCGTGCTCGCCTCATCTGTGTGTGTGGCGCCCACCTCATCTGTGTGTGTGCGCCTCTCCTCATCTGTGTGTGTGCGCCTCATCTGTGTGTGTGCGCCTCGCCTCATCTGTGTGTGTGTGCGCCTCACCTCATCTGTGTGTGTGCCTCGCCTCATCTGTGTGTGTGCGCCTCACCTCATCTGTGTGTGTGCGCCTTCGCCATCTGTGTGTGTGCGCCGCTCGCTATCTGCAGGCCTCACCTCATCTGTGTGTGCGCCTCACCACATCTGTGTGTGTCCGCTCATCTGTGTGTGTGTGCGCCTCGCCTCATCTGTGTGTGTGCGCCTCATCTGTGTGTGTGCGCCTCACCTCATCTGTGTGTGTGCGCCTCGCCTCATCTGTGTGTGTGTGCCTCACCTCATCTGTGTGTGTGCGCTCCTCATCTGTGTGTGTGCGCCTCGCCTCATCTGTGTGTGTGCGCCTCGCCTCATCTGTGTGTGTGTGCGCCTCATCTGTGTGTGCCTCATCTGTGCGCCGCTCATCATCTGTGTGTGTCTTTCGCCACCTCATCTGTGTGTGTGCGCTCGCCTCATCTGTGTGTGCTCTATCTGTGTGTGTGCGCTTCACCTCATCTGTGTGTGTGTGCGCCCTTCACCTCATCTGTGTGTGCGACCGGCCTCATCTGTGTGTGTGGGCTCGCCTCATCTGTGTGTGTGCGCCTCACCTCATCTGTGTGTGTGCGCCTCGCCTCATCTGTGTGTGTCGCTCGCCTCATCTGTGTGTGCGCCTCGCCACATCTGTGTGTGTGCGCCTGCCTCATCTGTGTGTGTGCGCCTCACCTCATCTGTGTGTGTCGCCTCACCTCATCCCTCTCATCTGTGTGTGTGTGTGCGCCTCACCTCATCTGTGTGTGTGTGCGCCTCACCTCATCTGTGTGTGCGCCTCACCTCATCTGTGTGTGCGCCTCACCTCATCTGTGTGTGTGCTTCGCCTCATCTGTGTGTGTGCGCCTCGCCTCATCTGTGTGTGCGCCTCATCTGTGTGTCGCCGCCTCATCTGTGTGTGTGCTCACCTCATCTGTGTGTGTGCGCTCGCCATCTGTGTGTGCTCGCCTCATCTGTGTGTGTGCGCCGCCTCATCTGTGTGTGGTGGGCTCTCCTCACCTCATCTGTGTGTGCGCCTCCATCTGTGTGTGCCTCATCTGTGTGCGCGCCTCATCTGTGTGTGTGCCTCGCCTCATCTGTGTGTGTGCGCCTCTCCTCATCTGTGTGTGTGCGCTCACCTCATCTGTGTGTGTGCGCCTCACCTCATCTGTGTGTGTGCGCCTCATCTGTGTGTGTGCGCCTCGCCTCATCTGTGTGTGTGTGTGCCTCACCTCATCTGTGTGTGTGCGCCTCACCTCATCTGTGTGTGCGCTTCGCCTCATCTGTGTGTGCGCCTCATCTGTGTGTGTGCGCCTCGCCTCATCTGTGTGTGTGTGTGCCCTCATCTGTACGCCTCACCTCATCTGTGTGTGTGTGTGTGCGCCTCACCTCATCTGTGTGTGTGCGCCTCGCCTCATCTGTGTGTGTGCCTCACCTCATCTGTGTGTGTGCGCCTCACCTCATCTGTGTGTGTGCGCTCACCTCATCTGTGTGTGTGCGCCTCGCCTCATCTGTGTGTGTGTCGCTCACCTCATCTGTGTGCGTGCCTCACCTCATCTGTGTGTGTGCGCCTCTCCTCATCTGTGTGTGTGCGCCTCCATCTGTGTGTGTGTCTTCGCCTCATCTGTGTGTGTCGCCTCATCTGTGTGTGTCGCCTCGCCTCATCTGTGTGTGTGCGCCTCACCTCATCTGTGTGTGCGGCCTCATCTGTGTGTGCGCCTCGCCTCATCTGTGTGTGCGCCACCTCATCTGTGTGTGTGCCTCCACCTCATCTGTGTGTGTGTCTCGCCTCATCTGTGTGTGTGTGCCTCATCTGTGTGTGTGTGTGCCTCGCCTCATCTGTGTGTGTGTGCGTCGCCTCATCTGTGTGTGTGCGCCTCGCCTCATCTGTGTGTGTGCGCCTCACCTCATCTGTGTGCGCCTCACCTCATCTGTGTGTGTGTGCGCCTCCCACCTCATCTGTGTGTGTCTTCGCCTCATCTGTGCGCCTCACCTCATCTGTGTGTGTGCCTCCTCATCTGTGTGTGCCTTCGCCTCATCTGTCTGTGTGCCCTCACACTCACCTCATCTGTGTGTGTGTGCCTCACCTCATCTGTGTGTGTGGGCGTCGCCACATCTGTGTGTGTGTGCGCCTCGCCTCATCTGTGTGTGTGCTCATCTGTGTGTCACGCTCACCTCATCTGTGTGTGTCGCCTCACCTCATCTGTGTGTGTGCTTTCGCCTCATCTGTGTGTGTGCGCCTCGCCTCATTTGTGTGTGTGCCTCGCCTCATCTGTGTGTGTGCCTCGCCTCATCTGTGTGTGTGCGCCTCATCTGTGTGTGTGCGCCTCCTCATCTGTGTGTGTACGCCTCACCTCATCTGTGTGTGTGTGCGCCTCACCTCATCTGTGTGTGTGCGCCTCACCTCATCTGTGTGTGTGCGCCTCACCTCATCTATGTGTGTGCGCCTCACCTCATCTGTGTGTGTGCGCCTCACCTCACCTCATCTGTGTGCGTGCCTCACCTCATCTGTGTGTGTGCGCCTCGCCTCATCTGTGTGTGTGCGCCTCGCCTCATCTGTGTGTGTGCGCCTCGCCTCATTTGTGTGTGTGCCTCGCCTCATCTGTGTGTGTGCGCGCCTCATCTGTGTGTGTGTGCGCCTCACCTCATCTGTGTGTGTGCGCCTCACCTCATCTGTGTGTGTGCGCCTCACCTCATCTGTGTGTGTGCGCCTCACCTCATCTGTGTGTGTGTGCGCCTCGCCTCATCTGTGTGTGTGCGCCTCGCCTCATCTGTGTGTGTGCGCCTCACCTCACCTGTGTGAGTGCCTCGCCTCATCTGTGTGCGTGCCTCGCCTCATCTGTGTGTGCGCCTCGCCTCATCTGTGTGTGTGCGCCTCTCGCCTCATCTGTGTGTGTGCGCCTCGCCTCATCTGTGTGTGTGCGCCTCGCCTCATCTGTGTGTACGCCTCACCTCATCTGTGTGTGTGTGCGCCTCACCTCATCTGTGTGTGTGCGCCTGCCTCATCTGTGTGTGTGCGCCTCGCCTCATCTGTGTGTGTGCCTCGCCTCATCTGTGTGTGTGCGCCTCGCCTCATCTGTGTGTGTGCGCCTCGCCTCATCTGTGTGTGTGTGCCTCTCCTCATCTGTGTGTGTGCGCCTCACCTCATCTGTGTGTGTGCGCCTCACCTCATCTGTGTGTGTGTGCGCCTCGCCTCATCTGTGTGTGTGCGCCTCGCCTCATCTGTGTGTGTGCGCCTCGCCTCATCTGTGTGTGTGCGCCTCGCCTCATCTGTGTGTGCGCCTCATCTGTGTGTGCGCCTCATCTGTGTGTGTGTGTGTGTGTGCCTCATCTGTGTGTGTGTGTGCCTCATCTGTGTGTATGCGCCTCGCCTCATCTGTGTGTGTGCGCCTCATCTGTGTGTGTGCGCCTCGCCTCATCTGTGTGTGTGTGTGCCTCATCTGTGTGTGTGTGTGCCTCACCTCATCTGTGTGTATGCGCCTCGCCTCATCTGTGTGTGTGCGCCTCGCCTCATCTGTGTGTGTGAGCCTCGCCTTCTCTGTGTGTGCGCCTCGCCTCATCTGTGTGTGTGCGCCTCGCCTCATCTGTGTGTGCGCCTCACCTCATCTGTGTGTGCGCCTCGCCTCATCTGTGTGTGTGCGCCTCGCCTCATCTGTGTGTGTGCGCCTCGCCTCATCTGTGTGTGTGTGCCTCGCCTCATCTGTGTGTGTGCGCCTCGCCTCATCTGTGTGTGTGTGTGCCTCGCCTCATCTGTGTGTGTGTGTGCCTCGCCTCATCTGTGTGTGCGCCTCGCCTCATCTGTGTGTGCGCCTCGCCTCATCTGTGTGTGTCGCCTCGCCTCATCTGTGTGTGTGCGCCTCGCCTCATCTGTGTGTGTGTGCGCCTCACCTCATCTGTGTGTGTGCGCCTCACCTCATCTGTGTGTGTGCGCCTCGCCTCATCTGTGTGTGCGCTCCTCGCCTCATATGTGTGTGCGCCTACTGCCTCATCTGTGTGTGCGCCTGCCTCATCTGTGTGTGCGCCTCGCCTCATCTGTGTGTGTGCGCCTCGCCTCATCTGTGTGTGTGGTGCTCGGCTCATCTGTGTGTGTGCGCCTCGCCTCATCTGTGTGTGTGCGCCTCGCCTCATCTGTGTGTGTGCGCCTCGCCTCATCTGTGTGTTCGCCTCGCCTCATCTGTGTGTGTGTGCGCCTCACCTAATCTGTGTGTGTGTGCGCCTCACCTCATCTGTGTGTGTGCGCCTCACCTCATCTGTGTGTGTGCGCCTCACCTCATCTGTGTGTGTGCGCCTCGCCTCATCTGTGTGTGTGCGCCTCGCCTCATCTGTGTGTGCGCCTCGCCTCATCTGTGTGTGCGCCTCGCCTCATCTGTGTGTGTGCCTCGCCTCATCTGTGTGTGTGCGCCTCGCCTCATCTGTGTGTGTGCGCCTCGCCTCATCTGTGTGTGCGCCTCACCTCATCTGTGTGTACGCCTCACCTCATCTGTGTGTGTGTGCGCCTCACCTCATCTGTGTGTGTGTGCGCCTCACCTCATCTGTGTGTGTGTGCGCCTCACCTCATCTGTGTGTGTGCCTCACCTCATCTGTGTGTGTGCGCCTCACCTCATCTGTGTGTGTGCCTCACCTCATCTGTGTGTGTGCGCCTCGCCTCATCTGTGTGTGTGCGCCTCGCCTCATCTGTGTGTGTGCGCCTCGCCTCATCTGTGTGTGTGCGCCTCACCTCATCTGTGTGATTGTCTCACCTCATCTGTGTGATTGTGCCAGAGCTAAAGTGTGTGTGTGTGTGTGTGTGTGTGTGTGTGGCAGAACGACTCCATTGTGGCAGGCGGAGGGGCCATTGAGATGGAGCTGTCCAAGTACCTGCGGGACTACTCCAGGACCATCCCGGGCAAACAACAGCTGCTGATTGGAGCCTACGCCAAAGCCCTGGAGATCATCCCCCGACAACTGTGTGACAACGCAGGCTTCGACGCCACCAACATTCTCAACAAGCTCCGCGCCAAGCACGCACAGGTACACGGCAAGAACATGCACACGCCAAGAACAGGTACACGGCAAGAACACGCACATGCCAAGAACAGGTACACGCCAAGCACGCACAGGTACACTGCAAGAACACGCACACGCCAAGAACGCGCACATGTATACACCAAGAACACAAACACGCCAAGAACATGCACAGGTACACGCCAAGAACATGCACAGGTACACGCCAAGAACATGCACAGGTACACGCCAAGAACATGCACAGGTACACGCCAAGAACATGCACAGGTACACGCCAAGAAACTGCACAGGTACACGGCAAAAACATACAGGTACACGCCAAGAACACGCACAGGTATACGCCAAGAACACAAACACGCCAAGAACATAAAGGTACACTGCAAGAAAACTCACACGCCAAGAACATGCACAGGTATACGCCAAGAACACATGCCAAGAACACGCACATGCCAAGAACATGCACAGGTACACGCCAAGAATGCACAGGTACTGGCAAGAACGTATAGGTACACTGCAAGAATCAAATCAAATCAAATCAATTAATTTTTATAATGCCCAAAATCACAACAACAGTTGCCTCGATGGGCCACAGGTAAAAGCAGTTCAGATAACTGTCCCAGAATGCCCCTGTCCTTTGACCCTCCTTCGCAAGCAGGTAAAACTACAAAAAACCCCACGGGAAAAAGTAGAAACCTCGGGGAGAACCACAGTGAAGGAGAGATCCTACTCCCACGGACGGACAGGCTGCAGATGAACTAGGACTGACATCCACTTGGACTGTGGAGCCAGAACCACTCAAGAGGGAGGTGGCTTTAAAGAGTTCCTCCAGGCGGACGAGGAGCAGTCCACCAGTGTAGAGAGATCCTCCAGCAGGAGATGAGGAACAGTTCATCTAAAGTAGAAGGAGTTCGTCCAGGCAGACGAGGTGTGGCTAATCCAGCTGTCCAGGCGGGTGGCGCATAGATCGTCCAGACAGGTGGGGGTGGGGGGGTCGTCACTGGAGCAGCCGCCGCAGTGTCTGAAACAGTCTCCACTCCCCGGGGGAAGTGGAGAGAAAGAGAAACATGTGAACAGCAATGAACAGACTACAGTTGAAGTAATATTAAATATTGTTGATAGATAAAGTAGGAAGAACCAGAGGATAGTGTTCAAGCTGCCATACTTCCCCCAGCAGAATTGCTCCAAGGGCAGCGTAGCTAAAACTGTAGGTTTTATTTCTGTTCCTAACTGGCCAGACCATAAGCTATTTCAAAGAGGAACGTTTTGAGCCTGGTCTTAAATGTAGAGACTGTGTCGGCCTCTTTTACATGAACAGGGAGCTGGTTCCATAACATAGGAGCTTGGTAGCTAAATGCTCGACCTCCTACTGTGCTTTTAGAGACTCTGGGGACTAACAATAGTCCAGCATTTTGAGAACGAAGAGCTCTGTTTGGATGGTACGCTACTATTGCATCTTTGAGGTAGGATGGGGCCATATTGTTTATAGCTTTATAAGTCAGGAGGAGGATTTTAAATTTGATTCTAAACTCAACAGGAAGCCAGTGAAGAGACTCCAACACTGGTGAAATATGATCTCTTTTTCTAGTACCTGTTAATAATCTTGCTGCTGCAAGAACACGCACATGCCAAGAACACTCACAGGTACACGCCCAGAACGCACAGGTACACGGCAAGAACACGCACACGCCAAGAACGCACAGGTACCTAGCAAGAACATGCACAGGTATACGCCAAGAACACGCCAGGAACATATAGGTACACTGCAAGAACAGGCACATGCCAAGATCGTATAGGTACACAGCAAGCACCCACAGGTACACAGCAAGAAATGTGTTCCCTTTTTAAAATGTTCACAAAATAAATTGTAGCCTTTGACAACAGCTTTCTGTAGCTTCATCTGCATTAGCAGATGTACCATTATGTCAGAATGTAATATTTAATCTCAATCATTGATTTATGTTGATAAATCACTCATTCCACCCAAACCCAACTGGTGCAATTTATAAAGCAATGGAGCATAAATAATGTAGCACTATCTTTTCGGAAGAACCTGTGTGTGCTCCGTAATGTGACTGACTGTGTGTGTGTGTGTGTGTGCCAGGGCGGGATGTGGTACGGAGTGGACATCAACAATGAGGACATCGCAGATAACTTTGTGGCGTGTGTGTGGGAGCCGTCCATCGTGCGCATCAACGCCCTGACCGCCGCCTCTGAAGCAGCCTGTCTCATCCTGTCTGTGGACGAGACCATCAAGAACCCCCGCAGCAGTGTGGACGGGCCCCCCATGGGAGGACGGGGCAGGGGCCGCGGCAGACCACACGCGCACTAGCACCAGGGGCCACCGGGATCACTGTGGAGTGGACATTCTGTTTTTTACTGTTGTCGGGCTGTTGTGTTCAGCTCTGTTTGCACCAGATCCTTCAGCAGCGCCACAGCTCTGCTCACACTGTTTGGATTTAGGTCAGAATGTGGCACAAGAGGATACGAGCTGCTCTGAGGCATCTGTCCTCTGCTGTGTACAAGTATTTATTGGACCAGTGTCATGAATAAAGTCACAACTCAAACCTTTCTTGTTTCCGTGCCGTTATTACAAAGAAGTCCTTTAAACACCCATATCATGAAGATGCAGTGGTGAGAGCTACAATCAAAATTAGATTTGTGAAACTAAACCACTGCACAAAAGAGAAACAAAACAGAAGGCTGTCCATCTTAATCTTAAAATTGCTGTAAAGTTCAAATTTGAAGCAGAGAAAAGAGATGGCTCAAAAGAAGTGTAGAAGGCAATTTTGGTAAAGAAAACCCTTTCCTTGAACAGAAAAGGAGACCCAAAGATAAAACCTCTAAGGTATGTACAGCACTCCATATACAGATGTAGGGTGACACTGGCACACTAGTAAACAAGGCATTGTTTGTTGTAGCTATCACTCCTCTGTACACATGACACATATAACTTCGCAGACAATTTTCTTCAGACTGAATAACTTTGGATGGCAGCCAACATCAAAATGAGGATTTGGTTTCGGAAAAGGCCGCAATGTACATAAATGTGACAGACAGGTGTAGCTCTTAAAACCAACTAATTGCTAAGAGAATTGCTTGACTATATTGTAAAAGCAGCACTTTGTGACAAAATGAGACCGCTGTCTGCAAATATTTGACTTCTTGTCACCTGGATGTAAGAGCCCAAAGCAGAGCTCTGACCAGCTGTGCTTGGGTGGTCCTCCACAGCTTCACAACGTCATTTGAAAAAGCTGTTCTAAAACTGTTCACTCACTCGGACTGGAAACCCCAAGGTCAGAATGGGAAACACCTCCAAAGGTGGTAGAGAATGACCGAGAGAGGAGCCTGTGGGACTTCCAGATACAGACTGACAGAATGATGGCAAACCAACTGGACATCGTGTGGTGATAAAGAGCAGAGGAAGGCCGCTGTGGTTGACGTGGCGATACCAAGTGATGGCAACATCAGGAAAGGAACATGAGAAACTAGAGAAATACCAAGGTCTCAGAGAAGATACTGGAGAAGGCCTGGAAGGTGAAGGCCAAAGAGGTGCCTGAGGTTATCAGGGCAGTGACCCCCAAACTGGAGGAGGCTACAGCAGAGTCCTGGAGGAACATCAGACATCTCAGTCCAGAAAAGTGCTAGAAGCAGCTAAGATACTGAACCTTCAAGCTCCCTGGCCTCTGGAAGACGACCCGAGCTCAGAGATGGATGAGACGCCTGTTAAAGTGCGTATGACGGGTTTTTATGATTTTCTAGTTTTGGCTTTATTCAGTGTATTATTACCTCTTGTAAATATAAATTGTAGTTTTACACCAATCGGGTCGCTGTTTGTGGAGAAAAGTTGAAAATTACAGGAAGTAAACACACTGATGACATCATACTGGGGAGACAAAGGTCATGCATAATTTACACAAAATAAACCACCTTTTTGACGCTTTAAACATTGATTCAACAAAATTAAAGTGTTCATGTAGCACTTATGGTCAGATAAATGAACTTGAGAGAGGTTTTTATTTTCTTCCATTTATTGCCGTATGCACTGCAATACAAGAGACACAACTATGACCACGCCATTCACGTCAGAGCACACTTTATATTTAGTTTGTACAACAATGGATGCTTATAAAGTATGAAATTATAATATCTGAAGAAAGAACCATGCATTAATTGACAATTCTCACCTGCAATACAAGAGACACAACTATGACCACGCCATTCACGTCAGAGCACACTTTATAATTAGGACCCCCAAGGCCCCCCCAAGTTGCCTTTTCCTGCCTGCGTAGGTCCCCTGTGTATCTCCTGCCTAAAACCTTCTTGTGCACAGTAAAACAAACAAAAAATTACCATATTCTTTAACTGTAGTTACGTAATAATAATAATAAGAAAATACCGTGCCTGTCCACTATTGGTCCTACATTCACATGTGTTTTTCTGTGTCAAATGAACAAAATCTGGGATATTAGATGAGTTTTGGCCAATGTACAGTGCGGTTGCTATGGTAATTTCCTAGTATGATGTCATACTTTACAACCAGGAAGTAAAATCTAAAATCTACAAAAAAGCTAAACTGGGCTAAAATTTGTGAAGATTCTAGCAGAAATTGAAATATATTAATCTTAACTGCATTTTACTTAAATGAGTAGTTCAACCTGTCAGAGGCCCTTTAAGGGTGAGAAGGGAATTGTGACATAATATAAATGTAGGTAGTTTCTGCTCCATCCGCATCACACACAGTGGCCCTCACACTTCTGTTATGTACTTTAGTTTGGACCAGGCAGAACTGACTTGGCGCGCGCTGCTGCGATGTCCAATTCGTATGAATTGCGTGACGCAATTAGCTTATTTCTTTTTTTCACAGATTCTACGGTAATATGAGACTGATTCTTGCAAAAATGAAACGTTTTTCTGCCCAAGTAGCAGTAGTAGAACACATCAGTGGAGTCTGTGTGTGTGTGTGTGTGTGTGTGTGTGTGTGTGTGTGTGCGTGCGTGCGTGTGCGTGTGTGTGTGTGTGCGCGTGCGTGTGTGTGTAGGGCTCTCTCTCTCTCTTCCTCTCGTGCGCGCTCCGGGCCCGGGGCATGTGGCCCCCTCTCCTTAACACTCTCAGTTCGCTGATGCCCCGGGCCGGCCCTGGTCACGTCCTGTCGCGTGCTGTTTCTTTACTTGCTCCACGGTGGCGCACACCGTTTGGACTGCGTTAATATGCGGCAGAGCAGACAGTGCGTGTGTCTCATGTACAACTGGCCAATCAGACACAAGCACAAAATCAACCACCAATGACCAACTGAATTAGGAGGGATTTACGCACCAACACCCAATCAGAGACAGATGAGTGTGTCCTCGACAGGCAGCGAGAGCAGACGATCATTAGAACCAGAGAACAAACTCTAAGATTAAAAGAGCGCAGTGTGTGTGACAGAGACACGCGCTCTGGTCATGTGTCTGCTCCGTGTGGTGTAGTGAGGGGAACGTTCCAACTGCGCGGAGAAGTGGTGGAACTGAGGTGCATCCCACTTAAAGCAAACTTAAAGAAACCAGCTCATTTATAGGAGAGGCTTGCTCTCGACCGGCAGTCAGGTCTCCCGTGCCGTCCATTGGGCCAGATGTCACTGGATCAGCAGCGGCACAGGGCACGCGCCTCTGCTGTTTTGTGTCTTTCTGCTTTGCGTCCTTTGCTTTGTTTTTGCCGGTCTGTCCATCTTTCCACTCCACCATAGCCGCGGGAACTAGGGGTGCAGAAGGTGCAATAGCACCCCCTGCTGTATGGTCAACTCACATTGCTGGTTTTGCCCTGAGCAATACTATATCTTTTCTAGGTAACATTATAAAACAACTTTTTTACTTTTATCAAATGTTTTTGCAGTCAACTATGTGCCTGCAGGTTAAAGTCAGGGAAAACTAAACCTGCGATGGTGCACGCTGCACTGACCTGAGCGCAAACCACTGTTTACTGCTGTTTGTATATTCTCTAAAGTGTGACAAAATAAACGAGGAAATGACAACCCCGGGCTGGATTAAGAGGTGAAACTATCCCGCAGACGCCTAAATGTGCGACTCTGCTGGAGTTACAGGCGGCGTGAGCAACAACTCGTGTTTGAATCTGACGCGACGCATAAGGACCAAAGGGAGTTTACACGGAAAGACAGCGGCACAAATCCACGTTTCCTCGTCTCACAGAGGTGGGGCTTTGCTTCATCTGAGCGTCTGAGCGGTGAGTGAACTGATGAAGTCGCCGTACGTCGCGGTGAAACTGAACTGTAGTGAATTAAACCGCTGGTTGTTGCAACGTGTTGCTGTCATAACACTGTAGAGCAGGCATGTCCAAACTAAGGCCTGGGGGCCAAAAGCTGCCCACAAACCAATTTTTCTTGGCCCTCAAGCTTCCTGGTGAATTGGCCCACATTGTCCTAAGACATACTTTTTACAGAAAATTTCAGATTTTTTACTATTATAACCTAAATAACTAATGTTTTGGAGTGAGACAGACCTGATATTAAAGCACTGAGACTGAATTTAGGTGTGGTGGCACTTTAAAAATCAGATTAATGCAACATTTTTGAACGTTTCACGATTTATTTGTGGCCCTCCCCTTGGTCTACATTTCAGTATGTGGCCCTTGGTGGAAAAAGTTTAGACACATCTACTGTACAGGGTCCTACTGTGTTAAACATTGATATTACTTACTTTGGCACACGCCCTGTTGAACATCGCCGAATGTCATTTTCCCTCGTAGAGGTCGAGGCTCATGATTTCATACAGACACCTGCTCGTGCGTGTGTGTTTGCGTGTGTGTTAGTTCGTGTCTGTGTGTGTGTTAGTGCGTGTCTGTGTGTGTGTTAGTGCGTGTCTGTGTGTGTGTTAGTTTGTGTGTGTGAAGTGAGGCTGGGCTCTGATGCTGTCCTGTAGCAGAGTCAGGAGCAGCGTCTAATAATTAACTCTTTATGCCTTTTTTCTGGTGTATCTTGATCATTCTACAAACGTTCCATGGGTCCTGCCGCTATTTTTGTCTGAGTACCCTTAGTTGGCCCTAAATAAACGTATGTAACTGCACGGAAAAAAAACAAAACAAAACTGCACCCCCTTCCAAAATTACATTCCCGCGGCTATGCACTCCACTATTTTCTTTGTGTGGGTCCTGGTGGTGCACGCCGCAAGGACTGTTTTAAACTAAATGAGTGTGAAAGCATTTGTCCAGGACCTGTGCGTCTTCAGGACCTGTACGTCTCCAGGACGTGTGCGTCTCCAGGACCTGTGCGTCTCCAGGACCTGTGCGTCTCCAGGACCTGTGCGTCTCCAGGACCTGTACGTCTCCAGGACTCGGGGAGCAGGTCGATCACAGCTGACCCTTCTCACCCTGGACACGGACTATTTGAGCCCCTCCCCTCGGGCAGGAGGCTACGGTCCATCCGGACCAGAACCTCCCACCACAAGAACAGTTTCTTTCCCTCTGCCGTTGGACTCATGAACACTTTAGAACACCTGCCACTTTAACAATATATTATATAAAAACTATCTATTTGCACAGCTACATTTGCACATTGCAGCCAACTGTACATTCTGTATATAGTCTCAGGCTATTTTATTCTTAATTTTATGCATGCCTTTTTATATATTTTTATATTTTATTCATTGCCTTATGTTGCACCTACGCCGAAGCAAGTTCCTACGTTTGTGAATTTCACTGACAATGGCAATAAACGGTTTTCTGATTCTGATTTAGGTATTTTGTTGTTAAAAAGTGGAATTAAATGAAAAACTGTTAAAATAAAGTGTTAACTAATGGAACTTGAGGCTCTGATTTAATATTTTAACTTACATTTGCGCCTTGGGGATGTCTGCAACCACTTAAGTTTAGTTTCACTTTTATTTTGTCAGTTTTTTATAATTTACACGATCACACGATCTCTCTGGGTGGAGTCTGCATGTCCTCCCCGTGTTACCGTGGGTTCTCTCCTGGTTCTCCGGCTCCTCCCACCGTCCAAACACATGACTGTGGAGGTTAAGTGGTAACTCTAAATTGTCCCTAGTGTATGAATGTGAGAGTGAATGGTTGTCTGTCCATGTCTCTGTCTCTGTGTTAACCCTGCGACGAGTTGGCCACTGTCCAGGGTGTACCGCGCCTAAGGCCCAAAGTCACTGGGATAGGCTCCAGTCACCGGGGCCCCTAATGGGAACAAGCGGTAGAAAATGGATGAAAATGAAAAAAAAAAAATTACAATTTATTAACCACTCGATTGCCACAATTAGGTACCTCAACTTTAAAGGGACACAAAACCTCATCCTTTATTCTCTATCACAGAATGTCACACAAGCATTACATCGTTTGAATAAGACGTTTCCAGCATTTTAAAGTTAACTTGCAGTTCAGTATATGACCACTGGCGTATTATATTCAGTCTTCTGGCCAGACAAGCCCTTTACTGAAGCTGCCCATATCAGTGAGTCTGTGACTCGAGTTTAGATAAACCCAAGAATTTCACTGTTCCAACAGTCTTGTCAGGCCCCCAGTCTTGTCTAAATTTAACTTATTGCCGCTGTCCACTTTAGGAACTGGAAGACTCTCAGCAGGAAATGTTTGATTTATTTGTTTAGTATGTGTACATGAAGGGTAGACAAAGACAAGAGTGTGACAGAGGACATGAGGTCCGCTGGAGTGAGAGCAGAGAGCATCTTTTCTGGCCCCTCCACTCCCAAAGTACACGTGACCAGCAGGGGGCGCTCACTGGTCCAATCCTGAAGTGCTCAGGGCTAGCTGATGTTCGATGGGATTAGACTCTGGAGCAGAACTGTCCTCATGTCTCTGGTTCTGCTGCTCAGTTGGACAAGAAGTCCACAGACGCCCGCACTGAACGGTTGGACATGACGTCCACAGCGGTCACCTTGATCTCTGTGTCTCCAAACTGCATGGTGGCCCTGATCTCCCTGCGCGGTGGCGGGGCCCCTGTGGCGGCCCCGGGGCAGGGCAAGGGCTGTGGCAGGTCCAGCGTGATGGTACCACACTTGCTCACTCCGGGGTCCGACACGTACACCGCGTCGTCCGAGCGGCTGCAGTAGATGTTGATGATGATCTTGCGCTGGCCGACCCGTGCCGGCGTGTAGCTCCGCCTCACCACCTCACCCAGAGCCACCGATTGGTCGACGGAGACGAATCGGTCCAGGATGTCAGTGCACCATTCGCGGCCGTCCTTCAGCAGCAGTTTGTCCCGTGGATGTCGGCCCTCCACAAAGCGGTTGAGCACTCCCACGCCGTAGGTGAGCGGGCAGCGGCGCACCCTCACCACACTGGGATCCAGACCGAACAGCACCGCCCCCTTCAGGATGGTCAACCCCACGTCGTGTGGGATGATGATGCGACAGCTGCGGCCCACTGACCTCTGGATGGCC
This sequence comes from Rhinogobius similis, assembly GCA_019453435.1. Taxonomy (NCBI): domain Eukaryota; kingdom Metazoa; phylum Chordata; class Actinopteri; order Gobiiformes; family Gobiidae; genus Rhinogobius; species Rhinogobius similis. Next base: position 2,081,342 of record CM033619.1, on the reverse strand, counting down.
TTCTGCAGCATGGGTGACTCAGCGAAGCCTCCCACCAGGAAGAGGAAGCGCACGTCCTGCACCTCCGGCCGGCTCAGCAGCTCCTCTGGTGGTGGGGAGATGCAAAAAGACACAAAGGCTTTGTCAGACATAAGATCCTTCTTCTTTGACAGGCTTTTACAGTAAAATGCATTTACATGTTACGTCTATGTATAGAGTTTTGATTGAATCAGTGATTTAGAGGGAGCAGATGGACATGTCTTTGATGAAGATGTTCTTGGAGCACTGTTGGGTTCAATTGGTTGGAAAAACACAACTCCATATTAGTTTGTGATGAGGAGCTGGTCTCTTCAAAGTCCTCTAAACATAATTTGTCTTAGTTGAGTAGCGTTCTCTTACCGATGTGTCGGACGATGTTTTGGATGGTGGGCTGGAAGAGCTCGTGCATGGCCTCCTGAGTGAGCCGCAGCATGCCCTGGGACGACCACTTGACTATGTTCATACTGACACAGGGGATATGTGTCAGAATTCTGTTCACATGTCCAGGAGCATGCACAATCTGAACTTTAAATCAATCCACAAATCCCATGCATGGGTTAGCACTAAACAAATAATAAGCAACGTTTAAGAAGAAAAAGGTGTTAATGATTAAGTGGAAAATTGCAACACCTAAATCAGATCAATTACCAACACAGAATATTGGCTGATTTTCCCTCCCCACTCTTCACACTCACATTTGCCCTGCTCAGTAAACCTTACGGGCTGAAAAACGTATGAAGTAATTATAGCTAATGGAAGCTTTTATGATATGCTAATTGTGATAATTCAAATTGTAAATGGCATTATTATGGTCTTGTTGTGGTGAAGCCTGTTACCTGCTCCTCCTGAGCGCGGCCTCCACGCTGTGCCCGCAGTGCCTCTTGTAGTAGTCGATGAAGGAGAAGGGCAAGCTGATGTTGAGGGCGTTAGCTCGTCCCGGAGTGGCTGTGCGCTTGCGGGCCTCAAAGGCGATGCTCAGGTCCACCCATGCTGCAGGCCGCTTGGCTTTGAAGCTCCGGATGAAGTCCTCCCCAAAGATCTGACACAACATGGACTCAAAGGCCAGGTCTACACCCACCGCCCCGTGTGGACCTCCTGCAGACAGACGTGGGGGAGGGATGGGAAAGAGAAGTGACATCCATCTGGAACAAGGGTCTCAACCACTACTGCATGCCTCTCCTTTAACGTTCTTTCTCCCACAGGGATTTCTGCACCTTTCCCACTAAAGTTTAAAACAGGGCTGTTGTAGTGTTGTCTTGACAAGGACCTCCATTTCTTCCACTGTTGACATGTGGGAGTGGTTCTCTGTGCCAGGTTTCATCCCACTGTTACAGAATTTGTCCCTCTCTAACATGATCAGTTCCCTTGGTCTCAGAGAAGCGGAATGCTATGCACTTCTCATTTTATCTCTAAGCCTGGGGTTCTTTTCAGACCACGACCCCCGCTTCACTCACACCCTCCCTCACCCCTCCCTGTGTGTTTCCTCAGCTTCACGCGAAATGATGAAGTACTTGCGCACACAGGTTACAGACTAACAGAGCTCAATCAGAATGGAGCTTGATTTATTTTAGAACCAAAATTATAGTCAAATACAAATACATTTCAATATAACATATGTAAAATACAGACAGAATACGAAGAAGCAGCATGTAACACGCGCGTGGAACAATTATGACTGTTCGTATTTGATGTATTTGGAGGAGGGACGGTCCGTGGGCGGGGCATGGGTGTGGCGTGCTCCTCCCTCTGCACTCTCCGCTGACCCGCCCTCTCATCAGCTCCTCTGCTCCCCTCTGCTTTTGTTGTGATGACAATAACCACTGTTTCATTTTGTAAATTAATCAAATCTAAATCTCAAAATAGTCGATCCCTATTCAGCGACACACCCAAGTGCTGGTGCGTGTTGATGTGCTGTAAACTGTGATTGACGCAGTGAGTAAATGCCATAATTAAATTGTTCTATTTTTATTTTTAGCGTATTTTAATTACAATATTCTTAAAAATGTATTTAAAAAAAAAAAATATATATATATATATATATATATAAATAATTATTATTATTGTTATTAGTTGTTATTTTTTTCCCCTGGAAATCATCTCCCGTCTCCCCCTGGTCATCTCCCCGCCCCCCCGGGGACCCCCACTTTGGGAACCACTGTTGTGAGGGACCTTCTCATTTGATTAAAATTGGAAATATTGTATTTAATTCTGTGAGATATCATTTTGACGTGTTTTTTTGAAAGAGAGTGTAGAATCCAACAACACACCCACGTATTTAAATTAATTGTCTCCACGCAGTTAGATTCACAAAGTGGGGTCCAGGGCTTCCTGGGGGGCCTCAGAGGCATTGCTAGGGGCCCCCCAAAGGCTGTTCACACAACAAACTAAGTAAAACTGAGCTTGAAAACCAACTTATGTATTTGTTTTGCTTGTATTACTTTAAATCAGTCTTAAAGTCATTACTATTTCTATTTTTTGTTTGTACATTTAAGACTAAAAACATTACATATTTTTGAATATAGAGCAAATTGTTATTGGGGGCCCAAGGGATCGTTGAATTGATGAGGGGACTGCGACGCTGCAGAGTTTGGGAATGGGTGTTCTAAGCAAAGGTGTAACGTCTGCATGGCCGACCCTGGGTCTGAGCTCAGTGCAGAACAGCATCAGGTGTGAAGTGGTACCTGAGGCCTTGTAGAGCTCCTTCAGCGTCCCCTGAGGCTGCTCGATCTGGTGCACCGTCAGGTCCACGGTGCCTCCTCCACAGTCCGCCACCACGTAACGGTCCCCTGAGGAGGAGAGTCGTTAGAGCTCCACTCGCAATCACTGTGTCACCCAAACTTCCCCGCAGCCAGGAGTCTTCACCAGGGGCCCTCATCAGGAGTCCTCCACCAGGAGGCCTCATCAGGAGACCTCATCAGGAGCCTTCATCGGGGGCCCTCATCAGGAGACCTCATCAGGAGACCTCATCAGGAGGCCTCATCAGGAGCCTTCATCAGGAGGCCTCCTCACTGCCAGTGTTGCGCCCTCTGCTCCGACAGTTTGGGAGAGGTACGTGGTTACTTTTTGAATGGAAAATGAGGGACAGAGACAGTTCACGTCCACACGCTTCCATTTATTTCGAAAAAGAACAACGAGACATTATTGCGCAGGCGCATAACACAAGTCTCCGCCAACCAATAGAAAATAACCTTGTAAATATTGCATGTACAGTTTTTAGTATTTATACTTTTTGCACAACACGAATTGTGTTTTTAATTACAACAATAATACAGTATATGAAATGAAAGTAATCTTACAATTGTTGTAAATTTTAAATCTGTGACCCACTTTTTAACCTGTCACATACTCCCCCTCAAAAGAGATGTTGTCCCCAACATCAGCATCTGAACAACATGAATCAAGAGGTAATAACCACCATCATAAACCAGACCAAAAACGCAATATGGGAACCACAAACGTCAAATTCCAATAGGTTACAGACTGGAACTCTGCTAGCGCAAAAAAAACATTGTAGTGCCTATTTCACTATATGTGCATTTTAACACTGTGTATACCGTACAAACACAAACATTTTCTGGAGTAGCACAGCCTGTATCTCGAAAATAACTGTAATTACAGCCTCAACCCAAGAGCAAAAAGTGATGTCAAAAATCAATATTTCAATGAGTGTTATGTAAGAACATCGACTCAACTAATGGCGAGTAAACAAAACAAAACAGTTCAACAAATTAACATTGTCCATAAAAATCTTGAAAATAATAAGGCTGTACACCATACAACCAGGGCATATTTTGCTCTGCATAATAGGGGAATGTCATAATGTTGTGACAAGTAGGTGTTCCAAGTCTATCATAGGTAAATACCTTTGGTTTCCGGTGTTCTCGTCTTGGTCGCTGAATCTCCGCATCACCAGGATCTGTATAGGCAGGTGAAGGTGGTGGGTGATGTTCCTCCTCAGGTGGGTCTTCTACCTGGTCAACGTTGTCCTCTGGTGGATGGTCATCTTGTGCAGCTTCTGGCTCACCATCTGGCAACACATCAGCAGGCAGGTCGCTGTCATGAAGAGTCGACTCTTGTTGTGGTGGCGAATCAGGGCGAGTGTTCAGATGGCGCGGCACTGGATAATACTCGGCGTCCTCATCATCCTCATCCTCGGAATGGACCATCTCTGACGTGGTTCTGGCTTGTCTCCTAGTTGTCTTTTTCTTCGGTTGTAATGAAGTCTCAAGGGGCAAGTGGTCACATGGCAATAGGAGATTACGATGCAATGTTCTGGATCTGCCTTTGCCCCGCTCGGGTTTCAGTTCATAAACAGGAATGTCCTTGCTCACTTGACGAACCACTGTGTGCACAGCATCTTCCCAGTGATTTCTCAGTTTACCCGGACCCCCTCGTGGAGTTAAGTTCCTGACTAGGACACGATCACCAGGTAACAAATTAGAATACCGAAGTCTACTGTCATACAGTCTCTTACTCCTAACAGCAGCTTTGTTTGCATTTTCTCGTGCGACCTCATAAGCATCTTTCATAGCCTGTTTTCACTTATGCATGTAGCTCTGATGATCGCTGTCTCCCTGATTTTGATTTGGAGTTAGACTAAACAACATGTCCACTGGTAACCGTGGTGATCGCCCGTACAATAGGTAAAAAGGAGAAAACCCTGTAACCTCACTTTTAGTACAATTGTAGGCATAAATCAGTTTGTTTAGTGAGTCCTTCCAGTTACTCTTTTGTTTCTCTGTGAGTGTTTTTAACATCTGGATCAAAGTCCGATTGAATCGCTCGACTTGTCCATTTCCTTGGGGGTGGTAGGGAGTTGTCCTCGAACCAGCAACCCCACAATACTCCTTCAGTTGGACAAACAGCTGGTTCTCAAATTCACCACCTTGATCATGGTGAAGCCTCAGTGGAAACCCAAACTTTAAAGCATAGTCATTAAAGATTTTGTCTGCAGCCGTTTTACCAGACTTGGACGTGGTGGCATAAGCCTGGGCAAAACGTGTAAAATGATCAACGATAACAAGAATGTATTCGTAACCACCCTTACATTTGTCTAAGTGTAAAAAGTCAACAGAGACAAGTTCAAAAGGCTGTGTGGTGACAATATTAGTGAGCGGAGCTCTAGTCTCACGGCTGGGTTTTTTTGTTTTAAGACACACACATTTCCTCATGATATAGTCCTCTATTTCGTTTTGCATGAAGGGCCAGTAAAAACGGTCCCGTACCAAGGAAATAGTTCTTTCTACTCCATGGTGACCCATTTCATCATGCAGTTCTTTCAACACCACTGACCTGTGCTTTTCAGGGAGCACCAGTTGTGTTCTATTTGTTGTTTTTCTGTACAAAACCCCTCTGTCATTAAACTGCAGCTTGTCCCACTCCCTCAGGAGACACACAACCTGTGGACTAAGCTGTTTGAGTCCTGAACCTGAAGGTTTTGTTTCTTCCAGTTTAAATCTAATGATCTGTCCAATAACAGGATCAGTTTCTTGGTCCAGTTTGATCTGCCCAACAGTAAGTGGAGCTATGGGCATACTCATTGACATTGTGGCACACTTCACTGAAATACCCATAGACCAGGCTGCACTAGACTCATTCTGATGGCTGACTGCCTGTGTGGTTGCACTCACGGCATCATATGACATTTCCTTTGAACATTCCTCCATATAAGTCTCCATGTTTAAAGGCATTCTAGATAAACTGTCTGCATCTATGTTCTCTCTCCCTGGACGATACTTCACAGTGAAATGGAAATCGGCAAGTTCTGCAACCCATCTACAGCCTGTTGCATTCAACTTAGCAGTTGACAGTACATAAGTAAGCGGATTATTATCACTAAACACTGTAAAGAAGGGCGCATAATACAAGTAATCGCGAAACTTTTCAGTGATTGCCCATTTAAGAGCTAAGAATTCTAGCTTGCCTGAGTGTAAATTATAGTTTTTTTCAGCAGCAGTTAGCGTTCTTGACCCATAAGCTATCACACGGAGTTTGCCATTTTGCCGTTGATACAATACAGCGCCTATGCCCTGGTTAGAAGCATCTGTATGTAAAATAAATGGTTGTGTGAAATCTGGAAACCCTAAAACAGGAGGCTGAACTAAACAGTCAATCAGCTGCTCTAACACTGACTGATGCACATCACTCCATTGAATAGGTGTACTGGAGGGAACACTATTGTTTGTTCTCATGGGCCATTTTTTTCTTGTGTTCTGCTGAGTGTCTGCATTCAAAGGGGCTTTCAGCAAATCATACAAAGGACTAGCAATACAAGAGAAACCTTTGATATATTGCCTATAGTAGCTTAACAGTCCTAATATTGCTCTAAGCTCACCTACAGTACCTGGCTGCTTGTGTTTCAGGGCTCTCACAGCAGCTGTATCTGCTGGGTCCATTCTGCTTCCCTCAACAGAAACAATCCTGCCAAGATACCTCACTTCCGGTTTGAATAGGTCACATTTTCTGGGTTTGAGTTTTATTCCATTGTCTCTGAGGCGTCGCAATACTTTCCTGAGATCATCAACGTGGTCATCAAAAGTCCTACTGAATACAAGGATGTCATCAAGATAAGGCACACATATCTCGTCCCGCAGTCCCTCTAGGCATTGCTCCATACACCGCTGAAACGCAGCCGGGGCGTTCATGAGGCCAAACGGAATTCGAATCCATTCATAAAGTCCCCAGGGGGTCACGAAGGCGGTTAGATGTCTGCTCTCTTTGGACATGAACCCCTGGTGATACGCCTTACCCTGGTCCAGGAGTGAGAAGATTGCGTTTCACCCAGGCTGTCCATTACATCTTGTACCCGGGGGATGGGGTGTCGATCTGGATGTGTCTTGCGATTCAGTTCTCTGTAATCAATACATAAGCGCAATGTACCATCTTTTTTCCTTACACAGACCACAGGAGATGAGTAAGAGGACGTAGACTTTTCCACCCACCCATGTGCTATCAAGTCCCGCAAGTAGTCCTTCATCTCCCTGTACAGTGGTTTTGGTACAGAGAGATACGTTTTAGAAACTGGTTCTGTGTCTTTTAACAAAATGTCCATCTGCAGGTTTGTCACACACCCTATGTCATCATCTGTTTTTGAAAATGACGCTGACTCTTCTCTTAACATTTTGTGAACAGTTTTTCTTTTACCTTCATCCAGATGAGACAGGTCAACCGGAGGGTCCCATTGGTCGCTGGTGGGGGTACATCCTGTGGAGTCCTGGACGTGGATTTCACTTATGAAAGGAGACGAGGAGTCGTTCTTGAAGACATTAATTGGATAAACAGACCCTACTGACTGCACCGTACCAACAGTGGTCCTGCCTGATAGCATAATGTCATGGTTGGTTGGGTTTTGTACACTGACAACTATCTTAGGAATGGACCCTGCTTTTACTGAAACTAAAGTGTCACAAAACTCTAGTCCATCGGGCCACTGTGGGTTTTCACAAGGTTCAAAAACTAATGTAACGTCTTCTCTGAATGGCTTAGCCTGCACCTTACACTCAATAAAAAGTGAACTATGGCTAGGTACAGTCACTCTCTCATTTGTTGTTCTCACATTGTACTCATGTATTTGTCCCACACTCACAGCTTTTATGAAAGTAGAAGCTTTGTTTTTCCTGAGCTGTGGAAAAGCTAGTTTAACTGCTCTCAGAAGTTTGTCTTTCTCCCCTGAGTTAGTCCCACCCCTGACCAAGTACTCAATAACATTAAATCCAATAATTGGACATCTCTGCTGGTTACCTTTAAGTACTAAAACGGGTATGAGTAACTCAGAGTCATGAGCGGTAAGTTTGAATGCGACTGAGCCATCCCACATATGGTATATCTGTGCCATTAGCTGCCTCAAGATGCAAGGGTACATGTGGGTCAATAAGCTCGTCAACCTTTCTTAGTGGTACCTCAGGTAAGTTTATCTCTTTCCAAACCTCATCTACAGCACAAACCTGTGAGCCAGAGTCCCAAAGTGCTTCAACCTTTTTGTTTCCTAAAAAGCACCTAATGAGACACTTTCTCCCCACCAACTCTTTGACAGAAGGTATTTTGTCTTTTTCACAAGTTTTCCTGCTTTTCAGTCTCTCAGAGGGTGGTTTACCACCTTTCCAAATACTACCACAGGTATAGGACTTACATTTGAAAGTCTGAGTCTCACCTTTTGTAGCACAACCGTCACAAGATTGGGACCTGTCAGTCTCTGTAGTCACACCATGTCCCGTTGGAGTGACCCCTCCTAGTTTAAAGCATTACCTTGTCCCATTAGCCTCTGTACTTTGCAGCCTGCCCTAAAATGCTCACTACTCCCACATCTAAAACAGTGCTGACAAAACTCTGCCCCTGTCTGAATGCAAGAGTAACACCTGGGTTGTGGGCGGGGCATGTGGTACCGCTGAGGGGCAAAGCGTTGCTGGAACTGGGCGGTCCCTCTTGCTGGTCCTGGTGCTGAGTGATACTGCTGAAGAGCTGCTTGGGAGCGCTGAGGGTAGAAGGTCCTGGAAGATGGCTGTAGCTGGAACGTTGGGCGTGGCTCCTGGAACAATGGGCGTGGCGTGAAGGTCGGTGCTGGGTAGTGGTCCTCAGGTCCTCCACCAACTGTAGACTTCTGCATGGTCTCTCTGATCTGGGACACCTCAGCTCTCAAGTCCTTTAAAAGCACCATCTCAGAGCGCATCTCCTTAATCTCTGACAGGAGTTCTGATGGCTTAGCGGCAGTGCTTTGTTTTTGGACTGGCTTCTTCTCTGCTGGGGCATCACTGGGCTGGACAGCGCTAACTGTAGTTGCTCGCTGGGGAACTGCATGCTTCTTCTTGTCTTGTCGTTCCTTTTCATTTGCACATGCTATATTTACTTTCTCCAACAATACTGGCCAGATGTGGCTGCCTGGAGAAGGTAGGGCTGCATGTCGTTCTTGATATTGTCACTCTGCAAACCAGTTAAAATAGTGTGCATGAATAAACTTTGGACCAAGACAGGATCATATTTCAGGCCAGATTCTGCTTCTTGGGACGCAAATAGGATCTTCTGCCGAAGGTCCATGGCTCTCAGAAGAAAGTTTTGTGGAGTCTCCTTGCTGCATTGCACCTCAGAGGAGAGCTGCTTGTATAGTTCAGTGGCCCCTCTCTCCTGATAGTGAGACCTCAGGATCCTCCGCAGAGCAGGAAGGGTAAGGTCACTTTTACCTTCAAGGTAGCTCCTCAGTTGTAGACTTGGTGTGATGGCACAAATCACTGCATCTGTTATTTCGTCTTCTTGGTAACCTTTACTGAGCCCGCTTTCAATCTGTCTGGCCAAACTGGAAAATGTGAGCTTGTCTTTTTGTCCGGGCTCACCTATTTGGCCCGCTATCTTAAAGTCTTTGCGCCACATGGGGTTCTCTTGCAATGCTGGAGCTCTTTTCAGCGCAAGTGTGGGTTGTGGGGTCAGTTTTTTTGTTATCGTTTGCTGCATTGCTTCTTTTTCTTGTAGTCTTATCCGTAAATCATTCACCTCTTTTTGTAGATCTTCTTGTTCTTTGTCTTCACCTTGTCTCGCTAACTCCAACTCTGGCATTTTTGCATTTTCAATTAGTTCTTTAATACTGAGCAACTCAGCCATTCCCTCGTCTTCAAGCTCAGTTAACTCAGCACTTTCAACATGACTTGTGATAAGTGTAATTAGCTGGCCTCGACTTTTGCCTGTGAGCTGCTGTTTTCCCGGTCCAGGTATTAGTGCATTACATATCTTTAGCAGTTGTTCAACATTCAGTTCATAAAGTGCACCTTTAACTTCTAGTTGCAACGTTTCAAGCTCCGACTCCATTGTGATTAGCTAAAAGCGGACAAAACACAGTTCAACGTGGGCTTATTAACTTTGTGGTCTTGCGGTGCCCTCTAGTGGTGGTTGTGCACACTTGAGATACAACCTGCTGCACGTGTTGACAAAGCCAAGTTGACCGCGGTGCCTCGCTGCTAATGCTAGGTTCCGATGCTAGGGTTCGAAAAGGGATCTTCGGCTCGAGCTTCCACTCACGGCTGGCGGATAAAACTCTGGCCAAACATCCCAGCGGTGCCTCCAAAATGTTGCGCCCTCTGCTCCGACAGTTTGGGAGAGGTACGTGGTTACTTTTTGAATGGAAAATGAGGGACAGAGACAGTTCACGTCCACACGCTTCTATTTATTTCGAAAAAGAACGAGACATTATTGCGCAGGCGCATAACACAAGTCTCCGCCAACCAATAGAAAATAACCTTGTAAATATTGCATGTACAGTTTTTAGTATTTATACTTTTTGCACAACACGAATTGTGTTTTTAATTACAACAATAATACAGTATATGAAATGAAAGTAATCTTACAATTGTTTTAAATTTTAAATCTGTGACCCACTTTTTAACCTGTCACACCAGATCTGCTTTAGCTCTGGTTTATTTGAGCTTTACTGCACATTTGGTCAAAGAGCAATATACTTTTTCATATCAGGTCATGTTTGCATAGATTGGGGTGCTCTGGGCTGTGGTCCTGTTTGATCAGAGGTTTGACTTTCATTGTAAATGTTTCCTCAGGTCTGTTTCATCTGGTTGTTCATTGAAGCTGGACTTGAAGCTCCTCTGGTTTGTGTACGAGACGCCTTTAAGTGAAGCGTCACAGCAGCATGTCTCCCTCCGCTCCTCCCCCTCTGCTCCTCCTCACCTCCTTCTGCTCTCCCTTTGTTTCTTTCCCTCTCCTTCTTCTATGCTCCTCCCCCTCCGCTCCTCCTCGCCTCCCTCTGCCCTCCCTTTGTTCCTTTCCCTCTCCTCCTCTGTTGCTCCTCCCCCTCCGCTCCTCCTCACCTCCCTCTGCCCTCCCTTTGTTCCTTTCCCTCTCCTCCTCTGTTGCTCCTCCCCCTCCGCTCCTCCTCACCTCCCTCTGCTCCTCCCTTTTGTTCCTTTCCCTCTCCTCCCCCTCTGCTCCTCCCCCTCCGCTCCTCCTCGCCTCCCTCTGCCCTCCCTTTGTTCCATTCCCTCTCCTCCCCCTCTGCTCCTCCCCCTCCGCTCCTCCTCACCTCCCTCTGCCCTCCCTTTGTTCCTTTCCCTCTCCTCCTCTGTTGCTCCTCCCCCTCCGCTCCTCCTCACCTCCCTCTGCCCTCCCTTTGTTCCTTTCCCTCTCCTCCCCCTCTGCTCCTCCCCCTCCGCTCCTCCTCGCCTCCCTCTGCCCTCCCTTTGTTCCTTTCCCTCTCCTCCCCCTCTGCTCCTCCCCCTCCGCTCCTCCTCGCCTCCCTCTGCCCTCCCTTTGTTCCTTTCCCTCCCCTCCTCTGTTGCTCCTCCCCCTCCGCTCCTCCCCCTCCGCTCCTCCTCGCCTCCCTCTGCCCTCCCTTTGTTCCTTTTCCTCTCCTCCTCTGTTGCTCCTCCCCCTCCGCTCCTCCTCGCCTCCCTCTGCCCTCCCTTTGTTCCTTTTCCTCTCCTCCTCTGTTGCTCCTCCCCCTCCGCTCCTCCTCGCCTCCCTCTGCCCTCCCTTTGTTCCTTTCCCTCTCCTCCCCCTCTGCTCCTCCTCCTCCGCTCCTCCCCCTCCGCTCCTCCTTGCCTCCCTCTGCCCTCCCTTTGTTCTTTTCCCTCATTTCCCCCTTCATTCATTTTTCGATGGTGTTTTATTTATTTTATATTTTATGTGATGATTATTTTGGTTTGATTATTCGATAATGAGGATTTTTATGTGACAACGGCAAAAAGAAGACGTGGGCAGAGCAGCGTGAGGTTACTCAGCCTTTATAAATACGTCCTTTTGTGTGTAAATAGGTCTGTGGTCTTGTGAGGACAGTTCAGGACAGACACATGGACAGATACTGAAAGGTTGAAGAGCTTTTGCCACTTTCACGTCACTGTCCACTTCAGTGGATGGATGGGCAGGTCTCTAGTGGACTTCAGCCCAAGCAGACGTGGAGGATTGAAGGAGAGCACTCTTTGTGTTAAAGACGAAGTGAGTCAAAGACTTGTCCTTAAACAACACTGGCCTATCTACAGCATTACAGTGTATAATAGTAGTGTGTGTAGTGGGCCAGTATGAGCAGGTATTCATCACATTATGAGGAGAAGACCTTTAGCTTTGTGGGACAAAACTCAGGTCCGGATGTAAAGACCTCAAAATTAGGCAGCAGCATTGCTTTAAGGGCAAACGTGGGTCACAACGGGTTATGGTCTGGGTTTAGCTTAAGGTTGGACTAGTATTGTCTCCAGGAAATGTAAGTGAGTGTCGTGTCCTGATAAAGCATGTGCAGTTAACACCAGCGCAGAGTGTGAGGTACTGACCGGTCTGCAGCTCTGACCACAGCTCTCCTGTCCCACTCTCCACCACAAAGGTCCTGCTGTGCCTGGAGCGCCTCAGCTGTTCCCGTGCTGTAACACACACACACACACACACACACACACAAACACACACACATTACCTCGCGCACACAACAGTCCTGGACTCATACAGACTCATGCTGTGGACAGCAGAGGAGCAGAGAAGTACTTGGACTTCTTTTCAGACTGAAAACACAAACATTAGTCTAGATTTATCAATAAATAAATCATTGTGATTATTAATGTCACAAGATATTCATAAAAAGTCTTAAACGATAATCATGAACATTAAAAAAATTTAATTGTGATATTAGATGTAATCTATCTTCCATAAAAGACCACCGTTTGACATAAACAGTGATCTTTTTAAGTGACATTAATGTTACTTTTTTATTCAGCTGGTCATACATTTTTAAAAAATTAAGAATTCTTTTGGAAAAATGCATTACGGTATGAACACCATGTCAAAGTGTGCGTTATTCACATGGAATACTGGCCCATCACTACCATCTGTTAAGACCGTTCTGTTATTCATAAATACTGGACTGAGGTCTTCAACACCGACTGACTCCATTGACTTTGAAACAATGGATCTCAGATGTAAAACTCCAACAGTGGAGATGATTGATGGATACCTGACGGGAAATGTGATACATCTGACAATGGACAAACTTGCTGAACATTTGTATAAATGGGACTCAGATTTCAAGGGTGAGAGGGTGAGGAGAGAAGAAGAAGGCTGGGACTGAGTGGGAGAGAGAGATAGGGGGAAGGATGACAGGGTGAGTGAGAGGGTGAGTGGTAGGGTGAGAGGTAAAAGGGTGAGGAAGTAACAGGACAAAGGATGACAGGGTGAGTGAGAGGGTGAGAGGGTGAAGGGTGACAGGCTCATTTATGCTCCACTTTCATTCGTAAACAGGTCTGTGCTTTCCATGCACTGTTACTTTTTTCTTTCATTTATTCATTCATTAAACATTTCTTCTTTCACCTGTTTCCACTGTGTTCTAATAAATAACCACCGGAGAGCGCTCAAGTTCAGAGAATTTTTCCAAAACGTAAAAAAAAAACAGCTAAGATAAACCCGTGGAGGTGCCCACGCAGTTTTTAGATCACTGTTGTTGTTGTATATTTTCTTACTGTTACTATTTGATCAATTACCAAATTTTAAAATAAAGATCATACTTTTAAATTTAAAGTCTTACAGTAGTGCGGTCCCAGTTGAGCACCGGGTGGCGCTGTTCCCTCATGCCACATAGTGACTGTGTTGATTTCAATGAGGGGTGAGCAACGTGAGCTCAAGACTCAGATTATCTCAATAAAAGATTAACTCAGCAAGATTTAACAAAATGGAGACGACGTTGGAGGCGGAACACGCTCATGGCATTACAGCCTCCAATAGCTGCTCCAAGTAAATTAGGAGATGTATTTACCTTCTTGTTTTTTGCCTTTATTTATTGCCAGTTTAGATATTGACATTGTGTTAGTGCGTGTTCTCTGTGTTTCTCCTCTCCCTCCCTGAGAGTGGCCCGTTCAAATAGTGTTCTTACGACTGAAAGTTTGTGTGCGGTGGTGTTCGGATGTCCAAAGTGAGTATTGATCAGTGTGTGTGGGTTTCCTGTATACCGTTATTTTGATACTGCCGTTTTCGTTGTGGTGAATTTAAATGTCCTGAAAGGCTATTGCTCCGTATTTTTCCTCTTCGTGTGTGAACTGAATGTCACCAGTGGTGTCCTGTGTCGTGTCACCAACGCCGAGGGCTCGCAGTTAAGCAGCCAAAACATGTCAACAAACTAAATACATCTCCTAATTTATTGTCTTTAAGAAGAAAACAGTGTGGAGCCTCAAACAGTGAGAAGCCTCAAATGCTATAGGAAATTAAAAAGACAGGAGGTGAAATCAATGATGGATGAATGATGATAGAAAAGGCCCCAAGCCGGGAGGGAGCGGGTGACAAGGGGAGGGGAGAGGGGTGATGGGAGGGAGGTTAACAAGTCAAAGGATGAGGGAGCAAATCTGATGAAGAACAGGTGAGAGGTGTGAGGGAGGAGTGTGTGAGATCACTGCTGCCTGCACCTTGTTCTAATGACCCGAGTGCCTCTCTGCCTGCGTGCTTTTGGGCCAGCACAATCTCAGCACACTCGCACTCATGGATCACATTTCACAGTCAGGACAGGAGCTCCACATTGCTCTTAGTTTCAGCTTTGGGTTCAGGTCAAATAAAGGTATGGCATTAAACTAATCTATCTTGTCTCCATCTTGTCTCCCAAGATGTCTCCGAGCTACTGGGATGAGTCGAAGCGTCTTCACTCCAAAAGACCTCTGTCCAGTAGAGAGAATTTATTTTTTATACCATGGAACCTGTCTGAAGGGTCTACACAGACACCAGTGGAAAAACACTTTCAACTTTGTACAAATTAAGAACAACCAACAAAACAAAACTAAAAAAACATCAACATCAAGATTCTTATTGTGAATTAACATTCTTTTTTTGTGGTGTGCAGATTCAACAGCAGAGCGTCTGGAACTAACAGACATTCATTCAAGGCACACACACACACACACACACAAACACACACACACACACACACACACACACACACACACACACACACACACACACACACACACACACACACACACACACACACACACACACACACACACACACACACACACACACACACACACAAACACACACACACACACATACACACACACTCTCTGCTCGTGTTGTGTTCAGGCTCTGTTCGTGTTGTGTTCAGGTTCTGCTCGTGTTGTGTTCAGGCTCTGTTCGTGTTGTGTTCAGGTTCTGCTTGTGTTGTGTTCAGGCTCTGTTCGTGTTGTGTTCAGGTTCTGCTCGTGTTGTGTTCAGGCTCTGCTTGTGTTGTATTCAGGCTCTGCTGGTGTTGTGTTCAGGCTCTGCTTGTGTTGTGTTCAGGCTCTGCTTGTGTTGTGTTCAGGCTCTGTTCGTGTTGTGTTCAGGTTCTGCTCGTGTTGTGTTCAGGCTCTGCTGGTGTTGTGTTCAGGCTCTGCTCGTGTTGTGTTCAGGCTCTGCTCGTGTTGTGTTCAGGTTCTGCTCGTGTTGTGTTCAGGCTCTGTTCGTGTTGTGTTCAGGCTCTGCTCGTGCTGTGTTCAGGCTCTGCTGGTGTTGTGTTCAGGCTCTGCTGGTGTTGTGTTCAGGCTCTGCTGGTGTTGTGTTCAGGCTCTGCTTGTGTTGTGTTCAGGCTCTGCTCGTGTTGTGTTCAGGCTCTGTTCGTGTTGTATTCAGGCTCTGCTCGTGTTGTGTTCAGGCTCTGCTCGTGCTGTGTTCAGGCTCTGCTTGTGTTGTGTTCAGGCTCTGCTCGTGTTGTGTTCAGGCTCTGCTCGTGCTGTGTTCAGGCTCTGCTGGTGTTGTGTTCAGGCTCTGCTGGTGTTGTGTTCAGGCTCTGCTGGTGTTGTGTTCAGGCTCTGCTTGTGTTGTGTTCAGGCTCTGCTCGTGTTGTGTTCAGGCTCTGTTCGTGTTGTATTCAGGCTCTGCTGGTGTTGTGTTCAGGCTCTGCTCGTGCTGTGTTCAGGCTCTGCTTGTGTTGTGTTCAGGCTCTGTTCGTGTTGTGTTCAGGTTCTGCTCGTGCTGTGTTCAGGCTCTGCTGGTGTTGTGTTCAGGCTCTGCTGGTGTTGTGTTCAGGTTCTGCTCGTGTTGTGTTCAGGCTCTGCTCGTGTTGTGTTCAGGCTCTGCTCGTGTTGTGTTCAGGCTCTGTTCGTGTTGTGTTCAGGTTCTGCTCGTGTTGTGTTCAGGCTCTGTTCGTGTTGTGTTCAGGCTCTGCTCGTGCTGTGTTCAGGCTCTGTTCGTGCTGTGTTCAGGCTCTGCTGGTGTTGTGTTCAGGCTCTGCTGGTGTTGTGTTCAGGCTCTGCTGGTGTTGTGTTCAGGCTCTGCTGGTGTTGTGTTCAGGCTCTGCTTGTGTTGTGTTCAGGCTCTGCTCGTGTTGTGTTCAGGCTCTGTTCGTGTTGTATTCAGGCTCTGCTGGTGTTGTGTTCAGGCTCTGCTTGTGCTGTGTTCAGGCTCTGCTTGTGTTGTGTTCAGGCTCTGTTCGTGTTGTGTTCAGGTTCTGCTCGTGCTGTGTTCAGGCTCTGCTCGTGCTGTGTCCAGGTTCTGCTCGTGTTGTGTTCAGGCTCTGTTCGTGTTGTGTTCAGGCTCTGCTCGTGCTGTGTTCAGGTTCTGCTCGTGTTGTGTTCAGGCTCTGCTCGTGCTGTGTTCAGGCTCTGTTCGTGTTGTGTTCAGGTTCTGCTCGTGTTGTGTTCAGGCTCTGTTCGTGTTGTGTTCAGGCTCTGCTCGTGCTGTGTTCAGGCTCTGTTCGTGCTGTGTTCAGGCTCTGCTGGTGTTGTGTTCAGGCTCTGCTGGTGTTGTGTTCAGGCTCTGCTGGTGTTGTGTTCAGGCTCTGCTGGTGTTGTGTTCAGGCTCTGCTCGTGTTGTGTTCAGGCTCTGCTGGTGTTGTGTTCAGGCTCTGCTGGTGTTGTGTTCAGGCTCTGCTCGTGCTGTGTTCAGGCTCTGCTTGTGTTGTGTTCAGGCTCTGTTCGTGTTGTGTTCAGGTTCTGCTCGTGTTGTGTTCAGGCTCTGCTGGTGTTGTGTTCAGGCTCTGCTGGTGTTGTGTTCAGGTTCTGCTCGTGTTGTGTTCAGGCTCTGCTGGTGTTGTGTTCAGGCTCCGCTCGTGTTGTGTTCAGGCTCTGCTTGTGTTGTGTTCAGGCTCTGTTCGTGTTGTGTTCAGGCTCTGCTGGTGTTGTGTTCAGGTTCTGCTCGTGTTGTGTTCAGGTTCTGCTCGTGTTGTGTTCAGGTTCTGCTCGTGCTGTGTTCAGGCTCTGTTCGTGCTGTGTTCAGGTTCTGCTCGTGTTGTGTTCAGGCTCTGCTGGTGTTGTGTTCAGGTTCTGCTCGTGTTGTGTTCAGGCTCTGCTCGTGTTGTGTTCAGGCTCTGTTCGTGCTGTGTTCAGGCTTTGTTCGTGCTGTGTTCAGGCTCTGCTCGTGCTGTGTTCAGGCTCTGCTCGTGTTGTGTTCAGGCTCTGTTTGTGCTGTGTTCAGGTTCTGCTCGTGTTGTGTTCAGGCTCTGTTCGTGCTGTGTTCAGGCTTTGTTCGTGCTGTGTTCAGGCTCTGCTCGTGTTGTGTTCAGGCTCTGCTGGTGTTGTATTCAGGCTCTGTTCGTGTTGTGTTCAGGCTCTGCTCGTGTTGTGTTCAGGCTCTGCTCGTGTTGTGTTCAGGCTCTGCTGGTGTTGTATTCAGGCTCTGTTCGTGTAGTGTTCAGGCTCTGCTGGTGTTGTATTCAGGTTCTGCTCGTGTTGTGTTCAGGCTCTGCTCGTGTTGTGTTCAGGCTCTGCTCGTGTTGTGTTCAGGCTCTGCTCGTGCTGTTCTTCAGGCTTTGTTTTTGAAGTGTCAGACAGCTCCTCCTGTAGGTTGTGAGGCAGCAGCCTGACGGTGAGGCCCATCAGAACTATTTTTTGTTCCAAACAGAAGTTTAAGGGGCGGTACCTTGTCTGAAGCTGGAGTCAAAGGGGCGGGACCCATCCAAATCCAGGCCGTTGGGTATTGGCTGCATGCTCAGGTCAATCACCTGATGGAGGCGGAGCTTGCGGCAGTAGATGGACGCAGCCTCGGGCTCCAGAGCGATCAGTATCTGCTCGGGACAGTCCGGAGACACCAACCCCGCCTGAGGACACAGGAGAGGACAGAGTCAGAGGAGACACCAGCCCCGCCTGAGGACACAGGAGAGGACAGAGTCAGAGGAGACGCCCGCCCCGCCTGAGGACACAGGAGAGGACAGAGTCAGAGGAGACTCTGTCCTCTCTGTCCTCTGTCTGAGGACACAGGAGAGGACAGAGTCAGAGGAGACGCCCGCCCTGCCTGAGGACACAGGAGAGGACAGAGTCAGAGGAGACGCCCGCCCCGCCTGAGGATAGGAAGAGACACAGGAAAGGGGACATACCCTGTTCTTGTCCTCCTTGGCAACATCAAAAGTGTGCTCCCACTCTCAGTATTGGACCAATACTGAGAGTGGGAGCACACTTTTGGAGAAATGGAAATGAACTGCTAAACAAATCCAAAAATCCCATGCACATGTTTGAGGAAAATGATTCATTTTTCTGGTCATTCAGGCCATGAGCCTCACATGAGAACTATTCAGTCTAAAAGCTTCTACAAACATGTACATGGGATTCTTGGATTTGTTTAGCAGTTAATTTCCATTTCTCCAACTGTTAATGTTCCTGGTGTGTTTCAAATGTGCAGTGCTCATAAAGTCTTGAAATGGAAACTTGTTGCAGAAAATAATGCTTAATAAACATTAAAAAATGAATGAAAAAATTATTCTAGCTCTTATTTCTCTTCCTTTATTGGATTCAAAACGATCAGAGTGAAGTGAGTGTGTGAGAGTGCAGCAGGGCAGGGCTCGGCTCTTCCTGTTTGCTCGCCGGTCTCATTATTGTGCTCTCCTCATGACATCATCAGTACAGGACACAGGGGGGTCACTCCTCTCATGACATCATCAGTACAGGACACGGGGGGGTCACTCCTCTCATGACATCATCAGTACAGGACACAGGGGTCACAACTCATGACATCATCAGAACAGGAAACAGGGAACACACCTCATGACATCATCAGTACAGGACACAGGGGGGTCACAACTCATGACATCATCAGTACAGGACACAGGGGTCACTCTCATGACATCATCAGTACAGGACACAGGGGTCCACTCCTCTCATGACATCATCAGTACAGGACACAGGGGGGGTCACTCCTCATGACATCATCAGTACAAGACACAGGGGGGTCACTCCTCTCATGACATCATCAGTACAGGACACAGGGGTCACTCCTCATGACATCATCAGTACAGGACACAGGGGGGTCACTCCTCATGACATCATCAGTACAGGACACAGGGGTCACTCCTCATGACATCATCAGTAAAGGACACAGGGGGGTCACTCCTCTCATGACATCATCAGTACAGGACACAGGGGGGGTCACTCCTCATGACATCATCAGTACAGGACACTGGGGTCACTCTCATGACATCATCAGTACAGGACACAGGGGTCACTCCTCTCATGACATCATCAGTACAGGACACTGGGGGGGTCACTCCTCATGACATCATCAGTACAGGACACAGGGGGGTCACTCCTCATGACATCATCAGTACAGGACACAGGGGGGTCACTCCTCATGACATCATCAGTACAGGACACAGGGGGGTCACTCCTCTCATGACATCATCAGTACAGGACACAGGGTTCACTCCTCATGACATCATCAGTACAGGACACAGGGGGGTCACTCCTCTCATGACATCATCAGTACAGGACACAGGGTCACTCCTCATGACATCATCAGTACAGGACACAGGGGTCACTCCTCTCATGACATCATCAGTACAGGACACAGGGGGGGGTCACTCCTCATGACATCATCAGTACAGGACACAGGGTTCACTCCTCATGACATCATCAGTACAGGACACAGGGGGGTCACTCCTCATGACATCATCAGTACAGGACACAGGGGGGTCACTCCTCATGACATCATCAGTACAGGACACAGGGGTCACTCCTCATGACATCATCAGTACAGGACACAGGGGGTCACTCCTCATGACATCATCAGTACAGGACACAGGGGTCACTCCTCATGACATCATCAGTACAGGACACAGGGGGGGTCACTCCTCATGACATCATCAGTACAGGACACAGGGGTCACTCCTCATGACATCATCAGTACAGGACACAGGGGGGGTCACTCCTCTCATGACATCATCAGTACAGGACACAGGGGGGTCACTCCTCATGACATCATCAGTACAGGACACAGGGGGGGTCACTCCTCTCATGACATCATCAGTACAGGACACAGGGGGGGTCACTCCTCATGACATCATCAGTACAGGACACAGGGGGGTCACTCCTCTCATGACATCATCAGTACAGGACACAGGGGTCACTCCTCATGACATCATCAGTACAGGACACAGGGGGTCACTCCTCATGACATCATCAGTACAAGACACAGGGGGGTCACTCCTCATGACATCATCAGTACAGGACACAGGGGGTCACTCCTCATGACATCATCAGTACAAGACACAGGGGGGTCACTCCTCATGACATCATCAGTACAGGACACAGGGTTCACTCCTCATGACATCATCAGTACAGGACACAGGGGGGTCACTCCTCATGACATCATCAGTACAGGACACAGGGGGGTCACTCCTCATGACATCATCAGTACAGGACACAGGGGGTCACTCCTCATGACATCATCAGTACAGGACACAGGGGGGTCACTCCTCATGACATCATCAGTACATGACACAGGGGGGGTCACTCCTCATGACATCATCAGTACAGGACACAGGGGGTCACTCCTCATGACATCATCAGTACAGGACACAGGGTGGTCACTCCTCTCATGACATCATCAGTACAGGACACAGGGGGGTCACTCCCATGGATGTATTAAATGAACTGGATAAGGCACGCCCCCTCTGTCTGTGGTCCCAGATTGATTTGTGGCCGTGCGAGGTACTGCAGCCTCTTGGAACCAGCCTTTTTCTAAAATTGCTCATTATAATCACAGACAGGACTGAATTATTATCAGTATTTAAATAAAATAGAAGGAAATGTTCTTTTCTACCGTTTCTAAAATCACCGAAATTACCGTTTTTATATGAAGTGGGGGATTGTCGTCACGTGGCGCCCTAAAGCAAAGATGGCCGCCTCCGTATCAGGAAGTAAAACAAAGATGGCAGCCTCAGTTTCAGGAAGTAAAACAAAGATGGCAGCCATCGTTTCAGGAAGTAACACAAACATGGCAGCCATCGTATCAGGAAGTAAATGCGGAAGTAAGAAACTTTTTTGGGGTCATGCGCCAATGAGCACTCTCCATAGGGATAAACAGGACGGCCATCTTGGATTCATCTTCCAGGTTTTATTATAGTTCTATGGTCACTCCTCTCATGACATCATCAGTACAGGACACAGGGGGGTCACTCCTCTCATGACATCATCAGTACAGGACACAGGGGGGTCACTCCTCTCATGACATCATCAGTACAGGACACAGGGGGGTCACTCCTCTCATGACATCATCAGTACAGGACACAGGGGGGTCACTCCTCTCATGACATCATCAGTACAGGACACAGGGGGGTCACTCCTCTCATGACATCATCAGTACAGGACACAGGGGGGTCACTCCTCTCATGACATCATCAGTACAGGACACAGGGGTCACTCCTCTCATGACATCATCAGTACAGGACACAGGGGGGTCACTCCTCTCATGACATCATCAGTACAGGACACAGGGGTGAGTCACTTTCAAACATGTGAGCAGTGCGGGGAGATAGGGGGTAAGTGTGAGTAAAGCCAACAGCAGCGCACACTCGGGACGTGACACAAAGGGTGCAGTCCATACACATAAGGACATTTAGCAACAATTAGGACATAGACATAGACCATAGTGTGTTTCCAGGAAAGATTTGCTGCAAACGGAGGACAAGAAACATGTCACGTTATCGAAAACAGGTCATAATGAAAACAAATACACGAAGCAAGCTGTGTGAGCTCTTATATACAGCAACAATTAACCAAAAATGTGGATTAAATCCTGCTTGTAAAGGCATGATAAGTGAAATCCTTTGCACATGTTGGTGCTGCGGTTTAAGAGCCAGTCAGTTCAATTAATTTTTGTTACACCCAAAATCACAGCAGTAGCTGGCTCAATGGGCGACAATGAAACAGTCATTGGTCAATTGAAAAGCAGATTAAACAAACAATGTTCAATGGAATTGGTCAAATGGATAACTGTCCTTGACCCTCCTTCTCTCAAGGAAAAACTACAAAAACCCTGTAGGAAAAAGTCTAATTCTGAGAAAACCACAGTGACGGAGAGGTCCTACTCCCACGGACGGACAGGCTGGAGAGTCCAGGACTGACATCCACTGGGACCAATCCGATCCACTGTGTAATATGAACGGGTTTTTTGGTTCCTGTTAAAAGTCGTGCCACAGAGTTCTGGACTAACTATAGTTGGTAAAGTGCGTTATGAGTAAAGGTGACTGTTAGTGACAGTGCTGAGGTTTGGTGCTGCGGCCCGACACATGTGTGTATATGTGTGTGTGTGTGTGTTTGTGTGTGTGTGCGTGTGTGTGTGTGTGTGTGTGTGTGTTCAGTACCAGATAGGCAGCCTCTCTCATGAACTGTTTGGCCGGTTGTCTCCACACAGCCGGCACAGTGATGACCCAGCGGATCTCCTCTCCTTCCAGGACCGACGACGACTGCTCCTTCACCTCCTGCACACAGGCTGCAGTCACATCATGTGTGCTATGAGTGTGTGTGTGTGTGTGTGTGTGTATGTGTGTGTGTGTGGGGGAGGGGGGGCAGGTGGAATGGGGAGCAGGAGTACCTTGAGGGCGTGCTCTCTAAAGAAGCGCAGGGCGTGGCTGAACACCTCAATGGCTCGGACCTTTCGGCCGTTCACTGCCTCCAGCTCCGTCTCCATGGAGAGGTCCTGAGTGACCACAAGACACACGAGGATCATACGAAAGAACAATTATTTATTTACAGCTACGATACCTGGTTTTCAAACCATGAAAGGGGGAAGTATAAATCTGTCCCCTAGTCCTGCTCTCACAAACCCTTTGGTACATCACCAGTATTTTTTGGGACGTTTCCTCAGAAGGTGAACTGTGAATCAGCTCTCATCCCAGAGTGTCATATAGCAATGCACACTCTTTCCGACATGTCTTAAAATGTTTTATAATTAGATGCAAATTGTGCAAAGCAGTGCCACTTTAAGCCACACTTGTGCTCATATGTACATTTACAGTATGAGAGGAAATTTGGGTCATGCAGCTTTAAGGCTGTTGACTCTTTGTTTATAATGTCACTTCTTACGTGTCCTTGAACACACTGTGATGTAAACACAGACTTGTGTCCTTGGTGATCACCAGGCAACGCCCAGCAGAACACAGTGTCTGATTGTTTGATTGTTGGACCTGCCGGATGTAGTTAATCTATCTCAGAGTACTTCCTGATGTACTTCCTCTTTTACTTCCTGCTTCCCGCCTTCTTTCTTCTAAACTGACATTTTGTTTAACATTCAGTGTTATTTGTTTAATGCTGACCTATAATAAAGCTAACATACTGACAAGATGGAATTGTTTCTGTTCCATCAGACTGAGGGTCAGAGGGAGGAGTTTGTGTTTTCAGCACTATATTGGACCAATGGTGTGGCGGGGTTGCCTTCAGAGGGCGGGTTTTAGTTTGCTGACAGCTACTTGTTCATTACCTGAAGGTGTTGACTTTAAGTATGCTTTTGCAATTTTTCTACATTTTAAAGTAGAAATAAAATAATTTTGCTTAACTATGACCTTTTCCTGTTGCCTCTGCTGTGATGCTAAAACAGAAAGCACTTGATCCGTTTGATCATTAGGCTTGTTTGAGATAATACGCAATGGTACAGTTTCGATTGGATTGGATCTGTATGATCTACACGGCTGTCTGACTTGTTCTGATGTGACTACGTCAGAAACTGTTTCTGACGTAGATCCTGTCGCCACGGCTCAGCGGGAGCAGCTGCAGTGCGTGGGGGGTTGTGATGTTCTAATAGATGTTTATTAAATATATTAGGACTCAAACATACATTGCCCACATGTGTCGGCTACAGATGATCTCAAGTTGAAACCATTCACACGAGACATAACTCATGATCAACAAGTTACACTTTGTGCCGTGATAAGGAACTTAAGCAATACAGTCATTTTATTCAACAAGTGCATGAAGACGAGTATATTCCACTGTGCGACCTGAGGCAGACTGGTTCTTCTCGGGTTGTGAAGTGCCCTGCTTCATGTCAACCAGTTGTCGTCGTGCTGATCATCCAGGCGAGGCACTTTCATCTCAAACAAACCTAATGATTTCAAAGAGGGCCCTTCAGACTATGGGGGGGGGGGGTAAAGACTGAGTAAAGACTGTTTAATGACAGTAAAGACTGAATTAATTGTATTTGTAAATGATTCATTTATTATGTTAATTTATTTTTAATATGTGTTATTATGTCTCAAAAATAGCATAAGCATTAGCATTGAGGCCCTTTGTAAACACAGAGGTGTCTCAGGTAAAGTGCCCCATTTGTAAAAGTTAACGTTAGTGACATCCAGCTGCAGCTCACTGTTAGCTAACCCTAGCCCAGCCCTAACCCAGTTGAAAGGATTTAAGATTAATATGATATGGTTGGGATGGCACGGTAAGTGCAGCGGTTAACACTCTCTTTTCACAGTAAGAAGGTCCTGGATAACTAAAACATGTGCAATGTGTGTGAATGAGACTGTGTTTACAGCATACAGTTAATTAACATGCACTGTCCGCATCAAATGAATAAATAATGTATAATAAATGAACAATTAGTAGATTCTTTCTTTCACAAACAGTGACTCTCCCACAGAGTGGGCAGGTCCTGTTTCCATGCTGACGCAGGCTCGCTCTCTTACACTGGTGCTGTGGATCTTCATCTTGAACTTGTCGAAGTAGAGCCAGTGCCGTGCTTCATCCGGGTCCAAATCATGGTAAAAGTCCCGCGCCGAGAAGCCAAAACTGTGGAACCGGAGGTCAGGGGTCAGCAGCAGGCAGGTCGGGCTCTTCTGATTGGCCACTCCTGGGTCTCCACCCTCCCATCGCCTGCTCCCATTGGACACAAAGTTAGTCATCTTCAATGTGTGTAATCCAAGGAAACCGGATCAAGACTAAACCAGAACTAATCCAGGATCAAACCAGGACTAATCTAGGACTAAACCAGGACTAAACGAGCTATCGACCCCTCCAGCGTTTGTAAATAATACGATGCGTTCCATTAGCCTGGTACCAGTCCATTAGTTGGCTCTAATGCATTTTCAATGGGAAAGCTTGTGTTAGTCTCCAAACATCATAAACTATGGAAAACCAGGGGTTAGACTACATTCTCACTTGTAGTTACCGTTAGCGATTAGTGCTGAAATGAGCATACATGCTAACAAATATGGGAAAAATGGGAATAAACATTTCTTAAATCTAACCTTATTCTAGACAATAAACCACCAAAAACATAGCGAGACACAACTCTGTGACAGGGCCATGTTTGTTTTGTTACAGTAATAAAGTAATGAAGTTTTGATTTATAGTTTATAACTTGGCACTATTTTCTGTGTGTATTGCACCTTATTTATTGTCACAAACTGTGCGTATTGTCAGTGGCACAAATCTGTAAATGAGTTTACTGCGGGTGCAGAGGAAGTGCAAATGTGCCTCTGCTGCTGCTCCTTTGGGAGAACAGACACAAGTAAGAAGTTATTATGATAAATGATGATATTAACTAGCCTCATAGGTCAACAACTAAAAAAAAAATATTTATATATAAATTATATTAATTATGTACCACATCATGTTTTTTTACACTGACAGGGTGCATGGTGGCAGAGTGGCTAGAGCTTCTGCCTCCCAATAACCCCAACATCACACGATCTCTCTGGGTGGAGTTTGCACACCCTCCCTGTGTTACCGTGGGTTCTCTCAGGGTTCTCTGGTTGTAGGTTAATTCATTCATTCATTTTCTACCACTTAGTGGCCAACCTGGACAGTGGCCAACTCGTCGCAGCCCTGCGACGAGTTGGCCACTGTCCAGGTTGTACCCCGCTTGAGGCCCAAAGACACTGGGTCCAGTCACCTGCGACCCCGGGAACGGGAATAAGTGGTAGAAAATTAATGAATGAATGTAGCACATCAGTGTTTTTTATGAGATCTTCATCGTAGGTTATAAGGAATGTTTGTGATTAGGGTCTGGTTTGTGATTAGGGTCTGTGCAGCGCAGTGTTTGCAACGTTTAGATCTCCTGTGCATTTCTCCAGAGTTCAGATGCACTGCGGCGCACACAAACAGAGGGATGTGATGGAAAACCTGCAGGCCCTTAACAAGTGCTGCCCAAAAGTTGAATTTAGGGCTGCGGATCGTGAGGATTTTACAGCTTCCTCGAAAGCAGAGTATACGGGATAACGGGACTGCACAACAGCAGGATGTGTGCGGCTTTGGAGACGAAGAACAGGAGGACGCGACTGTGTCTTCAACACTCCCTTTTCAGAGTGCACTGTTTGAGGCACAGCTTCTGTAACTGCTCCCAGTTCAAAGCGACACAGATGAAAATCAGCCCGTGATGAAGGTAAAGTGTGTTTTTATAATCCTGACTTGCGTAAAGAACTCAAGTGTCTGTTTGGTAATAATGCCGACTGCTAGATGTGCGGTCAGAAGCTTTAAAATGGGAGTGTGAAGGGAGGGAGAAACAAGGGTAAATTACCATTCCGTGTCCAGTTTGTGTCCTACTCAAAGTGCTAACATACAGTCTCAAGTTATACCCCCTACTGATTCGATCACTTCCCAGATTGCGGCCCTCACAGCTCTGGTTAAAGGCCAACAGGAGCAGTTTGCCCAAATCACCCTGGCCCTTGCAGTGTTGCAGTCTCCAGTCCCAACGTCATTTGCCATCGCTATGCCCGTACTCGCTCTAGGTCGAGCCCAACCTCACATAGGCACAGCGCGTGTTAGCGGAGCGGGTTTTGAATACGGAGCAGGACTTCCCGGACTCCTTGTTGATCATCCTCGGGGATTTTAACAAGGGTAATCTCAGCCAGGAACTACCAAAGTACAGACAGTTTATTAAATGCCCGACCAGAGAGCAGAACACGCTGGATCATTGTTACACTACAGTGAGTGGGTCCTTCCGCGCGGTTCCTCGCGCTGCCCTAGGGCTCTCAGATCACGCCATGATCCACCTGATCCCCACGTACAGACAGAGGCTGAAGCTCTCCAAACCTGTAGTGAGGACTTCTAAGAAGTGGACCAGCGAGGCAGTGGAGGAACTACGCGCGTGTTTGGACATTACAGACTGGGATGTGTTCAAAACTGCCACGGATGGTTTGGATGAGTACACGGACACTGTGACGTCATACATCCAGTTCTGTGAGGACAGTATCATCCCCACACGCACCAGGGTGATTTATAACAATGACAAGCCCTGGTTCACACCCAAACTGAGGCAGCTAGGCAGCAGAAGGAGGCAGCTTTCAGAGCCGGGGACAGAGAGAGCTACAAAGGTGCTAAGTACAGATTTAGCAGGGAGGTGTCAAGAGCTAGATCTCTGTACAACACGCGCCTAAAGCAGTCTTTCTCTGCTAACAACGCCTCGGCGGTCTGGAGGGGACTTAGGCAGATCACCAACTACAAGCCCAAAGCCCCCCATGCTGCTGACGACCAGAAACTCGCTGAACAGCTCGCCTCCTTCTATTCACGGTTCGAAACCTCAACCCCCTCCCCACCTATCTCACTACAATAGACATTTCTGCCAATCACACCCCGGGTCCCCCACCTCCCCACTGGCCTTTCACTACACAGGACAATGTAAGGAAACAGTTTCGGAAGTCCAACCCCCGGAAAGCTGCTGGACCAGACGGTGTCTCCCCCGCCACCCTGAGACACTGTGCGGACGAGCTGACTCCTGTCTTCACAGACATTTTTAACACCTCCCTGGAGTCATGCCATGTCCCAGCCTGCTTCAAGTCGTCCATCATCGTCCCTGTTCCCAAGAAGCCCCGGGTCACTGGACTTAATGACTTCAGGCCTGTGGCGCTGACGCCTGTCGTCATGAAGTCCTTTGAGCGCCTGGTCCTGCCCCATCTCAAGTCCTTCACCTCCTCCGCCCTGGCCCCACTGCAGTTCGCCACAGAGCCAACAGATCTGTAGACGGCGCCATCAACCTGGCCCTCCACTTCATCCTGAAGCATCTGGACTCCCGGGAACCCACCCCAGGGTCCTGTTTGTGGACTTCAGCTCTGCATTCAACACCATCATCCCTGCTCTGCTCCAGGACAAGCTCTCTCAGCTCCACGTGCCTGACTCCATCTGCAGGTGGATCACTGACTTCCTGACGGACCGGAGGCAGTGCGTGCGGCTGGGGAAGAATGTCTCAGAGACTCGGACTATCAACACAGGAACTCCACAGGGCTGTGTACTTTCTCCTCTGCTCTTCTCCCTGTACACCAACTGCTGCAACTCCAGCCACGACTCTGTAAAAACTGATCAAGTTTGCAGACGACACCACCCTCATCGGACTCATCTCGGACGGCGATGAGTCTGTCTACAGGAGGGAGGTGGATCGGCTGGTGTCCTGGTGCAGCACCAACAACCTGGAGCCCAACGCCCAGAAGACAGTGGAGATGATAGTGGACTTCAGGAAAGTCTCAGAACCCTGCCCTCCCTCGCCCTGACGGACTCTCCCATCACCACCGTGGACTCTTTTCCGCTTCCTTGGCACCACCATCACTCAGGACCTCAAGTGGGAGCCGACCATCAGCTCCATCATCAAGAAGGCCCAGCAGAGGATGTACTTCCTGCGGCAGCTGAGGAAAGCCAAGCTGCCGGCGCAGATGATGGTGCAGTTCTACGGCCATCATCGAGTCCATCCTCACCTCCTCCATCACCGTGTGGTGCGCTGGAGCCACAGCCAGGGACAAACAGAGACTACAGCGCATTGTGCGCTCTGCTGAGAAGGTGATCGGCTGCAGCCTTCCATCTGTCCAGGACCTGCACGCCTCCAGGACTCGGGGACGAGCAGGTCGGATCACAGCTGACCCTTCTCACCCTGGACACGGACTATTTGAGCCACTCCCCTCGGGCAGGAGGCTACGGTCCATCCGGACCAGAACCTCCCGCCACAAGAACAGTTTCTTTCCCTCTGCCGTTGGACTCATGAACACTTTGTAACACCTGCCACTTCAACAATAATACTATTTAAGAACAATCTATTTGCACTACTCATTTGCACATTGCACTATCTGCCAACTGTACATTCTGTATATAGTCTATCTTAGTCTATTTTATTCTTAATTTTATGCATGCCTTTTTATATATTTTTTATATTTTATCCTTTGCTTTATGTTGCACCTACGCCGAAGCAAGTTCCTACGTTTGTGAATTTCACTGACAATGGCACTAAACAATTTCTGATTCTGATTCTGATTCTGATACTCCGATGGTAGCCACTGCTAGCTCCCGACCGGTGGAAAACTAACTCCCCCTAGTGTGAGGAGCCAAACATTAGGTGGGCAGGGTTCAGGCTCATTAGTTCCTGTGGCAAATGAGGAAGTGTTTAAAGGGTGGCAGTAGCTCAGTTGGCAAAGAGCTTGTCTTCTGATCCGAAGGTCAGCGGTTCGAATCCCTCCCCTGACATAAACATCCTTGGTTGAGCGGTCAGATCCACTGACCCACAGGTTGGCGGTGCAATTGCTCCCACAGGGTAATACTGCCGTTGTGTCCTTAGGCAAGACACATAATGTCTCTGTGTTAGTCTCGCCCCCAGTGTCTGCGTACTCCGGTGTGTGAATGTGTGAGTGAATGGGTGAATGGTTCCTTGATGTAAAGCGCTTTGAGTGCCTCAAAGGTGGAAAAGCGCTATATAAATATGTGACCATTTACCATTTAACTTCCCCTTGTCCTCAGGTCACAGTTAAAATGGCATGTGTGTCAGTCCAATGTGTTCTTGATACTGGGTCAATGATTTCCACTTTCTCCGAGACTTTCTTCAGAAACCAGGATAAATCAGAATCAGAAACGGTTTACAGTGATCCCTCGCTATATCACGTTTCATCTTTCACGGCTTCGCTGCTTCACGGATTTTTTTTACAGTGCGATATTTTTACAGTGCGTCCACTGAACTTCAGCGCACGCACAAGAACGGGACCCTTTGATGAGTCGTTCATTGCAGTTCTCAAATATAATCGAAGGTGGCATATCCGTTTATAAAAATCTTCGCCAACAACTAAAGAAAGAGTCGTGCGTCTTCAGTAGAAACAGACGCTGCAGCGGAGCAGAGTCAGGACCAAGAGGCACAGACTGTGAAATACACCAGTGACAATGTTTCCAACCTTGTATTACTATATTAAAATTATTGTTTTAAACTAATTTTGGGCTTTAAAACAGGTTTTGATTTTTGGTTTCATTCCATAGTTCAGTATTGCATTGTAAAATAGTAAAAAATAAAGCTGTGACTACTTCACGGATTTCCCTTTTCACGTGTTATTTTTGGAACGCAACTCCCGCGATAAACGAGGGATCACTGTATTGCCGTTGTCAGTGATCAAAATTCACAAACATAGGACCTTGCTTCGGCGTAAGGTGCAACATAAACATAAACAATGAATAAAATATAATAAAATATATAAAAGAGGCATGCATAAGATTAAGAATAAAATAACATAAAATAGACTAAGATAGACTATATACAGAAATGTACAGTTGGCAAACAGTGCAAAGCAGTGCAAATGTAGCTTTGCAAATAGATAGTTCTTATATAATATATTGTTAAAGTGGCAGGTGTTATAAAGTGTTCATGAGTCCAACGGCAGAGGGAAAGATACTGTTCTTGTGGCGGGAGGTTCTGGTCCGGATGGACCGTAGCCTCCTGCCCGAGGGGAGGGGCTCAAATAGTCCATGTCCAGGTGAGAAGGGTCAGCTGTGATCGACCTGCTCACTCGGAGACGTACAGGTCCTTAACAGATGGAAGGCTGTAGCCGATCACATTCTCAGCAGAGGCACAAGACACGCGGCTGAAGGTCAGATGACACGGTAACAAAGTCGATCATCGACCTCCGGCCTAGGGTGTCCTGGTGCCACGTGCACTGATGGACACCCTTGTGCTTGAACATGGTGTTCGTTATGGACAAACTGTAACTAGCACAGAAGTCCAATAACTGAACACCGCTCGGGTTCAGATCGGGGGGGCCGTTCCTCCCGATTACCCCTCTCTTGGTGTCACTGGCCCATGCCCACGTGGGTGTTGAAGTCGCCAAGTAGTAAAAATGGAAAGTCCAGCCTCTCTCAAAAATAATGGTTCCGGAACCCATGCTATGTGTGAAGGTGAGACCGACTATATCTAGCCGGTAGTGCTCAACCTGCCTCACAAGCTCGGGCTCCTTCCCCGCCAGCGAGGTGACATTCCATGTCCCCAGTGCTAGAGTCTGTGTGTGTGGCTTTTGTCGTCTAGGCACGTCTCCTATTGTCATCATCAGGAAAAAGGATGGCAGCCTGCACTGCTTGTGTGGACTACAGACAGCTTAATAAGTCAAATAACTCAAAGGGAGGCATTTCCTCTACCCCGAATCGAGAAATCGTTGGACTCCTTATCGGGGGGCTTGGTGGTTTACAACCATGGATTTGGCGTGTGGTTATAACTAAGTGTCTGTGACAGAGGGCGAAAAAACTGCATTTTGCACTCCATTCGGATTATTTGAGTTCAACCGAATGCCCTTCGGAATATGTAACGCACCAGGGACGTTTCAGAGGCTCATGGAGCGGATGTTTGGCGCACAACATGGACAGACTCTGTTATTCTATCTCGATGATACCGTGGTGTTCTCCTCCACAGTGGATGAACACCTGAAGAGGCTGGAAGTTGTGCTTAGCCGGTTACAACGAGAGTGACTCTCGTGACTTTTTCAAGAAGGAGCTGCAGGGGCCGTTCCTCCCGATTACCCCTCTCTTGGTGTCACTGGCCCATGCCCACGTGGGTGTTGAAGTCGCCAAGTAGTAAAAATGGAAAGTCCAGCCCCTCTCAAAAATAATGGTTCCGGAACCCATGCTATGTGTGAAGGTGAGACCGACTATATCTAGCCAGTAGTGCTCAACCTGCCTCACAAGCTCGGGCTCCTTCCCCGCCAGCGAGGTGACATTCCATGTCCCCAGTGCTAGAGTCTGTGTGTGTGGCTTTTGTCGTCTAGGCACGTCTCCTATTGTCATCATCAGGAAAAAGGATGGCAGCCTGCACTGCTTGTGTGGACTACAGACAGCTTAATAAGTCAAATAACTCAAAGGGAGGCATTTCTACTCTCAATCGAGAAATCGTTGGACTCCTTATCGGGGGGCTTGGTGGTTTACAACCATGGATTTGGCGTGTGGTTATAACTAAGTGTCTGTGACAGAGGGCGAAAAAACTGCATTTTGAACTCCATTCGGATTATTTGAGTTCAACCGAATGCCCTTCGGAATATGTAACGCACCAGGGACGTTTCAGAGGCTCATGGAGCGGATGTTTGGCGCACAACATGGACAGACTCTGTTATTCTATCTCGATGATACCGTGGTGTTCTCCTCCACAGTGGATGAACACCTGAAGAGGCTGGAAGTTGTGCTTAGCCGGTTACAACGAGAGTGACTCTCGTGACTTTTTCAAGAAGGAGCTGCAGTACTCGGGCATTACATTTCGGAGGAAGGGGTGTCAACTGACCCAGAGAAGATAGTGGCAGTATCTATTTGGCCCCGCCCCAAAACTGTCTCAGAGCTGTGGCCCTTCATTGAGTTAGCAAACTATTATCGGAGGTTCGTGGAGGGCTTTTCTAAGCTGGCTGCTCCCCTCCACCGACTGGTGGCAGAGCTGACAAGCCCCAAGACATCAAGACCACGGGGTGTCCTGTCAGAAGGGCTGCTGGTCAGAAGGGTGCGAGGAGAGTTTTCTCAAAGGCAAAAAAAATGCTATAGCTCTATGAAGCTGGAGATGCTGGCCATGAAATGGCTGATGGTTGAAAAGTTTAGAGACTACAACAATCCCCTAAGCCATCTGGATACAGCGAAGCTTGGAGCTACGGAGCAGTGCTGGGTCACAGAGCTGTCTGTCTTTGATTACTCTGTTCGGTTCATCCGAGCGGATGAACAAGAATCCATCCAATGCTCTTTCAAGACAGAGGGGTCCAGCCGAAGAGCATCCAGACCTGCACGAACAGCACCTTCCCGGTACAAGGGTTCCTGTAGCCCTGGAAGAAGTGGTGGGGCAATTCCAGCAGGAGGCGAGCCAGAACTTCATCACCGGCCTACCCTACCGTAGTGCGGTTGATTTGAAGGTGCTCCAACCCTGCCATAAAAGCCTTTTTGACATTCTAGAACCAGCAGAGGGCGCCTACACCAGTGGAGCAAGAGACACTGAGTCTTCTGGCTCAGTGGCAAAGCAGTGGGATCGCATCATGCAGAAGCAGGGGCTGTTGTACCGCCGGTTGTGGAGACCGGATGGGGGAGAGGAGGTGCTCCAGTTGCTGTTGCCAGAGTGTCTGCAGAGAGAGGTGCTACAAGACCTCCACCAGAACCATGGCCATCAAGGGGTGCAGCGGATCCCCATCCCGCCCCGTGACCAAAGGGCTCAAACGGTGATGAAGACCCTGGTCAAAGAATGGTTTCATCGCTTTGGAGTGCCAGCCCAAATACATTCAGATCAAGGTAGAAACTTTGAGAGTGTGTTAGTTGAACAGTTGAACATTTATGTGAGTTGTATGGCATTCAAGAGCCACACCACCCCCATCATCCCCAAGAGATTGGCCAGTGCGAACGATTTAACAAGAACAAGCACAATATGCTCCGCTCCCTCCCCCCTGAAGAAAAGTCACATTGGTCAGATCATCTCACTCAGCTTGTATTTAATTACAATACCACCCCACACCAGTCAACTGGAAAGTCTCCTCACCTGTTAATGTTTGGTCAAGAGCCCAACTTACCTGTTGATTTTCTCCTCGGCCCTCTGCCTGCCCCTGAAACTGGAAGTGTGTGTGATTGGGTGGTGGCGCATCGAAGACGCCTGCAGTTGGCCATGGACGTTGCCCAAAACCGACTAGAGACTGCGGCCAGGTATTGGAAGGAGAGGCATGATGGCAATATCCTTGTGTGAGTCTCTGGAAGAGGGTCAATGGGTGTACCTGCAAGATGTTGGTCCAGGGCACAGGAAGATTCAGGACATATGGGCTCCAACTATCTATCAGGTGATAAGGGCTCCTGGCAGAGGAGGCGTGGTCTACTCAATTTCCCCAGTAGGACAGCTCGACAAAGTAAGACAAGTCCACCGTACGGCCCTAAAGCCCGCTCTTCCACCCTCAGATATGAATCCAGATGTCTGGCCACTTGGGGCTCCCATGGATGGGTATGCCAGTGAGGACGAGTTGGAACCTGGAGCGTGGCTCGTGGTCAGGGAGATGGTCAGTAATCCCTCAACGTCATGGAGTCCTTGCCTCCTGAGTTGCCCCCGAGCCCTCAGTCTATGCCAGTGGTGTTCCATGGGAGCAGATCTGGGCCTAGGAAGTCAACTCGAAAGACTGCTGGAAAGCATCCCAATGTACATCCCCTCCCGGTGCCTGTCCGTGTGGAAAGCCCCCTGGACTTCTCGGGTCCAGGGGGCTAGCAGCATGGCTACTGTCATATTCATTTGGGCAGGGGCAGAATGTAATGAAATTAATAGGGTGTTTAAGATTTGCATGAGCACCTTGGTGAGCCGTACCCCCGCGTCCCGCTTCCGTTAGTGGGTTCACGCTGATTACCTGCACTGGTGTGCATTCTGTAGCGTTTGCAGTCTGGGCTCTCGGCTGGTTGTGGCGTGTCTTTATGTAAGTATCTTAAATTGTGAAATGTATTTCCCTTGTCTTGTTTTGAAACATCTTGTTAATATGCATGGTTTGATTGCTCAATTTTGAATGTGTTTGGTGGGGCCGGTAGTGGTCACAGTGGCTCCTCCGATTGCACTCTGAGTCAATCTTGCTGTTTCGATTTAAAGGTGGAATGGAGGATTTCGGGCAACAAATCAGAATCTCATTTCCTCGTGGGTAGCACAAATAACTGGTCCGCTCAGGTGTCAATCATTCTCTGCGTGCTAGTGCACGCCTGCAGGCTCGATCCAGGAAACGCTCGCTCCTGGCTGCGCATGCGTGGTTGATATGCCAGTGTGTTTATGTAGCAGGTTAGCGGCGAGTTCCGTCATTGTAAGTCTAAACTTTCATCCGAAGTACCGAAATGGCTGAGGGACGAAAGAGAGAAAGACTGTTTTCGAGCTTTCACAGAAGAGACGAAAGTCTGCAGAGGAAAGAAACAAAACGCGTGTTATTCTGGGGGAATCGTTTACGGCTGGCGAGCATTGAAAGCGCAAAACAGGCTGATGCCTCCGCTGCAAACTTTCTGCTGGACAGGTAACTGTTTATCTGACTCTTTTTTTAGCTTATTGTATGTGGAGTGTATTATTAAATCTTCTTCGCGGAGGTTGTCGTGAGAAAGCGACACCAATCGTCTTGTAAACAAATGCGCATGGGCAGTGCTGCTGGGCGTGCTCGTGCACGAGGTTTGCTAGGCGTTCAGTCAGGAGAAACGGGGCGGGAGGGAGGGGGAACCTGCGCATGCGCTTTATCAAAAAAAGGACTAACAGTCGCAGATTTTCAAATCGGCGAGAAATCCTCCATTCAACCTTTAAGATAAGTCTGTTCAGTGATTTTTAAGGAAGGAGTGAATAATTGTGTCTCATGTCATGTATTTTTGCATCTACAGTCCGCCTCTGCTGCTTAATTGTTTCCTCCCTCCTCGCCATAGTTAGCTGCCTAGAAGTGTAGTGTTAGCAACAGTGAACCAACCCAGCCCACAGTGGTCCACAGGCTCTTACTTCATAACGTGGATGGCCTCTGAGTGGGTGAAGCTGAACGCGTAACCGCTGGAGGTTGTTCCAAAGTCGATGGCGACCACCACAGAGAATGGACAGGCCATTTTAGGACGCACCTCCACCTTCTGCAAGAAAACACACACACAACGGTTATTTGAGAGTCTCTAATGAGACAGAGGTGCAGGAGGGAGTGTGGAGGGAGAGAACAGGGCGTGGTGTTATCAAGGAGCGGGAGAGAAAGGGTATCACTGTGGAGAGGGCTGGTGTTACCGAGAAGTTTACCAACAAGTGTGTAACACGAGAGAGGGGTTGAAGAAAAGGGCAGTGTTACAGGGCGTTACCAGGGAGGCTATTACCCGTAGTGGAAGAGTGAAACCAGACAACATGATACTGTAGTTACTGGGTAGGAGACAATGGTGTAAGCAGGTAGACGATGTTTAAGGGTGAGACTGGGGTGAGGGGAATGTCACCTCAGCAGAGCAAAGTGTGTGTGTTACAAATAGTTACCGGGGACTGGGAGAGTGTTACCAGAGAGGTGATGGTTGTTACCGGGAAGAGGTTACCAGAGAGGGAGGGCGTTACCAGGGCAGAGGTAGGTGGGAGAGGGGGGTGTTACCAGAGAAGGGGGCGTTACCAGAGATGGGGGTGGGCATTACCGGGGAGGAGGTGGGCGTCAGGGGGGTGATGCCACACTCGCTCCGGACCGTGGCAGGTGAAGACGGCACAGACAGGTCATCTGAAAAACAAGTCCGAAAAGACTGGAAGGTTTAGTCAAAAAGTACAAGGCAAAAGTGTATTTATGAACACAGATGGTTTATGGTCATGTGACCTGAGGAGCAACACATATCTATTTAACATTCAGCCTGGAACCACAGAATGCCCTCTGCCCTGAGTGAGAGTACCCAGAGTGAGAGTACCCTGTGCCCTGAGTGAGAGTACCCAGAGTGAGAGTACCCTGTGCCCTGAGTGAGAGTACCCTCTGCCCTGAGTGAGAGTACCCTCTGCCCTGAGTGAGAGAACCCTCTGCCCTGAGTGAGAGTACCCTCTGCCCTGAGTGAGAGAACCCTCTGCCCTGAGTGAGAGTACCCTCTGCCCTGAGTGAGAGAACCTTCTGCCCTGAGTGAGAGTACCCTCTGCCCTGAGTGAGAGTACCCAGAGTGAGAGTACCCTGTGCCCTGAGTGAGAGTACCCTGTGCCCTGAGTGAGAGTACCCTGTGCCCTGAGTGAGAGTACCCAGAGTGAGAGTACCCAGAGTGAGAGTACCCTGTGCCCTGAGTGAGAGTACCCTCTGCCCTGAGTGAGAGTACCCTGTGCCCTGAGTGAGAGAACCCTCTGCCCTGAGTGAGAGTACCCTGTGCCCTGAGTGAGAGTACCCAGAGTGAGAGTACCCTCTGCCCTGAGTGAGAGTACCCTGTGCCCTGAGTGAGAGTACCCTCTGCCCTGAGTGAGAGTACCCTCTGCCCTGAGTGAGAGTACCCTGTGCCCTGAGTGAGAGTACCCTCTGCCCTGAGTGAGAGTACCCTGTGCCCTGAGTGAGAGTACCCTCTGCCCTGAGTGAGAGTACCCTGTGCCCTGAGTGAGAGTACCCTCTGCCCTGAGTGAGAGTACCCTGTGCCCTGAGTGAGAGAACCCTCTGCCCTGAGTGAGAGTACCCTGTGCCCTGAGTGAGAGTACCCAGAGTGAGAGTACCCTGTGCCCTGAGTGAGAGTACCCTGTGCCCTGAGTGAGAGTACCCTGTGCCCTGAGTGAGAGTACCCAGAGTGAGAGTACCCTGTGCCCTGAGTGAGAGTACCCTGTGCCCTGAGTGAGAGTACCCTGTGCCCTGAGTGAGAGTACCCTCTGCCCTGAGTGAGAGAACCCTCTGCCCTGAGTGAGAGTACCCTGAGTGAGAGTGGTGGTGTATACACTCACTGTGAAGCTGCAGCTCTGGAGGCTCCAGTGGTCCCTCTGCCATGGTCCTGTCGGTCCTGTCGGTCCTGACGGTCCTGATGGTCCATGAGGAGACAACAACACTTCGGTCACATGTTGGACATGTAAAGTATGGAGGATTCAGTGACTAAATTAAATAATTAAACACAGTTAAATAATAAGCAATAAGTGCTTATTAGAAATTGGATTGAGACAAAAAAAAATAAGAGTAAAGATTTTATTGAAAACAACAATTAAACTGAAACAGGCCGTTCTGCAGCTGATTAAAAGTTTAGGACCACACCTCAAAAAACAACGCGAACCCCCCAAAACAGAAATCAAAGTCCCAAACATGAACTCAGTCATGAGTAGCTCCACCGTTATTGTTGATCACTTCAAAAGTTGGTTGCGGTGCGTGATGCAAGTGTTTCCAGGAGGTGAGAGGGAACATTTAATGACCATAATTATAATTACTTATTATTTATTTCAATATACGATTCATAAATATAATGTGCAATTAATTAATTCAAAGAGCAATTAATTATTAATTAATTATTATTTATTAATTATTATTTATTATTTACTAAATTAAATACCAAACTAATTGATTAATTGTGTCAATAATTAATTTAAAGAAACAGGAGTATTTTGTGAAAATATGTAAACTTTGCTTTTTTTTCCTCTTTTTTTTTTTCCTTTTTTCTTTTATTGTTCCAACACAAACAAAGACAATAAACATGAGTACAGCAAAAAGTGCAGAACTGCAATACTTTTTGGGGAGAACTACTTTTTTGAAATACATTTTTGTGGAAAAAAATTCAGGGCTGCCAAAACTTTAAGCCATGACTGTATATTTAATTATTTAATTGTGTATTTCAGTATTTCATTCAACTGAATACTCCATAGTAAAATGTATCACGAGACTGAAATCTATTGTCAGTTTGCATTTACCTCACCAACATCCGCCTCTCACCCGGTCACAGCACGTCCAGCTCCGGTTGCGGTGGTGTGTCACTCACACGGAGCTGTTGCTGTGACCACCGACAACGGGAGTTCACGGGGGTCACGCTCAGTTCAGAGTTCACACGATAACCAAGTTATTACTTAAGATTATAAGTACACAAACTCACCACCCACTTCAACAACTTCTTCTCATTAGTGCCAGGCATTTCCCTTTTTGATGTTCTCCTCCTGAGGGTCTCTACTACTGTTTATCCCCGGTGTACTGCCGTCACACGTGACTCTGTATCACCAGTTATAACGTAATATTTACATGTGCGGAGGTTGTAAACTGATGCAGAGTGAAAATTCAATCCAACGGAAAGAATCCGGAGCGCCGGGGCCCCTCCGCCGGCACCTCCTCCCGCACTTTTGGCTACGGTCACCGGAGCTGGACTGCGTGCTGTGTGAGCCCGGGGTCAGGCCAATACATTAAAACATTTTTGGATTTAGAATTGAAAGGTTGTTTTTAAATGTTAGCCCCAGTTCAATATTCACTAAATAATACACTTTCTATTTTATGAATGAAGTGAGAGTGAAAAGCAAAAATCCAGAGTCCAGTCAGTCTGACAATACGTCCCATTTACCCCAAAGTCCGGCAAATTTGTTGCATTTTCAAATTCAGTGCTAAAGTTAGTCTGCTCATTTAGAAATGTCTTATTCCAGTTGTCCCAGAAAAAGAGAAGACCTGCTGAGGCTTATGCAGTTCACCGTGTCATTACTGGGCCTAATACACCAATCTGGATGTAGGACTCACACAGGGCCTCGTTCGCGCTCGTACAAAACTACTAACAGAGCTAAAGGCTGAGCAAAAACCTGACATAATTGACATGCTGTGCAGTTTTGCTCCTGTGAGTGAATGAATATGCAAAAAGTGGTGTTTGGCCATCATACATGCAATTTGGGGCGGAGGAAATCCAAATGAAGTGGTTTTAGGGGCCAGACCCTAACCATGAAAGCTAAACTGTGATATTTGGAAAGTTCATTCTGTCTTCTTGTAAATATTAACTTGTTAATTAACCTGATGAAACCAGGAAGCGGGGCACACAGACTATCAACAGAGACGAGGGGCTTTTACTTTGGCTCACACATGGGACTCACTTCTCCAGAGACCACCAGGGGGCAGGCGTGCTCAGTTTGATAGATCTGTCAATCACCTGGGAACAACATCTGATCAGAGACACGTCACATCCATCAGACGTCACCTCTGATGAAGGCGGGAGTCCTGCCGCCCAAACATGTCAGGGAAATGAGCTTATTAGAAGAATCTCACAAGTTAAACAGTATTGGTTGTGTCCTATGACTGCTGTAGAAAGTCCAGTTCATCCAGCGTCAATGCTTTGTCCAGTTCAAATAAATCAATTAAATACAACATAAGCCAATCAGAAATATTACACTTAAATGTACAAACAATGAAGCTCATGTTGAACTATTTATGGTATGGACACTACAGACAAAATGTCTTTATTTTTTTGGCTCAGTTTGCTCACTCACCATAACCTTTCACGCAGAAACAACATTGTCCAATCTGCTCCTAAAGATTGCATGTAAAAATATTACATGATGAAAAAGTAGGTGTACATTTTTTGTTACATTTGGGAAAATATACAGCAAAATAAGTTTCAGATTGATATGTTTAAACTTAAGATTCTTCTTCACCTGCAGAGTCTCATCTTAAAGAGACAGATAAAGCCACAAACTGCCATCCAACTGGTGCAAACAAATAAAATATACTATTTATTTTAGATTCATTTAAAAAGTCAGAGTCAAAACTACACATACAAATGTGTAGTTATAATGTACAATCATGTTATACTAGTTTAGTAATATTTGGTATATTTTGTCATTATTCTGTTGTTTGAAGTACTGTTACTATTTTTGTGACCAGTAAGAGACTAATACCTCAAAATATTCTGCTAACAACTAAATGAACAAAACGAACTAATAAAATAAAAATAAAGGTGTTTATGTGTTGCCCCCTGGTGGCTGGTGGGGCCCTCTGTCTGCACTCGGCTGCACACATCCCCCTCGCTCTGTTCAAACGCTCGCTCCTCATTGGCCAGTCATTATGTCATCGCACAACTTCCAAAATACACAAACTCGGACTGTCAACTTTTAAAACAAATCAAAACTTCAACAGCTGCATCTTCCAATCATCAGATTTGCAACAAATACTTGAGAACAGAAGACATTTATTTCTTGCCCCTTCTGTCAAACACTACTGGACTAAACTGGACCACTGCTCTATCTGTCCAAACGGCCAGATAAAACACCAAAACCTTACCTGTTTGTATCCGGCTGTGGCGCGTCCACCAGTGTCCCACTCTGAGCAGTACTTATCCAGAGTCTGGTCCTCCTCTGGACACAAGTGAAGGAGGGAAAGTGGACACGGAGGAAGTCTTCACACAAAAGCCTTGTTAGAAAGAAGGAAACGTCAGCCTGAAACGTTCAGCTGTGAATCACGTCCAGTCACGATTCAAAGTGACCCGACCCTCTCCTCTGGTTCTCCTCTGTCTCTCCTTTGTCTCTCTGGACTGTCTCTCATTTGTCTCTCTGGACTATCTCTCTGAACTGTCTCTCATTTGTCTCTCTGGACTGTCTCTCGTTTTTTCTCTGGACTGTCTCTCTGGACTGTCTCTTGTTTGTCTCTCTGGACTGTCTCTTGTTTGTCTCTCTGGACTGTCTCTCGTTTTCTCTCTGGACTGTCTCTCTGGACTGTCTCTTGTTTGTCTCTCTGGACTGTCTCTCTGGACTGTCTCTCGTTTTCTCTCTGGACTGTCTCTTGTTTGTCTCTCTGGACTGTCTCTCTGGACTGTCTCTCGTTTGTCTCTCTGGACTGTCTCTCTGGACTGTCTCTCTGGACTGTCTCTTGTTTGTCTCTCTGGACTGTCTCTTGTTTGTCTCTCTGGACTGTCTCTCTGGACTGTCTCTCGTTTGTCTCTCTGGACTGTCTCTCTGGACTGTCTCTCAGGACTGTCTCTCGTTTGTCTCTCTGGACGCTGCTGGTTCTAAGTCTGCGCTGGAATGTGAGAGTGAGAGCAGGGACACAGCCCACAGTGGTCAGAGAGGGAGGGACTGAGGGAGGAGGGAGCATTCAGACAAATCATTTTCTCTTTTTTTTCTTCTTTTTATTGTTGTAACGTAATACAAACAAAACAAAAACAACAGAACAAGACACAGAGTGAAAAGCAAAAATCCAGAGTCCAGTCAGTCTGACAATACGTCCCATTCACCCCAAAGTCCGGTAAATTTGTTGCATTTTCAAATTCAGAGCTGAAGTTAGTCTGCTCATTTAGAAATGTCTTATTCCAGTTGTCCCAGAAAAAGAGAAGACCTGCTGAGGCTTATGCAGTTCACCGTGTCATTACTGGGCCTAATACACCAATCTGGATGTAGGACTCACACAGGGCCTCGTTCGCGCTCGTACAAAACTACTAACAGAGCTAAAGGCTGAGCAAAAACCTGACATAATTGACATGCTGTGCAGTTTTGCTCCTGTGAGTGAATGAATATGCAAAAAGTGGTGTTTGGCCATCATACATGCAATTTGGGGCGGAGGAAATCCAAATGAAGTGGTTTTAGGGGCCAGACCCAAACCATGAAAGCTAAACTGTGATATTTGGAAAGTTCATTCTGTCTTCTTGTAAATATTAACTTGTTAATTAACCTGATGAAACCAGGAAGCGGGGCACACAGACTATCAACAGAGACGAGGGGCTTTTACTTTGGCTCACACATGGGACTCACTTCTCCAGAGACCACCAGGGGGCAGGTGTACTCAGTTTGATAGATCTGTCAATCACCTGGGAACAACATCTGATCAGAGACACGTCACATCCATCAGACGTCACCTCTGATGAAGGCGGGAGTCCTGCCGCCCAAACATGTCAGGGAAATGAGCTTATTAGAAGAATCTCACAAGTTAAACAGTAAGATAATGTGGTACGTTTGGAAACACGTGCAAACTTTATGCACAAGATAGCTGCTGTTATTTTTGCACCAATAGTACATTTGATTGTGATTTCAAATGATCTAAAGGGATCTACATCCACACAGATAAAATATTAACGTGATGTTTTTTAAAGCAGCAGTCATTAATATACGCACTTATCTGAACTCATAGTCGCTGCCTCTCACAGACAGCATTCTAATGAACCGAAGTGTGTTTGAGTAGGCCTACTGTTTGGTGTGCGACACACACCCAGCCACAGGTTTTGTGCACGTATGGATCTGTGATCAAAGTCCAAAGCGAAAGTAATCTCTCTCATCAGCATTAAGAGTCTTCATCAGATCCCTACCATCCAAACGGCGTTTGCAAACTTGAATGTGCATAACTTTATGTGGCTCTCAAATAAGCAAAAGAACACACACATTTGCACCAGCTAGCTAATTTTTATTTCTAAATGATAAAATCTAACAAATAGGCATATGAAATGTAAAACTCTCCAGTATATATTTTGTCTTGCTCAAGGGTGCAGACTCGAGCAGTGTGTTTGTGCCCTAAGCATCACAAAAGTAAAAAACATGTTGGCTAACACTCCCTTTTTTTTTCTTTTTTTTTTTACAGAAAATTGGCCGTTTAGGAGTTTTGCGTACAGTGTTTTTGTATTTTCTTTACAGTTAAGGCAATAGACATTAAAATGACAGCAGTGTTGTCCAAACACAAGCATGTGCAGGTCAGATGGCACATAGTGAACAATAGTCTGTCCATGTCTCTGTGTCAGCCCTGCAACACTGGCCACTGTCCAGGGTGTGCCCCGCCTAAGGCCCAAAGTCACTGGGACAGGCTTCAGTCACCCGCGACCCTTAACGGGAACAAGCGGGAGAACATGAATGAATGAATATTTGTTAAACTCTGTATGGCACGCCTGTAGTTATGATTGACATTGTACATCTTCCTTTTTTCAGCTTTTCTTTGTGTCTTGAGTGTCTGTTCAC
Organism: Rhinogobius similis; assembly: GCA_019453435.1. NCBI lineage: Eukaryota > Metazoa > Chordata > Actinopteri > Gobiiformes > Gobiidae > Rhinogobius > Rhinogobius similis. The sequence continues at coordinate 2,037,683 of CM033619.1, read as the reverse complement.
TTGGTTTGTCTCTTCTTCATTGTCTGGCTGTGACCGTGGGCCAGGCTGCTGTTCCCTCCTCGGCTCCACGGCTTGTGTAAAATCTCCTCCTGACTTCAGACTTGGGCCGCATACGTGTTTCTGCTGGCTCTGGAGCTCGGTTTTGGGTTCTTTTTGTTCCCAAAGTGAGGCTCAGATTTCACCCACAGGGAGAGAGATGACTGACAGCACACATTAGCCCCGCCTCCTCCTGGCACACATTATGCATTATGCATTACCCACAATGCAGTTCTAAAACAATCTTGGTTACCTTAAAGACAACAGTGTAGTTTAAAACGTAAAACGTATAAAAGAAGTGTTTTCAATACTTGCTTCAAAGGTTACATAAACATGTTGAATGGCCAGGAGAGGGCAGCAGAGTGCAATTCTGTCATTTTAGAAATAAAAATATTTGCAACTGATGCAACTTTAATTTGGAATAAGATACGGATAAGATATTTTCTTATTGGTCTGTCCTGTAGTGGGAGGGGCTAAGAACAGTAAGCAGACAATGCATGTGAGGCTTATACAACCTCAGATCTGAAAAGACAACTCTATGTAGGTTCATGTTTTACTAAATAAAGTGGTAGAAAGTCAAGTTTACTTATTATAGTTCAATCATGGTATTTGAGACAAAAAATCCTTTTATAAAACACAATTTCAAAGTCTGTTAAGAATGCTATAGGAGCTTCCATCCCGCCCTGTCACAGCAGTACATGTAGTGCGTCTGGAAGCCATTACCTGGCACGTCTCCCAGAGCGGCCCCACATCCAGGGGCCCCTCATGCCCCTCCCTCAGACCCCTCTCATTGTCCCCCACATCTGTACTCCATTTTTGCAACCAATTTGTCCATGTCGAGATTTTTATTCCGTCACTTCTCGGCCAGTCGCTCTTGTGCCCAGTTTATGTCTGAACTCCAGGGCTGATACAAACTCTACTGCGCGCTTTCTCAGGCTCAAATGGAACAGGCCGTGTGCTGAACATCCTGGCACTTTCTAGCAGTCCACAGATGTCACAGCTCAAAAGGGCAGTAGCACTTGTATTGTCACGTACTGATGCACATATGTTTTTCTTCTACACTGCAAAGAATGATGTCACGATTGAAAAATGAGCAGAGAAACAAAGGGGAATTCAGCCGGAGCAGTGTACTGTAGTCGCCTGAGTGGACGTGTACAGTACATTTACATAAACAAGGAGAGTACTTCAGGTGCACATGCTGGCGCTGTTAATATGAAGATTTGATAAGAGTTGGCAACATTTGATTACGCCATTTGTTTTACATATTAACAAGGACTGCATCCTAAAAATGCCCGCTGAAGTGTGTGCTAATCCTGACAAACTGGACTGGACACTTCTGTGTCCCCAGAGGACACACTTATCGATGAACCTCAGCTGCCATTCTGTGCAAATCAAGAACACTGTTCTCAATGTGCTTGTGTAACCCCTGCAAATAGCAGAAAACTATACAAACTATTTAATTCAATAAATGTAATATTAATTTTACTCTGTACTGCTGTAAATGGGCTGCTCTGAGTTCTCGTGGGAGTTCGGCGCCTTCTTGCGGGATTTCGGTGGTCACGTGATGCACGGGAGTCACATGAACCAGTAGATTTAATCATGGAGGTTTGGCATGGGGCTAGCTCCAGGAAAGGGCTGCAGCAGATGTCCGGTCAGGACCGAGCCATTTGAAGTGAGCGCCGTGTCAAACCAGTCCTGTCCAGTTGGCCGGGTTTTTTCTGATCCTGTTCTGTTCCTGATTCAAACCAACTGAACAGTCAACAACTGCTCCACCCGAGCGGCAGGAGATACTAACTCTAAGCCCAGTGCCCCATTTGCTCTCGCTGCACTTTTCCACATTTGCTGGACCTAAAGTTGCTCGATCAATATTTTGTAAGTCCATTGATATTTAAACCTTTATTGAAATGTTCTTATTGATGCTCCAGGTCATGACCTTTTGAAATGCAAATATGTAAATACTCCCTCATTGCACTGAAAGAAAATACAGAGTACTTGTATTTAAATCCCTGCTTATTTTTATTTTATTGGTCCTCAACCTCCGAGAGCGAACTCTAGTCTGTCTTCTGAATGAGCCCATTAAAACATTACAACAGGATTACTACAATCTAATACGAACCCTATTTTGCCACTTACATTGCCTAACGCCAAGTGTACACTGAGTCCGGTCCGGTCACAGTCCAGGACCCGTGCAGGTCACTTGCAGATTGCCTGTCAAACCAGCTCCGGTTAACTTCGATCCGTTTTTGACAAAAGCTGTGGTTTCGCACGAGAACACTTGCACCAGACCGCTGTGCCGTCCGGCAAAAATAGACTTCTTGCGGATTCTTTCCGCAGACCCGTGCGGCCGCAGTGCTCCGAGGTCGGTGTGACAGGGCGCATTCATTTAAAGCACTTTCTAAGTCTTGCGGGACTCACACTGGAACCGCGCGGGTCCCGAACCGGAGCCGGACCGGACTCAGTGCACATCAGGCATTAGTCTGTAATTGTCTAATCTGCAATTTTAAGAGGTAAATGCTACACACTGTACAAGAATGTTCTGGATGCTCTGACTGGATCTGGCACACCCTTGTGTTAACATAAGAAGCACATGCACATTGGTAGACAGGACGGAATACTTGTGTGGAAGTTTTGAAGAAAAGAAGCAGCACCAAGTCAAGTTTAAATATGGACAACAAGCATTGAAAAACAACCAGCGATTTGAAATATGAAGTTTTATAATCTGTGGCATACACACACGCGCACACACACTCACACACAAACACCTCTCTCATACACACACGCACACACACGTGCACACACATACACACACACAGACACCTCTCACACACGCACACACACACACACACCTCTCACACACGCACACACACACACATCTCACACACACATGCACGTACACACACGCATACACACACGCGCACACACACTCACACACAAACACCTCTCTCATACACACACGCGCACACACGTGCACACACATACACACACACAGACACCTCTCACACACGCACACACACATCTCACACACGCACACACACACACACCTCACACACATCACACACACACATGCACGTACACACACGCATACACACACACACACCTCATGCACGCACACACACACACACACACCTCTCACACACGCACACACACACACACACCTCACACACACCTCTCACACACGCGCACACACGTGCACACACATACACACACACAGACACCTCTCACACACACACACACACACACACACACACATCTCACGCACACACACACGCGCACACAGACACACACACACACACGCGCACACACACACACGCGCACACACACACCTACACACACACACACACACACACACGCGCGCACACACACACACACACACACACGCATACACACACACAGACACCTCTCACACACACACACACAGACACCTCTCACACACACACACACATCTCACGCACACACACACACACACACACACACACACACACACACACACACACACACACACACACACACACACACACACACACACACACACACACACACACACACACACACACACCACACTCAGGACTGAGGTGTTTTCGTCTGACGCTGATCAGTTCATAATTTAATACAAACAGGCTCGATGCGATGTTCGACATTTGAAGCAGATTGATACAGTTTTGTGCAAAAGTCCAATGGAAACTCAGTTACAGCTGTTTAAGGCAGACGGACTGAATTGGACTAGATTCATTATTCTTTGATGTATGGTTTTGGTTATTTGTGCCTGTTAAGATTGTTTTATTAGGATTATCTGGTCCATATGAGGACAGTAATACAACCCAGGAAATGTTCCCCGTGTTATGTTTTTCACTGCATTAGTTTTGAATAGTGCTGTCAAATGATTTAAAAAAGAATCTGATTAATCACACTTTGGATTAGTATTTTTGCACATTTTCTTCTGAAAATTAAATTATTTTATGAAAATAAATACATTATACATTATAAATACATTATTTAGATCTGTCTAGACTTAATTAAAGTTGACACATTTCATGTTGAGTCTGTATACATGTGTAAATATATGTGTAAAATGAACGGCGTGACTACAGCGCTTCTCCTGTACCTTCCTCCTTCGCTCAGGTAAAGTCTCCTGTGTGATCTAAAAGAGCGAGTTTTGTCAAATCAATTTGTGATTAATGCGTCAATTTTCTATGATTAATAAAATGATATGATTTCTATGATTGCAAGAGTTAATACGTTAACTTTGACAGCCCTAGTTATGAAGTTAATTAGTTACGATTCCGTTCCATTCACAGAATGCATCACTCCACCTCATATTTTGGCCTGATCACACCTCGTTTGGAGCTCTACGACCCACGACGTCACTGTTTGCACTGGCACAAAACCTCATCATTAACACCAGCACTGGGCTACCACCGGGAGCAAAGTACGGCCCAAAGAGTGTAATGTGTTACCAGAGGCTCCTGTACAGGCCGCACTGGCAGGTGACAAACTGCAAAGATGTTAAAAGTCTTGAGCTGGTTGGCTTACGATTAAAACTTTACACCAAATAGCATCTACCTGAGATATAAGATCTGGATAACGACCTGGAAATTAAACCAAGCAATGATCCAACCATCATAAACCTGTAATTGAATATTTTATGAAGGCATATACATTTACATACACATTAATAATCCACACCATGTAATCTGGGGTGCACGGTGGAATCTCCAATAAAGGGATTGTGGGTTCGAATCCCGGACCACCCCAACATCTCATGATCTCTCTGGGTGGAGTCTGCATGTTCTCCCCGTGTTACCGTGGGTTCTCTCCGGGTTCTCTGGCTCCTCCCACCGTCCAAACACATGACTGTGGAGGTTAATTGACAACTCTAAATTGCCCCTAGAGTATGAATGTGAGAGTGAATGGTTGTCTGTCTCTGTCTGTCTCTGTGTTTGCTGCGATGAGTTGGCCACTGTCCAGAGTGTACCCCGCCTAAGGCCCAAAGTCACTGGGATAGGCTCCAGTCACCCGCGACCCCGGGAACGGGAATAAACGGTAGAAAATGAATGAATGAATTAATTAATAATCTGGACAGCCACTCAACCAAATAGATTTTTTTAAATGGGAAAGAGAAGGTGATTTTGTTTTGACAGATGAAGAATGAGAAAATATATGTAGTTCACAAAGGAGAACAACCAAATCACATGTTTGGAAAGAATTCTGCTGGGAAAATGTACCCCATGTCAAGAAGGGAAGAACCAGACAGACTGATCCAGCGGGTCACACACAGGTCCTGTCCGTGTTACTAGCCCTGCAACTGTCAGAAGTCAAAACGCTGAATGCTTCACTCGGGTGAGGCGGGTGAGGCGGGTGAGCGCGCGTGTCTTCTGCCAGGGCCTTTCTGACTCGTTCTGTTTTCGTGCAGACATGTTTTATGCTAGAAAATGTGAAATACCAAGGTGTGGATACAGAATGTACCACTGGTCCACAGTAGCTGTGTATTGTCAGAGCACAGACCAGGGCTGTCTCACACACAGGAAGTCTGCAGGAAGTCAAGAGTCAGGTGACAGGAAGTGGCCCCGGCGCCGCCTCAGTCCACACAGTCTCAGAGAGCCAGGTCTGAAGAGACGGAAACACAGCCCAGAGGTCACACTACTGCAGTTATCATAATACTGCAACTAGTACTACTACCATACCTTCAACTACTACGACTCATACTGCTCCACCTACTACACCTCTTACACAGCAAATCAGGGGCGTCACCAAAAAGTCTGTACCCTAATTGAAACTATTAAATTAGGAGTCTACACAGGGGGCTTTCATTAGAATTTTTTTTAAAATGGGAATCCTTACGTGGCAGTATGGCCTGCAGGCGGGCTCTGCAGGAAATCAGATATTTCTGGTTGTTTGAACAAGCTGTGGCTCCGTAAAAGGGCTCTGCATTAGGTCCCGCTCCCTCTGACCCCACACACCACACACACCTCCTGGGTCCACGTGTTGTCTCTCGTGGTGTCCTCCTCTCAGGTAGAGAGAGGTAAACAAAGTGAAAGTGCACGTGATATTTCATGTCTTTGGTGGTTGAGTGCTCCGGTGAGGCGATGGCCCTGGTGTGTGTGCGTCGTGCTGGTCGCTGTGAGGAGACTGGTGCCTCACACCAAACCTGCCCTGCACCTGTGTGCTTGGTTTTACTGAGGAAATGCATGGACAAAAAAAACTTAAAAACAAGATGTCTTTCTAGATGGGAGTCGAATGGAGTCGCCTGCAGTGGCTGTTGTTTTGACATTTAGTATTTGTCCGGCTTAATGTCCACTCGCTCTAGAGTGAACGAATAATACAGTGTGAAGGCCTTTGAGTGTCCAGAAAAGCAAAAGTATAATGCATTATTATTATTTTTATAATTCATGTTATCGCCACTTGACTCTCTGTGTGCCTGCCGCCTCCCTCCGTGCGCCTCCCTCCGTGCGCCTCCTCTGTGTGCCTCCCTCTGTGTGCCTCCCTCTGTGTGCCTCCCTCTGTGTGCCTCCCTCTGTGTGCCTCCCTCTGTGTGCCTCCCTCTGTGTGCCTCCTCTGTGTGCCTCCCTCTGTGTGCCTCCCTCTGTGTGCCTCCTCTGTGTGCCTCCCTCTGTGTGCCTCCCTCTGTGTGCCTGCCTCTGTGTGCCTCCCTCTGTGTGCCTCCCTCTGTGTGCCTCCCTCTGTGTGCCTCCCTCTGTGTGCCTCCCTCTGTGTGCCTCCTCTGTGTGCCTCCCTCTGTGTGCCTCCCTCTGTGTGCCTCCCTCTGTGTGCCTCCCTCTGTGTGCCTCCCTCGGTGTGCCTCCCTCTGTGTGCCTCCTGTGCCTCCCTCTGTGCCTCCCTCTGTGTGCCTCCCTCTGTGCGCCTCCCTCTGTGCCTCCCTCTGTGTGCCTCCCTCTGTGTGCCTCCCTCTGTGTGCCTCCCTCTGTGTGCCTCCCTCTGTGTGCCTCCCTCTGTGTGCCTCCCTCTGTGTGCCTCCCTCTGTGTGCCTCCCTCTGTGTGCCTCCCTCTGTGTGCCTCCCTCTGTGTGCCTCCCTCTGTGTGCCCACCGCCTCCCTCTGTGTGCCTCCCTCTGTGTGCCTCCCTCTGTGTGCCTCCCTCTGTGTGCCTCCCTCTGTGTGCCTCCTCTGTGTGCCTCCCTCTGTGTGCCTCCCCTCTTTGTGCCTCCTCTGTGTGCCTCCCTCTGTGTGCCTCCTCTCCTCCCTCTGTGTGCCTCCCTCTGTGCCTCCCTCTGAGTGCCTCTCTCTGTGTGCCTCCTCTGTGTGCCTCCTCTGTGTGCCTCCCTCTGTGTGCCTCCCTCTGTGCCGCCCACCGCCACCCACTCTGTGCCTCCCTCTGTGTGCCTCCCTCTGTGTGCCTCCCTCTGTGTGCCTCCCTCTGTGTGCCTCCCTCTGTGCCTCCCTCTGTGTGCCTCCCTCTGTGTGCCTCCCTCCGTGTGCCTCCCTCTGTGTGCCTCCCTCTGTGTGCCTCCCTCTGTGTGCCTCCTCTGTGTGCCTCCCTCTGTGTGCCTCCCTCTGTGTGCCTCCCTCTGTGTGCCTCCCTCTGTGTGCCTCCCTCTGTGTGCCTCCCTCTGTGTGCCTCCCTCTGTGTGCCTCCCTCCGTGTGCCTCCCTCCGTGCCTCCCTCTGTGTGCCTCCCTCCGTGTGCCTCCCTCCGTGTGCCTCCCTCTGTGTGCCTCCCTCTGTGTGCCTCCCTCTGTGCCTCCCTCTGTGTGCCTCCCTCTGTGTGCCTCCCTCTGTGTGCCTGCCTCTGTGTGCCTCCCTCTGTGTGCCTCCCTCTGTGTGCCTCCCTCTGTGTGCCTCCCTCTGTGCCTCCCTCTGTGTGCCTCCCTCTGTGCCTCCCTCTGTGTGCCTCCCTCTGTGTGCCTCCCTCTGTGTGCCTCCCTCTGTGTGCCTCCCTCTGTGTGCCTCCCTCTGTGCCTCCCTCCGTGCGCCTCCCTCCGTGCGCCTCCCTCCGTGCGCCTCCCTCTGTGTGCCTCCCTCTGTGTGCCTCCCTCTGTGTGCCTCCCTCTGTGTGCCTCCCTCTGTGCCTCCCTCTGTGTGCCTCCCTCTGTGTGCCTCCCTCTGTGTGCCTCCCTCTGTGTGCCTCCTCTGTGTGCCTCCCTCTGTGTGCCTCCCTCTGTGTGCCTCCCTCTGTGTGCCTCCCTCTGTGTGCCTCCCTCTGTGTGCCTCCCTCTGTGTGCCTCCCTCTGTGTGCCTCCCTCTGTGTGCCTCCTCTGTGTGCCTCCCTCTGTGTGCCTGCCTCTGTGTGCCTCCCTCTGTGTGCCTCCTCTGTGTGCCTCCCTCTGTGTGCCTCCCTCTGTGTGCCTCCCTCCGTGTGCCTCCCTCTGTGTGCCTCCTCTGTGTGCCTCCCTCTGTGTGCCTCCTCTGTGTGCCTCCCTCTGTGTGCCTCCCTCTGTGTGCCTCCCTCTGTGTGCCTCCTCTGTGTGCCTCCCTCTGTGTGCCTGCCTCTGTGTGCCTCCCTCTGTGTGCCTCCCTCTGTGCCTCCCTCTGTGTGCCTCCTCTGTGTGCCTCCCTCTGTGTGCCTCCCTCTGTGCGCCTCCCTCTGTGCCTCCCTCTGTGCCTCCCTCTGTGTGCCTGCCTCTGTGTGCCTCCTCTGTGTGCCTCCCTCTGTGTGCCTCCCTCTGTGTGCCTCCCTCTGTGCGCCTCCCTCTGTGCCTCCCTCTGTGTGCCTCCCTCTGTGTGCCTCCCTCTGTGTGCCTCCTCCCTCTGTGTGCCTCCCGCCTCCCTCTGTGCGCCTCTGTGCCTCCCTCTGTGTGCCTCCCTCTGAGTGCCTCCCTCTGTGTGCCTCCCTCCGTGCGCCTGCCTCCGTGCGCCTCCCTCCGTGTGCCTCCCTCTGTGCCTCCCTCTGAGTGCCTCCGCTGTGTGCCTCCCTCTGTGTGCCTCCCTCTGTGTGCCTCCTCTGTGTGCCTCCCTCTGTGTGCCTCCCTCTGTGTGCCTCCCTCTGAGTGCCTCCCTCTGTGTGCCTCCCTCTGTGTGCCTCCCTCTGTGTGCCTCCCTCTGTGTGCCTCCCTCTGTGTGCCTCCCTCTGTGCGCTCCCTCTGTGCCTCCCTCTGTGTGCCTCCCTCTGTGCGCCTCTGCCTCCCTCTGTGGCCTCCCTCTGTGCGCCTCCCTCTGTGCCTCCCTCTGTGCCTCCCTCTGTGCGCCTCCCTCTGTGTGCCTCCCTCTGTGCGCCTCCCTCTGTGCCTCCCTCTGTGCCTCCCTCCGTGGGCCTCCCTCCGTGCGCCTCCCTACGTGCGCCTCCCTCCGTGCGCCTCCCTCTGTGCGCCTCCCTCTGTGCCTCCCTCTGAGTGCCTCCCTCCGTGTGCCTCCCTCCGTGCCTCCCTCCGTGCGCCTCCCTCCGTGTGCCTCCCTCTGTGCCTCCCTCTGAGTGCCTCCCGCTGTGTGCCTCCTCTGTGTGCCTCCCTCTGTGTGCCTCCCTCTGTGTGCCTCCCTCTGAGTGCCTCCCTCTGTGTGCCTCCCTCTGTGTGCCTCCCTCTGTGTGCCTCCCTCTGTGTGCCTCCCTCTGTGTGCCTCCCTCTGTGTGCCTCCTCTGTGTGCCTCCCTCTGTGTGCCTCCTCTGTGTGCCTCCCTCTGTGTGCCTCCCTCTGTGTGCCTCCTCTGTGTGCCTCCCTTTGTGTGCCTCCCTCTGTGTGCCTCCCTCTGTGTGCCTCCTCTGTGTGCCTCCCTCTGTTTGCCTCCTCTGTGTGCCTCCTTCTGAGTTCCTACCTCTGTGCCTCCCTCTGTGTGCCTCCCTCTGTGTGCCTCCCTCTGTGTGCCTCCCTCTGTGCACCTCCCTCTGTGCGCCTCCCTCTGTGCCTGCCTCTGTGTGCCTCCCTCTGTGTGCCTCCCTCTGAGTGCCTCCCTCTGTGTGCCTCCCTCTGTGCGCCTCCCTCTGTGCGCCTCCCTCTGTGCGCCTCCCTCTGTGCCTCCCTCCGTGTGCCTCCCTCCGTGCGCCTCCCTCCGTGCGCCTCCCTCCGTGCGCCTCCCTCCGTGCGCCTCCCTCTGTGCGCCTCCCTCTGTGCCTCCCTCTGAGTGCCTCCCTCTGTGTGCCTCCCTCTGTGTGCCTCCCTCTGTGTGCCTCCCTCTGTGTGCCTCCCTCTGTGTGCCTCCCTCTGTGTGCCTCCCTCTGTGTGCCCACCGCCTCCCTCTTTGAGCCTCCCTCTATGTGCCTCCTTCTGTGTGCCTCCTTCTGTGTGCCTCCCTCTGTGTGCCCATCGCCTCCCTCTGTGTGCCTGCCTCCTCCCTCTGTGCGCCCACCGCCTCCCTCTGTGTGCCCGCCACATCCCTCTGAGTGCCTGCTCCCTCCCTCTGTGTGCCCCCCTCTGTGTGCCTCCCTCTGTGTGCCTCCTCTGTGTGCCTCCCTCTGTGTGCCTCCCTCTGTGTGCCTCCCTCTGAGTGCCTCCCTCTGTGTGCCTCCTCTGTGTGCCTCCCTCTGTGTGCCTCGCTCTGTGTGCCTCCCTCTGAGTGCCTCCCTCTGTGTGCCTCCCTCTGTGTGCCTCCCTCCGTGTGCCTCCCTCCGTGTGCCTCCTCTGTGTGCCTCCCTCTGTGTGCCTCCCTCTGTGTGCCTCCCTCTGTGTGCCTCCCTCTGTGTGCCTCCCTCTGTGTGCCTCCCTCTGTGTGCCTCCCTCTGTGTGCCTCCTCTGTGTGCCTCCCTCCTCTGTGTGCCTCCCTCCGAGTGCCTCCCTCCGTGTGCCTCCCTCCGTGTGCCTCCCTCCGTGTGCCTCCCTCTGTGCCTCCCTCTGTGTGCCTCCCTCTGTGCCTCCCTCTGTGTGCCTCCCTCTGTGTGCCTCCCTCTGTGTGCCTGCCTCTGTGTGCCTCCCTCTGTGTGCCTCCCTCTGTGTGCCTCCCTCTGTGTGCCTCCCTCTGTGCGCCTCCCTCTGTGCGCCTCCCTCTGTGCCTCCCTCTGTGTGCCTGCCTCTGTGTGCCTCCCTCTGTGTGCCTCCCTCTGAGTGCCTCCCTCTGTGCGCCTCCCTCTGTGCCTCCCTCGGTGTGCCTCCCTCCGTGTGCCTCCCTCCGTGCGCCTCCCTCTGTGTGCCTCCCGCTGTGTGCCTCCCACTGTGTGCCTCCCTCTGTGCCTCCCTCTGAGTGCCTCCCTCTGTGTGCCTCCCTTTGTGTGCCTCCCTCTGTGTGCCTCCTCTGTGTGCCTCCCTCTGTGTGCCTCCCTCTGTGTGCCTCCCTTTGTGTGCCTCCCTCTGTGTGCCTCCCTCTGTGTGCCTCCCTCTGTGTGCCTCCCTTTGTGTGCCTCCCTCTATGTGCCTCCTCTGTGTGCCTCCCTCTGTGTGCCTGCCTTTGTGTGCCTCCCTCTGTGTGCCTCCTCTGTGTGCCTCCCTCTGAGTGCCTCCCTCCGTGTGCCTCCCTCCGTGTGCCTCCCTCCGTGTGCCTCCTCTGTGTGCCTCCCTCTGTGTGCCTCCTCTGTGTGCCTCCCTCTGTGTGCCTGCCTCTGTGTGCCTCCCTCTGTGTGCCTCCCTCTGTGTGCCTCCTCTGTGTGCCTCCCTCTGTGTGCCTGCCTCTGTGTGCCTCCTCTGTGTGCCTCCCTCTGTGCCTCCCTCTGTGTGCCTCCCTCTGTGTGCCTCCCTCTGTGTGCCTCCCTCTGTGCACCTCCCTCTGTGCGCCTCCCTCTGTGCCTCCCTCTGTGTGCCTGCCTCTGTGTGCCTCCCTCTGAGTGCCTCCCTCTGTGTGCCTCCCTCTGTGCCTCCCTCTGTGTGCCTCCTCTGTGCGCCTCCCTCTGTGCCTCCCTCTGTGCCTCCCTCCGTGTGCCTCCCTCCGTGCGCCTCCCTCCGTGCGCCTCCCTCCGTGCGCCTCCCTCTGTGCCTCCCTCTGAGTGCCTCCCTCCGTGTGCCTCCCTCCGTGCGCCTCCCTCCGTGCGCCTCCCTCCGTGCGCCTCCCTCTGTGCCTCCCTCTGAGTGCCTCCCGCTGTGTGCCTCCCTCTGTGTGCCTCCCTCTGTGTGCCTCCCTCTGTGTGCCTCCCTCTGTGTGCCTCCCTCTGTGTGCCTCCCTCTGAGTGCCTCCCTCTGTGTGCCTCCCTCTGTGTGCCTCCCTCTGTGTGCCTCCCTTTGTGTGCCTCCCTCTGTGTGCCTCCCTCTGTGCGCCTCCCTCTGTGCCTCCCTCTGTGCCTCCCTCTGTGCCTCCCTCTGTGTGCCTCCCTCTGTGTGCCTCCCTCTGTGCGCCTCCCTGTGCGCCTCCCTCAGTGCGCCTCCCTCTGTGCGCCTCCCTCTGTGCCTGTGCGCCTCCCTCTGTGCGCCTCCCTCTGTGCCTCCCTCCGTGTGCCTCCCTCCGTGCGCCTCCCTCCGTGCGCCTCCCTCCGTGCGCCTCCCTCTGTGCGCCTCCCTCTGTGCCTCCCTCTGAGTGCCTCCCTCCGTGTGCCTCCCTCCGTGCGCCTCCCTCCGTGCGCCTCCCTCCGTGCGCCTCCCTCTGTGCCTCCCTCTGAGTGCCTCCCGCTGTGTGCCTCCCTCTGTGTGCCTCCCTCTGTGTGCCTCCCTCTGTGTGCCTCCCTCTGAGTGCCTCCCTCTGTGTGCCTCCCTCTGTGTGCCTCCCTCTGTGTGCCTCCCTCTGTGTGCCTCCCTCTGTGCGCCTCCCTCTGTGCCTCCCTCTGTGCGCCTCCCTCTGTGCGCCTCCCTCTGTGCCTCCCTCTGTGCGCCTCCCTCTGTGCGCCTCCCTCTGTGCGCCTCCCTCTGTGCGCCTCCCTCTGTACCTCCCTCTGTGTGCCTCCCTCTGTGTGCCTCCCTCTGTGTGCCTCCCTCTGTGTGCCTCCCTCTGTGTGCCTCCCTCTGTGTGCCTCCCTCTGTGTGCCTCCCTCTGTGTGCTTGTGGGCACGACAGAGTGGAGCGAAAGAGAGATATGGCATCTATAACAGTGGCTTTTATTCTGAAGTGCAGTGAAATACTCTGCTGAATTCTGTTAGGTTTACAGTGCATTATTGCTAAAATAATGGAGATATATCTCAGAACGACAACATTTTATTTCAACATTAGGTGTCCTTGGGCTTGTGAGATGGATTCTACAGAACAGGACGGGACAGGAGTTTTTCTGTCTCTCTAGAGACAGGAGTGAAAATGAAAAAATAACTCTTTTACATCTGATGTTTTGAATGTTCTGGACACCATTGCTCCTATGAAGGTTAAAATGGTTCAAAATAAACAGAAGGCGCCCTGGAGGAATGATGAGTCTGTCAGAGCACAGAGCCGAGAGGAAATGGAAGAAATGGGAAAAACTCCAGTTTCAAAAAGATATTTATAAAGAAAAGTTGTACATGCTAAGGGCTGTCCGGTCCCTGTATGACTGGAGCAGGAGCTGTGTTCGCATCGTCGGCAGTAAGTCAGACCTGTTCCCAGTGCATGCTGGACTCCACCAGGGCTGCCTGACAGAATTTCTAGGCGCAGTCAGGGCGTGGAGGGTGTATGGTTTGGGAACCACAGGATCTCATCTCTGCTGTTTGCAGATGATGTCGTCCTGATGCTTCTTCAAACCAGGACCTGCAGCACTGGGACGGTTTGCAGCCGAGTGTGAAGCGGCTGGGATGAGAATCAGCTCCTCCAAATCCGAGGCCATGGTTCTCGACCGGAAAAAGGTGGCTTGCCCTCTCCGGGTGGAGAGTCCTTGCCTCAAGTGGAGGAGTTCAAGTATCTCGGGGTCTTGTTCACGAGTGAGGGAAGGATGGAGCGTGAGATTGACAGGTGGATCGGTGCAGCGTCTGCAGTGATGCAGGTGCTGTATCGGACCGTTGTGGTAAAGAAGAGCTGAGTCAAAAGACGACCGGTTAATTTACCGGTCAATCTACCTTCCTACCCTCACCTGGTCATGAGCTCTGAGTAATGACCGACAGGACGAGATCGTGGATACAAGCGTCGAAATGAGCTTCCTCCGCCGGGTGGCTGGGCACTCCCTCAGAGATAGAGAGGAGCTCAGTCACACGGGAGGAGCTCAGAGTAGAGCCGCTGCTCCTCCACGTCGAGAGGAGCAGCTGAGGTGGCTCAGGCATCTGTCCCGGATGCCTCCTGGACGCCTCCCTCGGGAGGTGTTCTGGGCATGTCCCACTGGGAGGCGGCCCAAGGGCCGACCCAGGACGCGCTGGAGGGACTATGTCTCTCTGTGGCCTGGGAATGCCCCAGGATCCCCCCGGAGGAGCTGGAGGAAGTGTCTGGGGTGAAGGAAGTCTGGGAGTCCCTGCTTAGACTGCTGCCCCCGTGACCCGGCCCCGGATAAGCGGAAGAAGACGAAGACGAAGAAGTTGTACATGTACAACCTCATTTTATGTAATACCAGAGTCAGGACTAAACATGGGCCGGCCTCCTGGGGTCTGGGTTCTTATGGCTTCATCATTTGTGTCAAAAAGTGCTGCTCTGGGGAGAATAATCATTTAGGGTAATAATAATTTGGATGAATTTAAAGTTATCAATATGGAAAGGAAAAAGTGGTTTGATTGAAACAAATGAACACTTAATTTAACTTTAAAGAAAAGTTCGAACACAAATAGAAAGAGTTTGTGAAAGAGTAAAGGTAGGAGTCTGCAGGAGACTCAGCCTGGCGTGGCATCAGAGGAGGGGCCTATCATTTATACAGACAAATTAGCACTTATTGTCGTATGCCAAATACGAGACTTCCGAAGCTAATTCATATGCTGAGTATATCTTCTCTTTCCTATCTCCTGCTTGCAGATGGTTTCAAGTTTGGACTTTGCTGGAATTGCAGGCTCGGTTTGTGCCGCACTAAAGCATCAGGGCCGAATGGACAGAAACCATAACATGGACCCTACTTTTACTGCAGGGAAAAACCTACGGAGCTCCCAGAACAAAGACGACCCTCTTAAACAGAGAGAACAGCCAAAGGAAACCAATAGGATAAGGGTCTACACTGCCCTCTGCTGGAGGTGTTCAGTATTACTCTCCTGCCAAATATTTTGCAGGAGTCAGTTGTAAACGTCTGAATGAACCAAGTTTGACAACAAACCCGAAAACTGTTTGTCTTGGAAATCACTCATCAACGCCACTGAGTCTGGGGCTGCTCATGGTTAATCGGTTAACCAGTTAACCGGTTAACCAGCGCCAGTGCTGAACCGAGTGAAAACATTTTGCCCGGCAAGCTTTTTAACTGGCAAGCTTTACCAGGTTCCTCTTATTTTTTATACTTAAACCGTTAATAAATCAGGCTTAGAATTAGATATCCACAAATCCTTCTGTTCTTGGTAAATAATTATGGGACATTGTACAGTTTGGTGTGTAGGAACTACTTTAACACTTTTTATCATTTTTCACGATTAAAAAAGCCATAACGTCTTCTGTTCTAGAGATGTGGATGATTTTCTGTTACAAACCTTCGTTTGATCCATATTTTCTCAGCTAACTCAGTTTGACATTTTGAATCGGACATTATGACAAGATTTTTTTGACAGCTGTAAAAATATAGTTGTTGTTGGTGTTTTTTTTTTTTTTTTAACTTATTTTGGTTAAATCTGTTAATTCACTTCCATTCTGACTATAAATACACACTAATATATTTTATTACAACCTTGGACATGTCAAAGATTAGAAACAACTGTGGCTGTGATTAGTCCAACATAGTTCATCACGTCTTCTTGGGTTTTATCCACAAATGGTTCTTGAAGACAAGTAGGAGGTGATTCTGTGTCGGCGGCTTCACTGCGATCCTTCTTCAGACGTTGGTGTGTCACGCATGGACATATTCTAATAATAACATTAAAATAGATCGTGTCCTAAATGGTTTCTGTAATTCTTTGTAACACGCTGCTGTTTGGGATCAAATTAAACTTGGACAAAAATGGTGAGGATTGAGTCATTAATATTCACACATTACTTTACAGAATGACTTTTTCATTTGCTTTTTCCAACACCAGGTGATGTGATCCTACAAAAGAGCAACAGGAGGGAAAAAGGATTGAAAGTTACACAAACAAAAACCATCCAGTACAGGTATGACATACGTTTATCTGTTTACACAAAAGTGCAGTGGATTTATTTGTCTGTTGTTCTTCCAGTGAGATGGAACTTTTGACAGTGGAGAGATGGAGAGGAGGAGGAGGCTGATATCCATGTCCTCATATAAAATACAGGATTGTCACCAAAATATGGATTGTATCATTTGTCCTTCTTCCAAGTACATTGTATATTTGTGTTTTTATAAAGATAGAAATGTTGTCAGGCTCCTCTGTAGGACTCCCCCTCCCCCTCCCTTCTCCCCCTCCCCTCCCCTCTCCCCCTCCCTTCTGTGTCGTCTGTCTCTCCTCCAGGCTCTGGGTCTGTGTGATCCTGTAAAAGTGCTGCGATGAGCTCCAAGTGAAAGAAGCAAAATAAGAAGCTGAATTCTTTTAGGTTTACAGTGCATTATTGCAGAGTCAGGACTAAACATGGACCGGCCTCCTGCTGGTGCCAGAGTCAGGTCTAAACATGGACCGGCCTCCTGCTGGTGCCAGAGTCAGGTCTAAACATGGACCGGCCTCCTGCTGGTGCCAGAGTCAGGACCAAACATGGACCGGCCTCCTGCTGGTGCCAAAGTCAGGACTAAACATGGACCGGCCTCCTGCTGGTGCCAGAGTCAGGACTAAACATGGACCGGCCTCCTGCTGGTGCCAGAGTCAGGTCTAAACATGGACCGGCCTCCTGCTGGTGCCAGAGTCAGGACTAAACATGGACCGGCCTCCTGCTGGTGCCAGAGTCAGGACCAACCATTGACCGGCCTCCTGCTGGTGCCAGAGTCAGGACCAAACATGGACCGCCTCCTGCTGGTGCCAGAGTCAGGTCTAAACATGGACCGGCCTCCTGCTGGTGCCAGAGTCAGGACTAAACATGGACCGGCCTCCTGCTGGTGCCAGAGCCAGGACTAAACATGGACCGGCCTCCTGCTGGTGCCAGAGCCAGGACTAAACATGGACCGGCCTCCTGCTGGTGCCAGAGCCAGGACTAAACATGGACCGGCCTCCTGCTGGTGCCAGAGTCAGGTCTAAACATGGACCGGCCTCCTGCTGGTGCCAGAGTCAGGACTAAACATGGACCGGCCTCCTGCTGGTGCCAAAGTCACACTAAACATGGACCGGCCTCCTGCTGGTGCCAGAGTCAGGTCTAAACATGGACCCGGCCTCCTGCTGGTGCCAGAGTCAGGACCAAACATGGACCGGCCTCCTGCTGGTGCCAGAGTCAGGTCTAAACATGGACCGGCCTCCTGCTGGTGCCAGAGTCAGGACTAAACATGGACCGGCCTCCTGCTGGTGCCAGAGCCAGGACTAAACATGGACCGGCCTCCTGCTGGTGCCAGAGCCAGGACTAAACATGGACTGGCCTCCTGTTGGTGCCAGAGTCAGGACTAAACATGGACCGGCCTCCTGCTGGTGCCAGAGCCAGGACTAAACATGGACCGGCCTCCTGCTGGTGCCAGAGCCAGGACTAAACATGGACCGGCCTCCTGCTGGTGCCAGAGTCAGGACTAAACATGGACCGGCCTCCTGCTGGTGCCAGAGTCAGGACTAAACATGGACCGGCCTCCTGCTGGTGCCAGAGTCAGGACTAAACATGGACCGGCCTCCTGCTGGTGCCAGAGTCAGGACTAAACATGGACCGGCCTCCTGCTGGTGCCAGAGTCAGGACTAAACATGGACCGGCCTCCTGCTGGTGCCAAAGTCACACAAAACATGGACCGGCCTCCTGCTGGTGCCAGAGTCAGGTCTAAACAGGGACCGGCCTCCTGCTGGTGCCAGAGTCAGGACCAAACATGGACCGGCCTCCTGCTGGTGCCAGAGTCAGGTCTAAACATGGACCGGCCTCCTGCTGGTGCCAGAGTCAGGACTAAACATGGACCGGCCTCCTGCTGGTGCCAAGGTAAGAAGACTCTCCTCCTTTCTGTCTCTCCCCCTCCCTTGTCTCTCTCCTCCCTTCTGTGTTGTCTTTCTCTCCCCCTCCCTTCTGTCTCTCCTCCTTGTTACCTGCAGTATGACAAGTCTTCTGCCCGTCTTCTGCCCGTCTTCTGCCCGCCTTCTGCCCGTCTTCTGCCCGTCTTCTGCCCGCCTTCTGCCCGCCTTCTGCCCGTCTTCTGCCCGCCTTCTGCCCGTCTTCTGCCCGCCTTCTGCCCGCCTTCTGCCCGTCTTCTGTCCGCCTTCTGCCCGTCTTCTGCCCGTCTTCTGCCCGTCTTCTGCCCGCCTTCTGCCCGTCTTCTGCCCGCCTTCTGCCCGTCTTCTGCCCGCCTTCTGCCCGTCTTCTGCCCGTCTTCTGCCCGTCTTCTGCCCGTCTTCTGCCCGTCTTCTGTCCGCCTTCTTCCCGCCTTCTGCCCGTCTTCTGCCCGCCTTCTGCCCGCCTTCTGCCCGCCTTCTGTCCGCCTTCTGCCCGCCTTCTGTCGCTTTTCTGTCCGTTTTTTCTGTCCGTTTTTCTGTCCGCTTTCTGTCCGCTTCTGTCCGCTTTTCTGCTCCTTTTCTGTCTTCGCTTTCTTCTGTCCGCTTTTCTGTCCGCTTTTCTTCCCGCTTCTTCTGTTCCGTTTTCTGTCTGGCTTTTCTGCCCGCTTTCTTCCCGCTTTTCTTCTGTCGGTTTTTCTGCCTGCCTTTCTGTCTGCTTTTTCTGTTCGCTTTTTCTGCCCGCTCTTTTCTGTTCGCTTCTTCTTCTTGTCCGCTTTCTTCTGCCCGCTTCTTCTGTTCGCTTTTTTCTGCCGCTTTTCTGTCTGCTTTTTCTGTCCGCCTTCTGCCCGCCTTCTGTCCGTCTTCTGTCCGCTTTCTGTTCGTCTTCTGCCGTTTTTCTGCTCGCCTTCTGCCCGCTTCTGTTCGCTTTTCTGCCCGCCTTCTGCCCGCCTTCTGCCCGCCTTCTGCCCGTCTTCTGCCCGTCTTCTGCCCGCCCGGGAAAGTGCATGAACTGGGATAATCTCTATAATGCTCTGTGTGTGCAATTTAAAGGCGTTCGATAAAGTCAGGCCAAAAACCCTTCAGTGATGCACAGAGAGAGAGAGAGAGAGAGAGAGAGAGAGAGAGAGACAGAGAGAGAACAGACAGAGGAGAGAGAGCGAGACAGAGAGAGAGCAGACAGAGAGAGAGTAGACAGAGGAGAGAGAGAGCCAACAGAGGAGAGAGAGAGGGCAGACAGAGGAGAGAGAGAGAGCAGACAGAGGAGAGAGAGAGAGAGACAGAGAGAGAGCCAACAGAGGAGAGAGAGAGAGAGCAGGCAGAGGAGAGAGAAAACAGACAGAGGAGAGAGAGAGAGAGAGACAGAGAGAGAGCCAACAGAGGAGAGAGAGAGAGAGGGCAGACAGAGGAGAGAGAGAGCAGACAGAGGAGAGAGAAAGCAGACAAAGGAGAGAGAGAGAGAGCAGACAGAGGAGAGAGAGACAGAGAGAGAGAGAGACAGAGGAGAGAGAGAGAGGGCAGACAGAGAGAGAGCAGACAGAGGAGAGAGAGAGAACAACAGAGAGAGAGCAGACAGAGAGAGAGAGAACAGAGAGAGAGAGAGAGAACAGACAGAGACAGAGAGAGCAGACAGAGCAGACAGAGGAGAGAGAGATCAGAGGAGAGAGAGAGAGAGAGAACAGAGAGAGAGAGAGAGAACAGACAGAGACAGAGAGAGCAGACAGAGCAGACAGAGGAGAGAGAGATCAGAGGAGAGAGAGAGAGAGAGAACAGAGAGAGAGAGAGCGAGAACAGACAGAGACAGAGAGAGCAGACAGAGAGAGAGAGAACAGAGAGAGAGAGAGAGAACAGACAGAGACAGAGAGAGCAGACAGAGCAGACAGAGGAGAGAGAGATCAGAGGAGAGAGAGAGAGAGAACAGAGAGAGAGAGAGCGAGAACAGACAGAGACAGAGAGAGCAGACAGAGGAGAGAGAGAGAGAGAGCGAGCTGTTTCTTGTTGATGAAGAGTAGTCTGGGGTTGAAGCAGGTATGTTGCTTGTGAGGAGATTCGATGAGTGAAGCTGATAGTTTTCTTGGAGATTCCATGGATCAAATGTGTGCCTCCTGCACACGCTGGACAGAACGTTGGATAGTGTCTTTAATTATTTCATTTTGAGAATTTAGAATTGTTTTCTAAATACAGTTTATTTTGTTCTTTAAAAAAAAGGGGTGTCCCACCAAACGGGTGTAACGCCCGGATAGCAACCTTAGCAGCAATGACGAGGACAGAGCGGAGCTGAGTCGAGCTCCCAGGGCAGACCACACTTCTGCCAGCAGCAGCATGTCCCACAGCAGCCCTCTCCCAGGGACTGGGACCAGAGACCTTTTATAGGGCCTCAAGCCAATTGGGCAAACACATTTAACAATTCCAGGTAAAAACCTAAAAACAAGAATAACATTTTAAAGATGACATGTTGACAAAACAGTGCTCAATCATGACTGATCAAAAACATTCATACAAAAATATAGTTCTTTATAAATAAGCAGTGTTTTAGTTGACCCCAGTCTATATTATTCAGTTTAAAACTTTGGACACCGCTCTCCACCCCATGGTCTGCCCCGGACCCTTCTGAAGGAGCTCCGGCGCCCCAGGGACACTTTTGGCAGGAACACCTAAGTAAGTACAGGTAAGTACACATTCCAATTATGTAAATATGTCACCTAGTTCTTGCACTTGAATCATATTTATTTTATTTTACAGGTAACTCACTTTTTACACCTATCAATTACTCAATAAACATTTTAAAACTTTGTCTCTGACTTGTTTATTTTAGCATCAGGCCCATGTAGTTACAGGGTGACAGGGGCTTGTCTGGAGGTGCCAGTGTCCGCGGGAGGCCGGGCCCACGTCTGTGCATTTGGCCAAATTGTTGGTCAGCTTTTTAAAACTGTATGGTGAATGTTTTGTACATATGTGTATTTGAATTGGTTATTTTGTGGCAGGGCGGACCCTCTGTGACGGAGGAGCTGTGTGTGGGGCTCACCACGCACAGGGAGTTTATATTTCAAGTGGTTTTAAGTCATTAAACTGTGTCCTTTACCTGCTACCTGCTGTCCTTTGTGCTGTAGTTTTGTTTTAGTTAATCCGCCTGGTGGCCTGAAGAGAGATCTGTGAAGGTGGATTAACTCTTTTTTTATTTTTTACTTTTTTGTTTGTTCTATTTCTTTGGGTCACTTCCCCTGTTAGACCTGCTGCCAGTCGAGTTAAATGTAGTTGTGACCACCTACGCCGTGTGTCCATCGGGGGTGTGTTGTAGTGTGGAAACTTGCAGTGAGGTTGATTTGCGTTTTTTTGGACGCCTTAGCACTTGTTCTGTTCGGGTCGCAGCTCTTCATTACTTCGGCTGGTACATACAGCCACTTTATGTAATGAATGATGTTAAACTTACACAGTTTTTGCTTTTTCTGTACTGCACCATAACACAAAGAACACTTAGTTCGAATGGGCGGGGCAGTGGGTTTGGGGAGGGGGGTCCACGTGAACCCTTCCTGTCCCGGGCCCCAGTAAACCTGTCAGCTGGCCTGTTCACTCTTGTGCTGGTTTAGACAAGGAGAATGGTGTAAAACACGACAAACGAATGTAAAGAGAATGTTAAAGAGTCTAACTGAATTAAAAGATAAACTGACTCATGTCACCAGGGGCCAGTATTTTTTTCCCAAACCTGATCCAGAGATCCATCTGATCCATCGGATATTTCAAATGGGATTTCTTCCACAAGATTCAATTCCAGGTTTGCAAATCCAATCCCTATTTCTGATCCTGATCTGTTTGGCTCCTTTGTTATTTCAAAACTTTAAAGCCAAATCTGGATCGATTTGATCCTTGATCAGAATCTTGGTGAACTCAACTCAAAGGTGGATTAATAAAGTGAATTATTTCATTTATTTTATAAATTACATATATAATCCAAATTGATTAAATCGAAGTTAATTATTTAACTTCTATTTTTTTAAATACCAGGATGGAAGTCTCTGGACCAGAATCCAGAGATTTGGAAATCTGAATCATTTTGAGCTGGATTTAAAGTTTGGAAATTCTGGCCCCCCTTCCTTAAGTCGAGGCAGCCCCATATGTTTATGTCACCGTGATAAAATACATTTTCTAAAGCAGGCAAGGGGATTTTGACTTGAGGTTTTAAAGCATTTCAGGATAATTAAGTTCATTCTAACTGCCCCTTGAAATGCACCATCACAGACTTTGGCCTTTAAGGCTTAAAACATATTTATTCAGACTGGCTTTGCACGATCAGTATTTTTTTTTTTTTTGGGTGCACTTAGTATTATTGATTACACTGTTGAATGTATTGTATTATGGTGTAATGTTTTAAATGTTGATGTATTGGAAAGCACTTTTGTCTCTTTGAGTTTGTAAAGGGCTTTACAGATAAAGGCTGATTGATTTTAAATGAATTCAAATCTTGTGTTAATTTTTAATCACATGTAGAGAATTTAATTCAGACAATTGCTGTTTTCTATTTTTTAACCCTTTGCCTACGGCCAAATAATAGCCACATTTGACTATGATTTGAAAATACATTTGCAATACCAAACACAATTGAAGCCTTAATAACATTCCTAAATGCTGATAAAAGTGCAAAGCAGGAAGGCCGACCCTCCTGCTCTCGGTCCTGGTCTCTCACTCTTTCAGGAGGCCTACAGTCAGTTGTGAGAAGAAGGCTGTGCTTTCGCTTCATGTTTCAAGGCAAATATCACTGACACGTGCTTAAAAGCAGGTGCATTGCCGCTGATCGGTCGCGATTATCCAGTGACTATTTGTCAAATAAACAAACAAGACTAAACATAACACCAGGGGGTGTGGTTTACACTGCACAAACAAACTGTCCAAGAAATCAAGTTTCAGTGGTTTTATTCCAAGTTGATGGCAAACTGCTGCCTCTCCTGGTGTACTGGTAAAAAACCATAGGCCCGACAGGTGCACACCTGACTCTACTGCTCTGACTGCCTTTATACCCCAGGCGCCCATGGACTGAACCAAATCCACAAAGATGCAAAGGAAAACAAGACATTGGTCTAAACAGATAACAAAATATAAGAAACATTAATTTAGAAAAAACGTGACAAATTAAGAATGAAAATTACATGAACTAAATTGCAAGTGCATTAAATCCCAATCACTTTCACTGAAATAAGGAGCTATTCTAAAGGCAGTGTCAGTAGTATCTATGTGCAATGCATTAGCTTTAAGTGAATCTTCTTTTTTCTGGACCTGAAAATGAACAGCAGAGATGGAGCACAGAATGAAGGACAGAGAAAGATGAGCAGTTTAGTTTAGATCATTCGCAAAGATGCCAATATCAGTGTACTTGTGAGGAGCATTTGTCAAAATAAGGTCAATCAAGGACGATCTATTCGGAAATTTATTGTTAGGTCGAGTAGGACTATCATTCAGCTGAACAAGGTTTAAAGAGTCACAGACTGATTTTAGTTTGTCGGATACTGGAGTCAGCCAATCAAGATTCAAATCGCCCACTAGTACAAACTCATTTGCATTGAGACCAACCAACATGTTGTAAAGTGATGTAATGGCTTCACTGCAGGCTGATGGTGGCCTATAACAACCAACAGTCTCCACTTCCCCCGGGGAGTGGAGACTGTTTCAGGCACTGCGGCGGCTGCTCCAGTGACGACCCCCCCACCCCCACCTGTCTGGAGGATCGATCTCTACACTGGACGATCTATGCTCCACCCGCCTGGACAGCTGGATTAGCCACACCTCGTCTGCCTGGACGAACTCCATCTACTTTAGATGAACTGTTCCTCATCTCCTGCTGGAGGATCTCTCTACACTGGGTGGACTGCTCCTCGTCCGCCTGGAGGAACTCTTTAAAGCCACCTCCCTCTTGAGTGGTTCTGGCTCCACAGTCCAAGTGGATGTCAGTCCTAGTTCATCTGCAGCCTGTCCGTCCGTGGGAGTAGGATCTCTCCTTCACTGTGGTTCTCCCCGAGGTTTCTACTTTTTCCCATGGGGTTTTTTGTAGTTTTTCCTCGCCGCGAAGGAGGGTCAAAGGACAGGGGCATTCTGGGACAGTTATCTGAACTGCTTTTACCTGTGGCCCATCGAGGCAACTGTTGTTGTGATTTTGGGCATTATAAAAATAAATTGATTTGATTTGATTTGATTGACTGACCCTTAGAGAATTCAAGTTTGAGTGCAAGAAGTTCAAATTGTTTTTGCATTGACAGTGATGATAATAAGGTGACAACAAATTTGTTTTTCACAAAGATTGCCACCCCACCACCTTTTTTGGGACGGTCACACCGGTACACATTATAACCTGGTAAAGAAATATCCTTATCTGTGATTGATTTGTTCAACCAAGTTTCAGATAACACAAGGACATCAGTATCCGTAGAGCTGATCCAGATTTTAATTAAGTCCATTTTAGGTACCAGGCTTCTAACATTAATGTGCAGGATACCAAGACCAGATCTGCTACGAAATTCCTCTGGGGTACCAATTTGATTTGGCAGAGGGCCAGGGTTGGGTTCCACATTGCCTGAGAGCAAGAGTAAAAGCAGTATAAAACATTTCTTTCTTATAAAATTCTTGGACATAGCACTATCTGCTCCCAAGTGTGCAGATCCAGAGAGGGTGTTTCCATTGGGCATAAAACATCTCTCCATAACATAAAGTACTCCTAATTGTATCAGTTTTCTGTTGTTGTGGGCTGGCTCACATCTGGACAATAGCAACTTTATAGGCAACTCATAATTGCGTGTAAAAGTTCCTACGTTGGAGGGGACCTGAAGGGGGCGGTGCCCATCACTGTTGTTATCGATTACAGTGTCATGTGACCAAAGCAGGAAAGTCATCAATAATCCAAGTAGCAATGTCATTGTAGCTGTGAGTGTGACGCCGAATTGTGACAACAATGAGGAAAAGGGACCACACAGTCGTGATCACATTCACGCCCAGCAGGTTAGATACACGCCGGTGCCAATGCACCAGCCAGCTCCCTCGGCTAGCCGCCTCCGCCCGCAGCAAAAGCGGATCACACCGCAAGCACGTCCTGAGTCACCGGCGAATCCACCGGTGAATCCACTGCAAAAGAATGCGAAGAATGAGACGCTGACGCCAATTCCAGCTCCGCGATAATCCAAATTCGATGCGTAGGAATCAGTTGCGTATTTATGAAAGCAACCAAATACTATAAGGTACGTTGTCAAAAGTGTTTTCAGGAAACATAAATGACTTTTGTCAGGGAGTAAACAAACTCTGAGACGTGTGCATGGCCATCTTGGATGTTGGATCATGTTTTGTGTACAAATTGTGCTCTACAAATAAGTGCAGAAATTTCAACTGCTGGACACTTTGGGAGGACAGGGTAGTCAAGGATTTGCATCTCTCCACCTACAGCGACGCAGATGAGATTTTTACCATATTAGATTGTTATTTTATTTTACCATACGTCCCAGAACTGCTTTGATAAACTCCATATGTAACTCTGACAACAAGAATCAATATATGAGCAGCTTGAGCAGTTGCGAAATGAAGAACCTGCGAAAGAGAAAGGCAGATTCCAGACAAAGCATGCCAAGACTAATATTACAAGTGGTGAGCCGGCACCCTGTATTGTCTGTGGTGATGCAAAGCATCGAATGAAATTGCATTATTGCAGAAAGTTTAAGACTGCTTTAAACACAACAGAAAAAACAGAGGCAGTGAAGCGGCTTGGTGCCTGTGGAAAGTGTCTCGAAGTTCATGATGGTGGATCCTGCCCCGACACCAGTTACTTGTGCAAGAATCCAGCTTGTGCAGATTGCCATCATTACCTTCTTTGTCTTCAAACGGTGACCAGAAATCTGTCCAGGAGGACAGAGAATTGAAACCAAAAATTATACAGACGCTCAAGAAGACTTTCTATCAAAACTGTCACCCAATCTTGCTCAGCAGTGCTACAAACCTTTCTGTAATGCGACATCCAGGACCTTCAATGCTGTTGCTACTGCAGGAGAGGGACTAATGGTTGAATATAGACAACAAAAACTGCTAGTAATTATGACGGTGCTTCACATTACTGCCAACGCTGGACATAAAGTCGGGACATTACTTGACCTTGCATTGGACACTAATTATATTACACACAAGGCTGCGAAAGAACTAACACTGAGGAGTGAAGATGTGACACTGGTGGTTCACGGGGTTGGAGGTGACAGTTGTAACTAAGCGATACCTACTAAAAATCAGAGTAAGCACACCTAAAGAACCCAGACGGCGCATCAATTTGTTCAACTGGCTCCAGAAGGTCTTTCCTGACTTTTCACTCAAACACTTGAAATCCAGCTTTTAGTAAGTCACAGTACAGGTCAACTTGTACCCCAAAAGGTCTGTTCTGTTGGTGAACTGGTGCTTTGGGATGATCCACTTGGCAAGACTATTGGTGGTTCCCACTCCGATCTCTTCGAGGAAGCCACTGTATCGGCTCATCTGTCAAAAGCCCACTTTGCCAGGTCAATGAGAGGCGCTGCTGTGAAGTACTGTGAGTTCTCAAGCGCAAAGCCAATTCAGACTGTTCAGTCCAAAACAACCACCTCAAGCAAAGAGTTCCTAAAATAGTTGAAATGGACAGCAGAGGAGCTGGCTATGAACTGAAGGATGCCGGTGTAAAAACTGCCAACCCAGGGTAAAGAAATGACCTTTGCCAAAGAAAAAGACCTGGAAATAGTGCAAAATGGCTTGACCTATGTGGCTGGAGGTGATACACATGGTAAAGAACCACACTGGCATTCCAGGTACCCATGAAAGGAAGATCCAGCAACCATGCCAAACAACAAAACAGCAGTTGAGGCAGCATTTCTCAGAACCAATTGACAGCTGTCTAAAGAATCTGAATGGAAGGCTGCCTATGACTTGCAAGTCCATGAAATGGTTGAACGCAAAGCAGCAATGCCATTGCCGGTAAAGGTACAGAGAGACTGGCCAGAGACAGTATGTCTCTACACCTGTGAGGTTGGTGTGGAATAGTAGTCAAAAGTACAAAGGCCTCAGTCTCAATGACGATGATGCTCATCAAAAGCCCCGATGTGCTGAACCCCATTCGAGCCGTTCTGTTAAGATTCCGAGTTGGTACTTTTGCTGCCCTGGGTGACATTCGAAAAATGTACAATTCTGTCTGACTAGAAGATCAAGAAGTTCACCTGCACAGGTTCCTGTGGCGAGACTTGGAAGATTGTGCAATTGAAGACTATGCAATAACCTGGGTAAACATTGGGGACAAACCAGCTCGGTGTATAACTCAAGTTGCCATGCGTGAAACTGCCAGCCTACCTCAAATCAGACATCTCAAGGCAGAGAGGCGTGTGGTAGTTGATGACATTCTGACCTCTCACAACGATCTGGCCCAGCTGAAGACCATCTCGTCTAACATGGAGGAGATTTTGAAAGCTGGAGGGTTCTACATGAAGCCATGGGTTTATTCTGGGCAGAGTAGGAGGATGAAGTCCAAAATTATGAACATCAGGCCTGCAATGGGGTTGCCAAATTCAGTTGACGATGACAAAATTCAAGTCATGGTTGCCACAAACTTCTCCAAGAAGAATTTAAAAATGTGACTCGGACAAGACCTGAAGAAAGAAGAGGTGAGACATCACACACCAGAGCCAGACGAGAACTGCTGAGCCACTTGGTTTCATAGCTCCTGCAAAGCAGAAGAGCGCGATGTTGGTCCGGAGAGCTTTCTAAGAACCTAGAGAGAATTACTGCTCAGAAAACACTTGGGACGCTGCTTTGTCGAAAGAACTCAGAGAAGACACTTTCAGACCTCTTACATAACTGAATCCCTGCAAAAGGCAAAGCGGGGTCACTTTCTCGGATGGTAGCGACCACGCATATGGCACTGTTTTGTACCTTCGATGTGGAGCAATGGTACCATTTTGTCGACAGCCAGACCATTTTAGGAGCAATACAGCGTGAAAGTTACGGTTACAAAACCTTTTTTGCAAATCGCATTGGTGAGATCCAGAGCAGCACCAACCTGAACAACTGGTGGTAGATCCCAGGGCAGGCAAACGTGACAGACACAATCACGAGAGGCAGTCATGTCCTGCATTCCTCAGTCTGCCAGAAGAAGAGCAGCCTGCTTTGTCGGCAAAGGACGTTTCTGCTCAAGCAAGGGAAAACCTCGCAAAGATTCAAAAGAAGGCATTTGCTGCAGCACTGGCCGGAGCTCAACAAAAGATTCAAGAGTTCGACCGAAGACCAGAGAATCGGAAATCTAAGGGAGAGATGGGACATAGCTGGTTGATTGTAAAACGCTTCAACATGCTTGTGAAACTGGTGAAGACAGTTGCATGGGTCTGGAAGGCTGTGAGGAGATCCCTTTCGGTGAAGACCTTAGACAAAAAAAAGTGGGAGGAGATCATAACAGTCAATGAAAGAGAAGATGCATTCAGAGATGTGTCTCTGCGGGTCAGACTGGCGTATGCTTCCCAGACACTACGACTGACCAGCTGGTAGTCTACAAGGACCAGGCAAGTAGACTTCTGTTATGTGGGGGGCACATCCAAAGCTTCATAGAAGACGGCAAAGCAGTCCCTCTCCTACCTTACTGTGCCTGGGTCTCTACCCTCCTGGCCCGTGAAGCGCACTGTAAAGCCCATGACGGTGAGGAAGAAGGCATGGGTCGTTAGAGGAAGGGTTATCACCCAAAAGGTTGTTGCATAACATGCCGGAAAACTAAGGCAGAGACCTGCAAGCAAATAATGGGTGCTTTGCCATTGGAGAGAACAACCCCAGCTGCCCCATTTGAGTTTGCTTTCAATCTGTTCCAAGTGAAAGACGATGTGAAGAGGAGGGTATCCATGAAGGTCTGGGCGCTGTGTTTTGCTGCATGTAGAGTCAAGCAATTCATGTTGAACTGGCAAACTCATTGATAATCCTTTATTGTCTCTCATGGAAGAAATTTGTCCTGGGACAGGGGACCACATGCTTCAGCTCAGAGACACAAGACATCACCAACAGTGCAAGCAAAACAATCAGCATCACCATTGAACACAAATTACAACACCAAAAGAAGCCACGAGTGACACGACATCAGGGGCCTGTCAGTCACAACATGATAAAACAATCACAGTCTTAAATACATTTAATGACTCAAGTGCACATACCCTGGGCCTTTTGCACTTTCCCTTAGCCTGTGTGCAGTTTTGTGATTGCACATTCCCTTAGCCTGTGTGCAATTTTTTGTTTTTTCACATTCCCTACCCTGTGTGCACATTTTGATTGCACATTACCTAAGCCTATGTGCAAAACACCTGAATTGCCGCTCTTCTATATTAATTCATTTATTTTTTGACAGTACTCTCTAAATTCCGCAAATTGATTGCTAATGGTATAAATGAATGCTTAAATCTGTTGAGTTTGCAGTTTGGGACTCTATACCTTCTCCCTGATGCATCATCTCAAATTGATTGTAAAGAATGTGAGTTGGGTCATTGACCACCTTCCTGCCGTGTCTCCTAACAATATCCTCAAAAATTTGCTGTAGCGAACTAGGAGCCACACCAATAATTTTACCTGCTCTTTTGGTCAATGTAAAAATCTGTGATTTAAGTCTTACAGACAGGTTTCCAACAGGGGCAAAGCTCTCAGTTTGGTCTAGGGAGGGACCAATAAATAGATGGAAATTATAACATCACTTTAAAGGGAGCTATGATGCAAAAAAAATAATGTGTTATAATTAGAATACTACTGTATTTGCCCAGTCAAAAAGTAAAAAAGTATTTAGAAAACAGTTGTACAAATAGTACAAATTGTTTTTTATAGTGTAATCATGTTATAAATAAATAAACAGTTCAACAAAATGAAAACATTCAACAATTAATTAATGTAACGTAATGTATGTATATAATATGTATGTATGTATTTAAAGTATTTATAATTTCAACTGTATATTCAGTGATGGGAAGAATACTGAATACATGGTTTGAAAAGTATTTTGTAATGTATTCCGTTACTTTGCCAAATGTAGGTACTGTATTCTGAATACTTGAATACTGAAGCAAGAGCCAGTGGTGAACCTGGGCCATTATATTGCACTGGAGGCGGGGCCAGTAAACCAGTTTGCAAAGTGTGTGGAACATGCACCGCGCTGTCCACAACCGAAGTGTACAGACTTTCACTCAGAAGTTAAACTACGCTGACAATCTTTAGAGTCACTGTAGTCCACACTCTACCGCACACAGAGCATCAGCTGATTAACATCAGACTCCTGCACACGCTCAAACTGTGCAAAATTGTATCGATCTGCTCCAAATGATGAAGAAGCACTGAGCGTGCTCCCTTTAAATTATGAATGAGATTGGGTTAGGGCCAAAACACCTCGGTCCCGAGTCTGAGCAGCGGACAGAGCTGTGCGCATCTTGTGTGTGTGTGTGCGTGTGTGTAGGTGTGCGTGTATGTGTGTGCGTGTGTGTAGGTGCATCCTACAAATTCAATGCATGCTCTATAAAACATAAGCATGACATTCTTTTCCACTGCGTGTAACCTAAGCCTCCTTAAAAAGTACCATCTGAACAGAGCACTTCGCTCCCTGTTCCACAGTCTCTACATTTAAGACCAGGCTCAAAACCTTCCTCTTTGAAATAGCTTATGGCCAGGCCAGGTAGGAACAGAAATAAAAACCTGCCCTCGGAGCAGCTATACTGGGGTAACACTATCCTCTGGTTCTTCCTACTTTCCCTATCAGCAATATTTAATATTAGTTCATCTGTAGTCTGTTCATTGCTGTTCACATGTTTTTCTTTCACTCCACTTCCCTTCCCAGTAGACACTGTTTCAGACACCGCGGCGGCTGCTCCAGTGATGACAAGGACAGGGGATGCTCCAGGAAATGTATCATCTTGCAAAATTCTGTTGAACTGCTGTTTATTTGAATTGTTTTCTACCTGTGGCCCATCGAGGCTGTCGTGATTTTGGGAATTACAAAAATAAACTAAATTGAATTTAAATATTATCTCGTAATTATGAGAAAATGATCGTATAATTACGATGTAGTTTTTTTTTCTTCTACAATACACTTTTTACATTTTTTTTTGTGAGTACAAATAAAGCTTCATACAAGATAGACTCAAGATTTACAATCTCCCCTCATTCTTGCTTCACCATAGCAGAATTTATATGTGTCTACTCTCATCTGAGAAACACTAACCTATTGCGTATTTTCAACCAAGTTCTCTGACTTAAAATAAAGTTTACTGTTAGACTGAAAAGACTTTAAATAAATATTGATAATAGTACCGACTGCTTCAGTAATGACTTCAGCACTCTGCTAGATGGCGTTGCTTTTCACTTAAATGAAAGTAAAATGACTTGTATAAAGTCCACACTACACTGTTTCTCTGTGAGGCTTGAAAATGCTGTTGTAAAACTAGTGTTGAGACCGAGAGTATGTAAAATGATACAAGCAGCTTCCGGAATAAGGTGAATAGATATTATTGATCTAAATGTCCTAAATGTCAATTTGTTGAGGTTCTTGTACTATCTCATAATATCCCCTATGTGAACAACTTCCTTCTATTCTTCAAGAGACCTGAACTTTTTAAAAAGGACCACTTACACCCGAACTTCTCTGGATCCCGCCTTCTTTCACACAACATCAACCTCACCCTACAATCTGTATGACAACACGCCACCCTCTCATCATCCACTGCTATATCAATAAACCCAAAACCATCATGTACGTATTCCACCATTCCTGTAATCATCAGCAGAGAGCGGCCTATGCATAAAACCTACATTTCACCAAGTATCAACAATCTCTCAGATTTTTACCTAAAGCAAATTCTCTAGACAACCCTGCAACTCAGCCCCCTATTACTCTAAACATGGCTCTATTCAATGTCCGCTCTCTGCTGAACAAGTCTTTTATCGTTCATGACATGATCTTAAACCACAAACTTGATTGTTTATTTTTAACTGAAACCTGGCTGGGTGCAGATGCACCAGTTATTCTCACCGAGGCCTCCCCACCTGATTTTAACTTTACATTTTCTACTAGGAGTGGTAAAAGGGGAGGTGGCACAGCATCTATTTGTGCAAAGTCTCTGGCCACCAAACCTGTTTTATTTAATCAATATACAAGCTTCGAATACCACTCAATGTGTTTTAGTAACCCCCCAATTTTATGCGTGACAGTTTACAGACCACCAAAAAAGAGCACTCTTTTTATCAAAGAATTTTCAGATTTTTTATCACTTTTGTACAACGCTTACAATATGATTTTTTTAACCGGTGATTTTAATCTGCACATTGATAATGTTTTAGACCCAATTTCAAAGGAGTTTTTAAGTATTCTTAATTACATGGATTTTACTCAGCACTTCACAACAGAGGACACACTCTGGACCTGGTCATCACCCATGGCCTGTCCAGTGTGTCCTCTGTTGTCGACTTGGCTGTCTCTGACCACTACTGTGTGCTTTTTAACATAACTGGTTTTATTCAGCGGGAGACGTCGGTGAGAACTGTGAGGAGGCGCCATCTGACCCTGAAGTGGCTGCAAATTTCATTAATGTTTCCCTCCAATTGTTTTACCTGCCCCCTGTGATTTTATTGTCAACGATTTTAACAGTAAGCTACAGTCTGCCTTCAATCAGGTCGCTCCACTAACATTAAAAAAGATACATACAAGATCAAAACCCCCCTGGAGAAATGAACAACTCAAACAACTGAAGAGGGACTGCAGGGCGGCAGAAAGAAAATGGAGAAAAAACAAAACAACAATTAACAAGCACATTTTTAATGAACAACAAGCACTTTACAATAAAACAATGAGGAATACGAGGAATGCACATCTCTCTAAAATAATCACAGATCAGAAAAACAATCCCAAAGTTCTTTTCGCTACAATTGGTCAACTTTTTAACCCCAATTTTAATAAACCTCAAATAACGGCTTCTGATTCCATCTGTGAGGAATTTGCAGACCACTTCATGGGTAAGAGAAGCACTATCAGATGTGACATTTTATCAAGTAGAACTTCTGTTTTTAACACATCTGAGTGTTTGTCTTTACCGGAGGAAACACTGGACAGTTTTGTCCTGGTTAATGCTGAGGTGCTTGATAAAGTTTTCTCCTCAGTGAGACCCACCACATGCCTTTTAGACCCAATTCCAACCCAGTTTTTTAAGTCATTTTATGGATCTTTTAGGGAGGAGCTTTTAAACATGATGAATTGCTCTCTTCAGACAGGGGTCTTTCCCACTGCCTTTAAAGCGGCGGTGGTGAGGCCCTGCTGAAGAAGAGCAATTTAGATTTGAATGATTTTAACAACTACAGACCAGTATCTAACTTACTATTTTTAAGCAAAATTTTAGAAAAACTTTAGAAAAGTTAAATTATTTTTTTAAACTCACTCAACATTTTTGAGGATTGTCAGTCTGGTTTTAGGGTAAACCACAGAGACAGCCTTGACAAAGATTTTAAATGATTTCAGACTAAATTATGATTTTAAACAGGTGACAGTGTTGGTTCTACTGGATCTGAGCACTGCCTCCGATACAGTAGACCACACTATTCTTTTAAACAGACTGAAGCACCTGGTGGGCCTCTCTGGTAATGCACATAAATGGTTTACTTCTTATCTCACAGACAGAACATTCATGGTTTAGATACCTGCTCCTCCAAGGTCCATAAAAACACATGTGGTGTGCCCCAGGGTTCGATTTTACGTCCCGTGCTTTTTAACCTGTACATGCGCCCTCTGCTGGTGTCATCAGGAGACATGGAGTAAACTTCCACAGTTATGCTGGTGATACGCAGCTTTACATCTCCATGTCTCCTGATGACACCAGGCCAATGGATGCTCTTTTTAACTGCATTTTAGAATCAAATCCTGGATGGCAGAAAACTTTCTCCAGCTTAACCAGGACAAAACTGAGGTTTTAGTCATCGGTCCTGAGGCCCAGAGAGAGAAACTTTTATCCAAACTACAAGCACAGTCTTTTAATCCGTCGGCTCAAGTGAAAAATCTGGGCGTTATTTTCGACTCTGAGCTGACTTTTATCCCACACATTAAGAACATCACAAAAATAGGTTTTTATCGCTTAAAGAACATAGCCAGAGTCCACCCCATTCTCTCTCGGGCCAACACGGAGACGCTGATGTATGCTTTTATCTCCAGTCGTATAGACTACTGTAATGCCCTGCTCTCTGGTCTGCACAAAAAGAGTATTGAACCCTCGCGGCCCCTGCACTTCTCCAGCAGCCGGCTCCTAGTCATTCCCAGAGTCAGGACACACACTCACAGCGAGGCATCCTTCCAGTACTATGGCCTTCATCTGTGGAACGGCCTGCTGGAGAACCTCAGGGCCGCAGAGAACATTCAGGTTTTTAAAAGCAGGCTCAAGACCCACCTTTTTAGCCTAGCTTTTGATTAATATTTATTATTTACATTAGTATTTAATATAACATATTATTTTATTTATAATTGAGGCTAGTTTTGGTGTATTTTACATTCAACCAGTCTTAGTTTTTACTTTACTATATATTTTATCTTTATCCTCCTTTATCTGAAACCTTTTATTCATTTTAGGCTCTCCAGTGTTTCCTCTGAGGGGCCCTCTGTACTGGGAGCGGCTGCTGGGCCCTGACTCATGGGCCCCTGGTGGAGGTTTGGCGTGTGCCTCATCTCTCCTGGGTCTTAAGTCTGTGTCCTTGGGCTACAGGCGACTCTCTGCTCCTGGTACAGATGGCTCCACTGATGGTGCTGTCACAGCTGGTTCACCTGCATTCAGCCTCATGCCCAGTATCTTAATGTACGTATGTGTGCGTGTATGTGTGTGTGCGTGTGTGCGTGTATGTGTGTATGTGTGCGTGTATGTGTGTGGGCGTGTGTGCGTGTATGTGTGTATGTGTGCGTGTATGTGTGTGTGCGTGTGTGCGTGTATGTGTGAATGTGTGCGTGTGTGTGTGCATGCGTACGTGTATGTGTTTGCGTGGAAGCTTTACTGTGGGGATGGTGGGGTCGGGGTCGGGGTGGGTTTGGGGAATTGTTTTTAATATGTAAACTGGAAAGCACTTTGTGTTACAATTTTTGTATGAAAAGCGCTTTATAAATAAAGTTTGATTTGATTTGATGATCTGAAAAATGCCCATGATGTTGCAGCTCCCTTAAAAGAGAAGGCTGTTAGGCTGAGACAAGTGGCCCTATGGTAGAATGCAATCAGAGTACATGAAATGATCAGACTTAAATCTGAATGAATATGGTGGAAAAAAGGCTTTTGTTGCAGGATTCAGTTAGTAATAGAGCCATGGTTCTCAAACAGTCAGCCAGGGCCCTAGAGCAGCAATATTTGAAGACTGAAAATTAACAGTAGAAAAAAATAAAAGGAAAGAGGTAAGTAGATTGGCACGTTTAATAATGTTAACTCCTGGCTCTGGCCATGTCATGCTTTAAAGAAGTGCCCTGTTTGTGTGAGGTCATTGGTTAGTCAGTCTGACACACTCACATAATCCAGTTTTAAAGGCTGTTAAACTCAGCGAGATGCTGTGTATTTCAGGGGTAATCCCTCCCCTGAACAATCCCCGCCTTCACATGAGGACCAAGTGTTTGGCACCAGCTCAGAGCAGCAGCAGCACAGATCCACAGGACACTTACTCAAGGTAAGACTGAACTTTAGACACTGGGTTTCCTGCTTGTTATTCATTTCCATCTGTTGGGGCTTTACAACCTGCCATAACAATAAATCTTAAAATGGCAAGAAACAAAGTGTATCCCTGAGAGGTAAAATGAAGAGTGTGTTTATAATTTCCTGTCTACAATCTTTGTTTTAAGTAGAACCGGTTTTTAATGGGTTTGCAGTCTGAAACAAATGGTTGATGTCGTTAAAGTGATTTGTTTACAGAGCCTATCATTCTCTTGTACATACAGTGGCATCTAATGTAACATATCCCATGGGTCTTTTGGCAACATCTTACCTGGATTGAACATTGAATTGAAGTGATTTTGCAATCATACAGCGCTATGAAAATGAGTCCTGCGTGTGTGTCGATCTATGCTCGGCTGGTTCACAAACATATACTTGTTAAGTACCTTTAACCGAAGGGTGGGTCAGCTTGTACTCTGCTCTTAGAACTGATAGTAGTCTCTTTATCTTGATGTTTCTGGGTGGGGTACTGCAATACTCTCCAAATATCACCCTGTTAATTATGGCTGCACAATACTGTTAACACCTAACAAAGTCAGTTAATTGTTTGCAATTAACAAACTTTCTATTACACCACAGCATCTAAACTGACTAATGTTTTAAAATCAAGGAGGACAGTTGAGAATTATGTGGTAGAATTCCCCTTGTAACCATTTTATGGTGGATATCTCAAGACCAGTTGGACAGTACAACCCGGTAAAGATATTAGTCAGTTACAACAATGTTTTTGTCAGTTAAAGGAGTTTTAGACACAAGACTAGCAGATGTGTAGGCCAAATCTCTAAGTTTTAACATATGTGTATTAACTTTAATATGCTGGTGAAAGTGCTGTGCGAGTACTA
>CM033619.1:1916293-1988793 GCA_019453435.1 Rhinogobius similis | reverse complement strand
CACACTCTGTACTTCAGGTGGCTCTGGTGTCACAACACAATTATTATTTTCTGATTACATTTATGTTATTAATATTTTCCCAGGGCAACATTTTGACAAAAAAAAGTAGCCACTTAATAATAAATAGTAATAATTTGGGTATTAAGGCCCTTGATATTAAGGTAATTAAGTTCATTCACTCCAAACAAAAATTGACGTGTGGGAAGAATGAGTGGTTGCTAAATTGTAAATCTGACCCACAGTGGTCACCCTGGTTTGGTTAGGTCCAGGAACCAGTGAGAATTTCCCTCGCTTTAACGTCCCACAAGTAAGTTATTGATAAGACAGACAGCAAGGGTCTATAATAATATTGGCTTTATTTATTAACAAATGATTTATCTTTGTGAATTCGTGGTTGGTTTAAAACATAATTTGCAATAGCAATATGTAACACTTTATGTACTGGCCTTGCAGAAATGGTGGGTTTTGTGAAACTGTAACCACAAAATACTGTGTACAATCCAAAGTAACACGGGCCCCGGCAGAGCATTGATTGTGTACCTCCTGTTGTTTGTACCATTTGGGGAAATGTTTAACTGGAGTGCTTTACTTTTGAGGATAGCACGAGAGCCAACACTGTCCACCCAATGGTTGCGTTCACATGACATCACAACATTCCATCAGCCAATGATATTTAATGGGCAGATAAAATGAATAAAATGCAGATTTTGGTTGTAATACAATACGCTCTCAAGTCTAATCAAGTACAACATTGGTGAAAGTCCAATGCAATCAATAGGAAAGTATCTCCTGCCCTCCATCTGAGGTTATGACATCATCACATTCTAGAACGTGAAAGGAAGCTACTGCAGGTCTTAAGGAGACAAGAAAGACTTAAAGGACACATATTCGGCTACAGCTTTTAACCATGTTCTAACAATGTTTGATCCTCAAAAACATACTTGATGTAGCATTCAGCTGCATTGACTGTTTTGAGGAATGTTCATTAGAAAATCCTCTCCCCTCTGAGCATCAAAAGCACTTCCTGCTGAACTCCTTGATTAGTGACGATTTTCAGATCATATGTCACTTATCCAAGAATCTTTTGCTGTTTTAAGTCCCCAAATCATGGCCAGACTCGTTCTGAGCATTTCTGCCTCTAAACATGATCACTGCAGCTGCTAGGCTAACTAAATTGTGTACAGTGATCCCTCGCTATATCGGGTTTCATCTTTCACGGCTTCGCTGCTTCACGGATTTTTTTTACAGTGCGGATATTTTTACAGTGCATCCACTGAACTTCAGCGCACGCACAAGAACGGGACCCTTTGACGAGTCGTTCATTGAAGTTCTCAAATATAATCGGTGGCATATCCGTTTATAAAAATCTTCTTGCTCAGAAAAGGAAAGAGCGCCAACAACTCCCCATAACCTGCGCCTTCAGTAGAAACAGACGCTGCAGCGGAGCAGAGTCAGGACCAAGAGGCACAGACTGTGAAATACGCGAGTGACAATGTTTCCAACCTTGTATTACTATATTAAAATTATTGTTTTAAACAGATTTTGGGCTTTAAAACAGGTTTTGATTTTTGGTTTCATTCCATAGTTCAGTATTGCATTGTAAAATAATAAAAAATAAAGCTGTGACTACTTCACGGATTTCACTTTTCGCGTGTTATTTTTGGAACGCAACTCCCGCGATAAACGAGGGATCACTGTATAGCGCTAGGCGTCATCTGCTGGTTGGATGCACTCAGTAAGAGTCATTGCACAGAGTAGAGAAATCCTTTTTTTTAAGTCCATAATATATTTTTTTTGTTTCAAAACATGAGATGGCAAATTGAAGGTACTGAAGAGCATGTTTAAAGGCTAATAACAATATGAAATGCATCATATTTTACCTTTACGAGAAGTTGGTTTGAGAAAAGAGACACGTTTCATCAGGGTTCACTGTACTGTATTTAATTGAATGCTTTTCCCCCTTGTCCCTTTATGCTGCTGGGCCCTGGGGTTTAAGCGCAGTATTAGGTCATAGGTGGTAGATTTAAATGGGTAGGTGGGTGTGAGTTTATGTTAGTAACTTTGTCTTTCTTTTACTCTTTTACTTTTACAGGTTTTTCAGGGTCCAACAAAGGACACAGGACAACAACATGGTATGTAACTAATGTTGAGATTCTCAATCCATTTTTAATAATACTACTACTAATAATAATAATAATAATAATAATAATAATAATAATAATAAGAGAGAGAGAGAGAGAGAGAGAGAGAGAGAGAGAGAGAAAACAAAAAGTGAACCTGTTGAGGTTTGAACACATCAGTTCTGTGTGCAGGGATCCAGCGCACACACCGGGCAAACAAATGGACAAAACAACGTACAAGACAATGTTTAACATTATTAAAACACATACCATGTACAAACACGATCATCTTTACACAATATGTGAAACATACAGCCAAAAATAAAATGATGAATTTATGTATTTGTTTATCTTGGTCCAGTCAGGGGGTGTGGCACACCTGAGCACTCCACCGGCTGCTGCTGGTTCATACTATTGAACTTGTTATTCTCATATACAATATACATCTCTCATGACTTGTATTTAATGAAGTATTTGTATTTAATTGAGTTACTATATGGTTACTTTGAGACGTTCAAAGTGCTTTACATGAAATGTTTTGTTAGAATATTCCAGAAACGTTGACTTTTATGAGCAGCCAAGCGGACTTGAGATGTTCATCAATATTTAGTCAAAAACAATTAAAAAACGTAATTTGCAAATTGCAGATCACTTGTTGAAAGTTTAGCGAAGTTGTTGACGTCCTGCTGCACATGTGCAGTTGGTGCTGGAGGGGAGGCAGCAGGTGGAATGGACAGAAAAGACCAGAAAGTGCAGGGTGATGATCCACGAGTGGGAGAGGCGTATTCTGCCAATCTCTCTCTCTCTCTCTCTCCTCCGCCGGGTGGCTGGGCGCTCCCTTTGAGATAGGGTGAGGAGGAGCTCGGAGTAGAGCTGCTGCTCCTCCATGTCAAGAGGAGCAGCTGAGGTGGCTCGGGCATCTGTCCCGGATGCCTCCTGGACGCCTCCCTCAGGAGGTGTTCTGGGCATGTCCCCCCGGGAGGCGGCCCCGGGGCAGGCTGGAGGGACCATGTCTCTCGGCTGGCCTGGGAACGCCTCGGGTGTCTGGGGTGAGGGAAGTCTGGGAGTCTCTGCTTAGACTGCTGCCCCTGTGACCCGGCCCCGGATAAGTGGAAGAAGATGAAGGTTTATTTTTGTTTTTGATATTTTATTGTGTCTCTTATAGGAATCGGAGTATATAGAATCTAAACAACATGAGGACGAGCCAGTGACACCTCAGCCTATGACAACCACCCAAAACCCCAAATACCAACTTTTTCTCAATAACGATCTGAAGACTAATGGCACGAGCTCCAGAGAGCAGGACATGAGCTTCGGCAGTGGGACAGCAGGGGGTGAAAACGGGCCCCGACCCCACTGGGAAAGCACTAGGTTGGGACTAAATTACAGAGGGTCCCTGGAGTCACTCACATCACGGGACTGGGATGTCACGTCAGAGCGGGTGAGAAACACACTGTTTAATAAAATGATCACATCTTTTGTTATTAATCCTTTTGTTATTCTTATTTATTGCTCATGATCTGGGCCAACATTATTTGAAGACTGAAAAATAACTGTAGCTATTTAGAAAAAAAAAATCAGGCTCCTGAAAGAGAGGTTTTCAAATTAAATGAAATGTGATGCTACATACAAAACTGCAAGGTGAAAATCTGCATAGTGGTCTTTACAGCTTTTGATATTGCTTTATATGCCACATAAAACAGAAGTTCAAACACTTTCCTGACAAGAGTTTGTGCTGCAGCAGCGTCATAGACGGAACTGAGAGCAGGGACAGAGCTGAGACTGAGACATCAGGAACTGAGGCCCCCAATAGGGACCTAGTCCAAATAATAATTTTAAAACATGTCTACGTTTTAATGAATTTATGATGTGGAAATGGTTTGTTAATGTTTTGTTTATTGTTCCTTAAGTCATCTAAAATACACCAAACTATAGAAAGTATTTTTGTCATACAGATTAGAGTCTACAGAATAGCCGTGGGGGTTTGCATGTTCTCCCTGTGTCTGTGTAGGTTTCCTCTGGGTGACCCGGTTTCCACTCCCACTAAAAATGTACAATAAGCTCCTCCCCTCTGGGGCCAAGACCCCCCTGAAAAAGAGACTTTTTTGGTTAAATAAAGGTCACTAAAGCTCCTGCCATCTTTCTCGTGTAAATGTTTTGAACAGCCTAATTAACTTCTTCATAACTAAAATAGTCGTTTAATGCCCTGCGATTAGGGCTCTGTCTCCCAGCATGAAGATCAGTTTTGTACTCATTAGTCCGTTCTAAAGTTGTAAGTGTTCTTTGTTTTTACCTGAAACACTTTTGTCCATTAAAATGTTGTTATTCTTTTACGTTTTCGTGAACTCTGCAGAATAATTCATTTCATATTCTCCTTATTTGTTGCTGGTGCAGGGGGGGATTGTGGATGGTTCATCCAGAGTCTTCAACAGTCCCTACTCCACCACTGCTTCTATGGACTTCAACCCTACGTACCGCATGTCTGAGTATAAGGTCAGTGCTGTTTCATGTTTGGATTTATTATTATTATCTTTTTTTTGGTGGTCAAAGTACAGGATTACATTAGTGAAGTACTGATACACGTGGTGCAATACATTGATTGATTTTATTATTATAGTGTCCAGCACATATGGCCCAATCGTTACATATTGTACAAATGATACAGGATATAACTCTTGTTCTCCTCTCGAGGCTTGACTAATGTAATGGACTAAAGCAAAAACCTGTTCATTATAACGCCAACTCATAATTTTATAATCAAGCAACCAAAACACATCAGGGTTAGAAGACTGTACACCACCAAGTAAGATATTCTAAATCTAAATAAAGTGGACACCCAGGCCACACAGTGTGCAGATTTGGTACAAGTAAAAGTCAAATGATTACTTATTGTAAGCCAACTCTTTAAAAGAAATTATTTTAAACAAGTCAAGCATAATAAAATACACTACTTTTACATTTTTTGGCCTGTATGCTTTCTTTGACAGGACAGTACAGCGTTAAATGTGGTGAGAGTAGAGAATGACATGCAGTAAAGGGCTGTAAACTCATGACCCTGCCCCACACGGCATGCATTTGTGCTATCCACTCCACCACGAGCAGCAAGATTATTGTTATTATTCTAGAATCTGTGATGACGTCATACTGCCGAAAGAGCGGCAACAGCTAGAAAATAATCAAAAGCCACAAATGCTGAACCAGAAAAATTTGATCAATAACGAAACATGCAATATTTCAACAATATTTGAACAACATTCATTTTAGCTTTATGCAACCGATGATTAGAATAAAACATAAGTTCATATTCAAATAAAAATATGACTAAACGTGTTCAAAATAACAAATTAAATTAAAAACCAGAATCTCTAATTTAATAAAGATCTGTTTTATCAACTAAACCCCAGGTATTGACAAACAGTTTACATTTACTCATCTTATTTGCATTTAGCAGTGAATGACTGTAATTGATATTTATGCATGTATTTATGTAACTTCCAGGTACAAGGTGGTTTGTCTCCGGCTACCTCTGACCTGAACTTGTACAACTACAAAGGGCGCAGCATCAGCCCGGTGCCCTCTGTCACTGTGGGCGCTGGCCGGACACATTTCTCCACTTATGAGACGCTTAGACGCAAACCTGAGATCAGCAGTGCAGTAAGAACTCAACTTTACAGCATTTAACATGGTCTGAAACATCACTCAACTAATGTGAGGATGTGTTTACTGTTCTGTTGTCAGGTGCTCCCTTCAACACACTATTCAGTGCGCTCTACCACTCTGGGAAATCCCAACAAGAAAAATTATATTGAGGAGCTGACTAAAGAACTAGATGCCTGTCAAAAGGTGAGCTTTCGGCATTCTTTATGTAAAGTTTGACTTACTTTACTTACTTACTAGCTTACACCCATGTAATAGGTTCAAAGGGTTAAAAGACAACACTGCGCCTCAGTTTGCAGATTATGTTATAGCTCTTTGTGACAACTTTTTTGCAGCGGAACCAGTTTTTGGAGGCAGAAAGTGTGGAGATGGAGAAGGAGAGAAACCAGATAAGGTAGGTCAGAAGAAAACTGAACATTTAGGCCTTTTTAAAGTTTCTACACATACATATTCTCTGCACACATGATGTAGATGTAAAACTAACATAAACATTATTCAGCTTTCAGTGAATATATAAATACATACTGTTTTAATAACCTTTTAATGAGCAAAATGTGATGAAGGTTTGAAATGCGAGGCCTGCTGGTGAATAACGAGGACCTTCTGAGAACCAACACTCAACTGACCCACGAGATCAAGAGAACAAGAGAACAAATGTTGGAGATGGAAAAAGATAACCAGGCTATGGCTGAACGCTGCCGGGAGATGGAGGTCAGTGCGGGGCCCTATGTGCTGTGTACCAACAGCATGTGTGCATTCATCATGAACCGACGCAGGTTAATCATGCAGTTAGACCAAACGCACCCTCATGCAGCGACGCTCACTGGATTATTCTTAAACAATCTATGCAGTCCTAAATAAGTTGCATAAACAGTTGTATACCAAAAGTTACATACTGAAGGAGTTGTATAAGTTGACAGTAAAACACGTTTTATTTTCATCAGGTAGTGCCTTTTTCAGATGGCCTCGCTCTTTGTAAAAATCACAGTCTACACTCCAGTACACGACAGATCACTGAGATCTGTGTACGGTGAGCCTCACACTTCATGTCATGAGGTTATGACTATTTGTCAGGTCGCAGGTCCAAATCCTTGAATCTTAAGGTTACGAAATTACAACATTATTTTCAACTGTCACTTCTGATCAACTTTACAGCAGCCAATGAGAGCAGTCAGACTGTGGCAGGCTTCTGTTTTCTGTTTCGACAACAGTTGCAAACATTTTCATTTATCACATAGTCCTTTGCATATTGTAAATATTTTTCTAGATGTCGTGTCACTGAGTGTGAGAGTCATGCAGAATGTTCCATGTCTGTGAACCTCACACTTCACGTCATGTCTTTGTGTCACTGAAGACTTATTTTATTGTATTCATATTGTATTGTGATATTTCACTCAAAATAGATGTTGCCAAATACCAGTCAATCTGACATTTCATTAATGTCAGATTGACTGACCCAGTCTAAGGTTTACACATTGAGACTGGGCGATATGAACAAAAGTGTGTGTCTCAATATCATTTTTCATCTTGATATACAGTATGTAGTATATCTCAAATGTAATACTTTTTTCAAGCCTGTTGGTTGCTCATTAGAAAGTAATAATGTGAAATGTTCCAGATTACAACGAAATATAGAATAATACAATTGTATGCCTAACAGCATAGTTTTGCACTATGCCTTCAGTTATTAACTGCACAGTGATAAAGCAACAAGAAAGCACTCCACGTGTTAGTGCTACTTTGTGGAATGGAATGTCGAGCACTAGTGCAAACTATTAAATAGAAAGACAAGAACATTTCAAACATATAGTGTGACTCAGTTGCTAGTTATTAAAGGCAGCACAAAAAGTGAGTCTTAACTGTTTGAAAATGTTAAGATTGTGGTTGTGGGAGCAACCACCGAAAAGGCTCCATGACCTCAAACTTTTGGGACATTTAAAAGTTGCAGATTTATGGATCTCCAGTTGTAAATATAAGAAGAGACCAATTCAAATGGCAGGGCCAGGCCATTTGAAAACCAAGTCACAATTTAAAATCATTTCAATCGCTAACAGGAAGTTGGTAAAAGGAGGAAAGAACAGGTGTAATGAGTCCCTCGTACCAGCCGAGCAACCAAGTTCCTCACAAGCTGTGAATGGCCCACAGTACAACGAACTCCACCCAGGCCAGATGTAATAACACGCTCAAACTTTAGGATTGTTTCTGGGAGCATTTGCACTAAAGTTATGTTTGAGTTGACACTGATGTAGTTCTAGTGCTGTATCACCCACTTCAATATGTTGTTACATAAGTTTGCACCCATTTACCGAGATGAACCCGGCTGTATGTATTAGTGTGTTCTAATTTGCTGTTTTTGCAGACTGAGGTGAAACAAGCCCGAGAGATAATGGTAGAGGCCAACAACCAGGAATATGCCTTCAATTTCCTCCAACAGTCACTGAAAAACCAGATCCAAGATACAGAGGTAAGGCACAACTAAACCATGAACAGAAACAGTATTCTCACAATCCCAAATACAAATGACTTTTCAGGCAACACATTTTATTTCATGAATGTGCAATGGTCACAACAACCATAGAATTTACTTTCATAGAAGCAGATCTTAACGGTCTAACCAGGGTTTTCTTTTCTTTAACCCTTTAAGACCAGCCACGGAACAAGTTTGCGTAAGCATTACTT
This sequence comes from Rhinogobius similis, assembly GCA_019453435.1. Classification (NCBI taxonomy): domain Eukaryota; kingdom Metazoa; phylum Chordata; class Actinopteri; order Gobiiformes; family Gobiidae; genus Rhinogobius; species Rhinogobius similis. The sequence continues at coordinate 1,980,337 of CM033619.1, read as the reverse complement.
TACATTTTTGCTGGCTGTAGTGTCCTATCAAGTTATATTTTACAATTATAAAAACCCCACACTTCAAACTGTGTCAATATAATTCAAATAGGAATGTGCTTCATATTTTAAATAACTAAAATACCCAATAAATCACACACACACCAAAAAAAAAAAAAGAAAAGAAATCAATATTTTTCCCAATTCTGAAATGATAAAATTCTTCTCTATATCTCAAAATTGCAAATTACAAAAGTTTCTGAATGTTTTATTTAGATTATTCTAATCTGTAGAGGTCCCAAATCAACAAACTTTTGCCACTGGATCAACACATTCATTCATGAAATGTACAAGAGAAACTAACATTAAAATTGCATTTTATGTTATGTGGAGGGTGCAGATGACTTAAATGGCAGTTTATATTCTTTCGAATGGTATTTCTCACCAGTAACCCATCGTGACCAAGAACTATCAGAACTAATGTTCTCTCCGTCAGACTCTTGATATGACAAAGGAATTCTGCTGGTGGCAGAGTCCAGCAGAAAAGCAACACATCAAGACACACTGTACAAGTATGTAGTACAGTGTGTCCACACAGACAGGTGCAGGCAGCACGTCAGGGGTAAAAAAACATATTTGTGTAAGTTCACTGATTATGGAGGTATTCCATCCAAGTCCAAGTCTTATCCTGAAATCCTGGGCTTAGTTTACCTCCCTCTCCAGCTCAAACCTGGGTCTGACGCTAACTCAGGCCTGAGGTTTAAGATGCACTTTGTGCTGCTCCCGATGAATGTGAAGAGGGACAAACAAACATTAACAATTAAAAATCATCGGCTGAAAATATTTGCGTGTGATGTTTCTCCTTTGAAACCTCCTTCCAGATCAAATTATTCATTAATTTTCTTTTTCTCCCCGACCAGGAGAACCTGGAGAAGCAGACGCAGCATGCTCAGACTTTAGCAGAGAAGCTGTGGCATGCAGAAAGACAACTGGAAGAGTTTGAACTAGACAGAGACTCCAAGGAAAAGAAGACTTCAGACCTAAACACCACTGTGCTTCATCTTGAGGAAGAGGTGAAGCAAAATACAATCAGTGATTTCACATTTAGACTTAGACTCACAAGTAAATGTGATTATGAAACATCATTAAGACATTTAAGAGAAGTTGGTTTACTGGCCCTTTAATTAGTGTTTAATGAAAAAAACTAAATCACTTTTTCACAGTGGGAAGAGGTACTAAGTAGTTCGAGTACTGTTGCTCTGTCACAGTGATTCTTGCGAGTTGGAAAACAAAAAAAGGTCAAGAAAATATTTTTATGCCAATCATAACTAGCACTTTTTTAGATTATTATTTAGAGATTACTCTACAAAGATATAGCACTCTCATAAATGTGGAATGTTCATTTCATAATTCATTTTCATAACCTGTTTTGTCCCCACTTTCAAGAATCACGATTGCTTAAGTGCTGGGAGTACTATGCCTGAAAACCTCGCAGAGAAAGTCCCTGCTTTTAAAAGTTACTACGACGATACACACTGACATACGATACACGTGTGATGTCTTGTAGCTGACAGAGGCTCTGCAGATGGCGTCCCAAGCTAATACGGAGAGGAACCTCCAGGTGAAGCTCAGAGAAGACACCCAGATTCGAGTGGATGAGTTGGAAGAGAGTCTGCTGGCCAAGGAACAGGAAATTGACAAACTACAAATACTGGTCACAAAGCTACAGGGAGAGGTAATACTGTAGTGCACTCAAGCCACTGAAACGGTCATGGCTTCAATGATTCTGTCCCACGTCACGTCTGTTTGGTCACTGGCCAATACAGCAACACTGACACCTCTGCAGTCCCTCCACAAACGAACTGATCAAACCCTGGACAAAAACAAAAAACAAAAAACACTCTCACCATTTCCCTATATCACTCAAACACTGTTTACTCCGTCTTGAAAACAAATATTTAAATCTCTGACTAATTCACAAAGTTAAACATGGTCTTCCACTCAGTCGATGTATTAACATCAGAAGCACTGGCCACAAAGGTTTTTTTCTGTCAGAATTGCCTCTACATGGAACCTACACCCACAAACATATCACACTTTTTTGCCTAAAAACATTGCCTACAGGTGATATACTATACCATCAATTCAAAAGAATTGATGGTATAGTATTCTTTTGATTCTTTTGAAGCGAAAATGCAATTTTAAGGCCAGAAAACTGTATTTTGTCCATGGTTTGTTCTAGAAAAGCAAACTAACTGACCTTTCTACCCTGGAAATTCAAATGTATTGCTTTTTTCCAACACAAACATTTAAAACCAGTAGAATTTAGATCTAATGTGAGAGAATCATTGAAAATGTTCAATTTCAACTTCATTTTGCCTCATCCCCTCCATTCAAGAATTTTGATGACATCACATTTTAAAGGGTCTATTGGCCCTGACCCTCCATCTGAGGTTACATTAAATTCTATAAAGTGAATGCACCAGAGAGTAGATATCTCTGTGGACGTTTGGCACTTCTGTCAGTGATGGAAAGTTTTTATGTTCAGTCCCAAGCTTCACTGAGCTTTTGTCTTTACACTTTGGCATTGTGTTATATGTTTCTGTTTTTAATCCCTCTTTTCGGTTTAGGTGTCTGGAAAGTTAGTGGATAAGGAGCGCTCTCTGGAGGAGGAGATCCAGCTGAGAGAGAGGCTGCAGCTGCAGTGCAAACAGGCAGAGCGGAGCCTGGAGGATCTACGCATGGAACTGCACACCAGCAACCAAAGCCGCGACGAGCTGAACAAACAGCTCAAATTAGCACAGGTGATTGCAAAATGATGACAAACAATTCAAATAATCACCCTCATAAAAAGAGAACTTTGAAAAGACAAAAATCTGTTTGTGTCTTTCACTCTGTGGTCGAGTGGATAGCACACATGCCTGGCATCAGTTCGGCTTGTACAATCTGCTGCTTGTCTTTTCCCACTCTGATCCCCATTACACGCTGTTATGTCCTGTCCAACAAATCCTACTGGTCAAAGCATCATTTAAAGAAAGAAAAAAAAAGGCACAAACCAGCACTCTTCTCACTTCTGCTTTTTGTAAACTTATGACAGTTAAATTCTTGTGACATTTAGCATTTAACAAACTCACAACAATAGATCGATCTTGTCCTGGTGCTCCTTCTGTGCCAGTGTTGGGCGAGCTGTGTAGAAACTGTTCCAAGCCCAGACTCATGAGGTTGTCACATTATGACAGCACAGCAGAGCGGATCTTTGATAACTCTTTATAAAAATTCACTTCAGCTGCAATTAAAAACAAAAAACAAACAATGCCACTAGGTTTTTACTTGGAAAATAAACTGAAAAGACACAGATTTGTTCTTTACACAGAGGCAAATTCCAGTTCTATGGAAAATAATATATTAATATTTTATTTTTAGTTTCATAAGTTTCATAAATATACCCACAGTTTTGTTAATTTGTAGTTGAGGTAACCATAGTTTTCTTATTTAGACCCAGACAGGTCTGATTGGGTCACATAACAATAAAACGGCACTCAAATTTACTTTAACTTTCGGTTTAGCCTTATCAAGTTTCTCTGTTGTTATGTTGTTGTTTCTCTGTTGTTGTCTTGATAGTAACAAACTATCTTGGCTCATGGGAGGGGAAGACATTGGACACGTTGGACATTTCTGTTGGCCCATAATATTTAATGTCCTCAACACACGGATTCAGAAATGTCCATAACATGTCATTGAAGGAGAGAATAACAGCCCAGAGGCTCCAAATCCATAACAGGAGGTGGAAACGCCAAATATATGTTTTGCCTTACACATAAAAGTGTATACGCTCGCTTCAGGTGGATTCTGTTATATGTTCAAAACAACTGAAGTGAATTTTGAAAGGTGGAAAAAGATCTATCCGTGCAAACTCATGAAACGGATAGATAATAAAGCATAAGACAGCTAACCTGCACGGGAGAGGGAACAGGTGAACATGTCCAAATCCTACAGAAAAGAAGACCTAAACAAACATTATGCAACGCACAAGTATAGTTCATGTTTGTCCAGCATGTTGCGAAGTATTAATAACCTGCTAAAGTATGCAGCTGACAGCTAAATCAAACCAAACAGACTGTGCTATTAGTGCTGCATTTAACTTTGCTTAAATTGCCCCTCAGTTAGATTTTGTTGGTTAATTTGTTCATAATGACTCATACCTTGCAAATTGTATGTTTCTTTTATCTTTTCAGGAGAAGATAATTGATCTTGAAACTGATCTGGAGGAACTGCAGGACAGTGAGCAGCGATGGGCTTCCAAGCACAAGAGATCCATTGAACAGGCATGGAAGTACTATCAACATTGTACTTGTCAGTTAAAAAGACGTTTAGATCGATAGTACAATTGCAATATCACCTGATTAGCCCACTGTCTTTTTGTAGAAAAAGTTTCAAAGGTAGTAATCTGGACAAGGTTTTAAAAATGAGGATGTTTCGACTTAAATCTGAAAGTCATCACCAAGTGCTCTGAAGGGCACCAGCTCGAAGAAGGATTGAAGAAGTTTGGACTGAATTATAGAATATTATAGGCTGACTATTTGTGCAGCAGTAGGCTACTAAAGGCTTTAGCTCTGTATCATTTCAAAACAAACAGGACTCATGCTTGTTGTTCACTCTTTCTCTCTCTCTCTCTCTCTCTCTCTCTCTCTCTCTCTCTCTTTCTCTCTCTCTCTCTCTCTCTCTCTCCCAAGTGAGTTTGAGATGTGCACTTACAGCTCTACTGTATAAGTTTAAAAAGACTCAGGGCAGGGGCCCAGTGTGGAGCAGGTTCCACGTGGTCCAAATGATCTTTAGTTTATGAAAATCTGCCTCATTCAAAGTGAAAAGCGTTGAACCGCTGAGACATCAGTGCACAAAGTCAAAGTGCTTCAACTTCTTACAAATGTATAACTCATGTTTTTATAAATGCAACAGGAGACGTCTATAGTTTGCAGCCTGTAGCGTTCTCTAGACCAGGCTTTCCCTTGGGGGGTGGATGGATGGATTTTTTGAATGAAGACAAATGAATATAGGCAACTACTGATTCAGGAAATAATCGTTGCAAAGTCAAGTGAGAAAACAAGCCAATCATATGCTAATTAACAGTGAACCACTGTTCTCAGATCAGTTCCTCAGACCTTTGAAACTTTGAAACTTAAAGATGAAAGACTAGTGGATGCATAAAGGATTACACCAGTATTTACTAACCCACAGCTGATATTAACCTGAAACTGTTGGTTCAGGTGGAACAACTTCAACTCAAGTTTATTCAGCAAAAAGATCTCAGTGAACAACTGGAAATGGACAAGGGCACGCTAGAGAGACAGGTTAGTGTCACATGAACATCATCCAAAAAGACTCTCTCTCTTTGTGGTACTGTCTCCCCAACACAAGACTCTGCTGTGTTTCAGCTGCGGGAGCTTCGCCTGGAGGTGGAGGAGCTTCACAGTTCCAGACTGCAGGAGGATGTCATCTCCAGAACCGAATCTAGAGTCAAAGAGCTGGAGAACAGCCTGAGAGCAGAGGAGCGGTCAGTCTCTCCAAAAGAAGCAACTTTTTGTTTTGTTCTAAAGCTTTTTTTTAAATATACTGTAAGTCTGGGCTGCTTCATGGACAGATTGAGTGGCCCAATATAGGAAGGTGAAGATATGATGAATGTTTTTAGTGATGCGTCTCACTTCAAACATGAGGAGCAGAAAATACTTCTGCACACAGTACGTACGTATGATGTACATAGTGTACTGCATCGACGTAGACAGATTACATTTGGCATAAACACTGACCATCTCTGGGCAATTTTACTGGCCTGCCCTAAAACTTACAGAAAGTTTATTATATTGGGCAAAAACTAGTGTCTAATAGTACTTTTTAAACATATTATTATATATTTCATCAGATCAGAGATGTATTTCTCATAGGATAGAAAAATTTGATGGATTCTCAAAATTGGAAAACTCAAATGGGAATTATCAGGGGTGCAATGCATGGTAATTGTTGTATCTGAGCAAGGAATGAGGTACACAAGCAGAACAAGCTGAATTACTGCAGATATCTGTGCTTTTCCAATCACAGCTGAGCCAAGTAACGGCATCAAAAAATGTGGGACAGTTCGGTGACTTGTCAAACATAGAACCACAATAGAACCAATGAACATGTGGGGTGACTGGGGACTCAAACACTTGAATCTCACTGCTGGAAAAGAGGGACAGCTCTGCAAAAAGCTTCCAAAACATTTTACAATTTCTTCTCATTTCCAACATTCCCACGTTAAAGTCGTGAATTTTCTGTCCCTTATCAACACAATGTCTGAGTCCTGGGCTTCATGTCACGTGACCCTGAATTTACAGCTGGAGCTACAGCGTCACACAGACAAAGATGCAAACATGCGTAAATTCAAAAAGACTTCAAAAATTGATCTTAAGTTTATGAGTGCTTTAAAGCAGTGAGACGTCACAAAAGGCCCACTGAATGAGCACAGTTTGTAAAATAATAAGAAAAGTCTACTTATTAAATGGGTCAGATTATAATGACTCCACAATGAGGACTCAGACTTGGACTCTGGGTCTGCACTGGGAGGCCTAAGGACTTGACTCAGACTCGACTGGACTAGCTGTGATTCTAAAGGTTGAACCCCAAAGAATGGCACAAAATAAGCAGCCCACCCTATACAGCGACAATAATCTAACGTCAGAGAATCTTACCTCAAAACCTTCTGGTTTGAGGGGGCACACAGGAGTGTAGGCACAGGCACAGTATTTATCTTTCGCAGTGCTTTTAAATGGTCTAACAAGGTTCTGGACCAGGAAGGAACAGGAACATCCAGAATCACACACAGTTTAGTGTGGATGCGAGGGAGGCGGAGGCTAAATAAGTGAAGCAAATGATGGTGCTGTTGATATTATATTGTTCTTTTCTTGTTTTGTGAGCAGAAACAAAGGGGTCCTGACCAACACCATCAGTAAACTGGAGAGGAAAATCACAGAGCTGACAGACCAGCTGGAAGAGGAGCACCGCATCTCCACTGAGCAGAAAGAGCTGGTAATGCTTCATGTTTGAAAGTTATTTATTTGTTAATAATTGGCACTGCAGTCGTCTCAACAACTCGCCCTCAACTGTTTTTGGAACTCCATAATAATAATACATTTTATTTATATTCAGGACACCCAAAGACACTTTACAGTTTAGTGAATAAACAAACAAAAGCATTTAAAAATCAAATAATGCAAAGGGGAATACAGTAGATCATTAAATAAATTAAGCTAAAACTAAGGCCCGGGGGGCCTTTGGCCTTTTGATCTGGCCCGCAAAGCATTTAATAATATTTTTTATGAGTTAAGTGTGGAGCGTTTGTCTGAGACTGCAATGGCTTGTTCATTTCACTAGGTGGTGTTGTTTTACCATTTCCTTTTCATCAAAATAATTGTACTAAATTGATGCGTGGCGATTCCAACAGAGGGCCCTGTCCAAAAAACAATGGCCACCGTCTTTTCACAAATAACAACCAGTGGTTAAAGGAGACGTTCAACTCTTTTAGACTTTACAAGTTTGATGCGTCGTTAACATGGTTTGTGTGCAAACATGCAGCGTGAACATTAACAAAGAACACCACAGATCCTGATGACACATGGACACTTCAGATCAGGTTTGAGAATAGCCACTAGAATAACACCAAACTTTAATGCACTGGCTAAAAAGAGTGACCAACGGCGCTGTTACCTCTAAAATAAATTAAGTTAATGCTTTTTGCTATTCTTTTGTAGTTTTTTGTGTATTTTATTCATTACGTTTATATGTAATAGTATGTGTGTATAGTATATATATATATATATATATATATATATATATATATATATATATATATATATATATATATATATATATACTGTAGTTTACAACATCCAAACTATAAATGGTCCGGCCCCCGGGCAACTGTGAAAATCTAATGTGGCCCATCTCCCTCACCAAGACGTCTTCATATTTCTGCATTTTCCCACATCTCATCTTCTAAAAGAAATTAGTCTTTTGATGTATGATATAGAATATGTCTAGTTTATCTATTTAAAAATCATGTACCTTTTTATGAACTATACGAGCCTATTATCAACTTTACTGCAAAAAGGCCCATGTGGACAAACAGGTATAAGCCATAGTTATCAATAAAAGGCCCCTGGTCAGCCCAGGAGGGCTGGGGCCTTGCAGATCCTTTAAATGGACGGTTCTCCGCCTTCTGAGCGCCTAGAATGTGCAAATTAAAAATGCCAGGTAGAAGAAATGTCCTCACTCACCACCAGCCAGATGTGTGTCCGATGTGTGTCAACGATAGGAAACGTCATAAAGAGACACTTCTCAGACGTCTCATTTAGTGGAATCACTCCATTATTAATATGTCGGTGTAATCCCAACGCCGTCCAGGCGTGTTCCATCGTACAAAAGGTTTAAGGGGTTGTCATCCAGACGCTGTTTGAAGATCGAGACATTTCGACTTCTAGCATATGAGCTTCCCAGACCAGCTCTGATTGACAGCGACTTTTGGATAGAAGTCCAAACGTCTCGATCTTCAAACAACCCCTGAAACCTTTTCTAAGACGACCATTATTAATACTATATAAATATACATTTATTGATAGTATTTAAAGGGGATTATCAAATACAGCATTTGATATGTTTGCCATCATGTGCATCATCATATATTATAAACAAAGTGTTTATTGCTGTAGCAGACGACAAACAAACAGCACTAAAGCTGCAGATGCTGATGACTCCTGCAGCTGAAGGTCTGATCATTCACTGACACCAGAGCCAGAGTTAAACCACTGTCTCAGACAGAGAGAGAGGAGCTGCTGAAAACCCCAGGCTTGTGCAGATCACTGCATCAGGAATTATTGGGCAGTACTTCATTAATATCAACGTGAGCTTATTATTAAAACATATATTGTTTTATAAGGTATTATCATTTCTAAATTCTAAAATATACCAAATATGGCTTAAAAATGTAAAACTTCTGGCAAATAAACTCTCCTATATATAGATTTTATGGGTAAGGAAAATGTATTTTAGTCTCTGTTGCAGCCCCGACCAGCTCTGATTTTCTAACTTCGACCCCCTCTCATTTAAATGAGAGAATATTTCTTGCTATTCATTAAGCCTGACTTAAATGAATAGTTCTCCATATGAGCTCAAGAGCAGTTTTGCTCCTGTTCCATTTTTAAAGAAATGTAGGCCTTTCCAACCTGATGCGACTTTAGCTTTCACATGTTGGATAGGCTACATTTATCTAACCTAACCAGAAGAAATATATTATTATATATTAAACTACTACAAGAAGAGAAAACAATGCCCACTCAAGAAGAAGTACAAAAAAGAGAAGACTGCCAGGAGCTGTTTTCTTAATTCTCTTGCACAAGGCCAAACAAGTCAACATTTGCACCAGGGCCCATCTATTATAAGACATTAATAAGTAAGGATTTAAATGACGGATTGGGATTAGGCAAGAGTCTGGCTAATCTGTAATATTATAGGCCAAAGTCTCTAAAAGAACACAATCTGCCTGCATTTGTAGCAAACATTTCTGACTTCTTTGTTGGTCACAGATGACGCAGAGGATGCGGACTCTGAAGAGACAGTTGAACGAGGCGGAGGAGGAGGCCAGCAGAAAGGAGGCCCAGTGCCGCTTTGCTCAAAGGGAACTGGCAGAGGAGCGCGAGGCCCGAGAACGCTTACAAAGGCAGCTTGTGGACCAGCAACTTCAGGCCAAGTACACTTCCCCACTTATTATTCATCATTAGTTGTTAGTTGTTGATTGTTAATGGTGTATTTATTTGTATTTATTCATTTATTTGTTGTAGGCGTAAGGAGACTCTAACCATACGTCAAACACTGGACAACCTGCGAATGGACCTGAGCATTGACGATGAGGAGGAGGAACAATCTAAAACAGAAACGGTTACCAAAGTCTAAAATGAATGCATTTGAAAAGAAATGTCTCTAAATCTTTCATTGGTACATTGGGTTGCCTCCTTTAGTCTGTTTAGTCTTGTAACCGCTGATGTCGAGGAAAATATGACAAGGATTTTGAGAGCGTTAACCCATAAACCATAGCGTTTGTTTACCGAAAGGCGCACTTCATCTCACCACACGCTGCGCTCCCATTTCAGCTCCAGACATTTGAGAAGCTGAGGGTGTGTTTGTGATCGGGTGAGAGCGGGGGCCTTTTTCTGATGACTTCTTCAAATAAACGATGGTGATGTAAATATGTTTGTGCTGTAGTTTGAGACTTTTGGATTCCAATAACCAAGTACATTTTCTGTCATCATTATTTATGGAGTAATGTTCCGCGGTGACAAAGGTTTCTGAACTGGGCTTTTAAGCTAAAGATGTTTCAGCTTCTAAGAGACATTGTCACTTCTACTGGAAACACTGGAGATTAAACTGCCATAATGGATGAGTTTAAGGGTGATACTTGCCCAATCAGGAGTCACTCTCACAACTGTAAAGATCCGGGTTATTAGCACAGCCGGTTGAGGAAGACAATTAACCCTTTAACTCTTTATCCACAAAGATTGCCTCTTACTGCCCTCTGTGAGAGAGCTCTCAAACACCCAGAATTGCTAGACAGTAAACCCCCCCGTCTTACAACATGTTAGCTGTGCTCTCAACAAAGACTCCACATCCTCCACAAGCTTTGAGTCTTCTCTGTCGCCCTGTAGTGTCATAGGTTCTTCTGGATAACGCTTGTGTTGTTCAATTCAAGGCAATAGAGTCTTTATTGTGCAAAAATAACTTCATCCTTGATAAAATGTAAGATCTGGGTGGTTCGCATGCCAAGCAAAAAGCTCTTCTAGTCAGTGTCCCAGATCATGGCTCCAAACCCATAGAGATTCTTGCACGAAGAAGAAACCTCCAGAAGCTCGGACAAAGAGAATGCAGCCCAGTTTATGGCCATGAATATTCAAGACTACACCCCCACAGCTCAGCTCTTCTCCTGTAGTTTTCTCAGTTTTAGGACACTACTCCTCCCAAGCTATTCTGGGTTTTTTCCAGTCAACCAGATGAAATACTTCCAACATATAACTCCTCCCAGTTCGTCTGGAACGACACTGTCAGGTTTTACTATCAATAAAGAGGATTTTGTAATTGCTGCCCATTTCTCTGGCCGAGCCCCTTGTTCTCGACACACTACCTCATACTAAAAGCTCAGCAAGTTTCTTTAGCATTAATTCCATTGACCTAGGAATTTTCTAGTTTGCTTTGATCCCAAGTCCAAAGTCACATCCCCCTCCAGGCCCAGTACCATGTCCTGACCTGTGCTTCAACTCAACGGGATTCCTTGTATTTCTTGCTCCATAGTTCTGTAATTACAGTGGCTGTCCCCCAGTGGCTCCAGTATGATCTAGTCAGAGCAAACTGGAGCCTTCCACTGGGGGACAGCCATTGTAGTTAGTGCATTGGAGGTTAGTTAGCCTCCAACTTAGGAAGTCACATGTGCACTCCTCATAGAGGATATAATGTAATAATTAACAGTAGAGGAAACATGGTAAACAAAATTAACTCTACAGACTTTTGCTCTGTCTAAAACTTTAGCTTAAACACTGCAAAAATAAAACTTTTGGTGTTACACTCTTAAATATGGTTATTATAATGTTTCATACATTTGTGGAGCTCACATACAGCCCACACCTTCTGTTACAGCTTCATCTGACCCACTGCTTCTCCACTGCTCCCCTGCTACTCCACCATGTGCTCCAACATCAAGAAAACAAACTCACAAAGGTCACACGCACAGCATCCAAAAGCATTCATTTAGCCAAACCTCAACAACAAAGATACATGCCGGGCTCAGACAGTCAGAGACTCTCTTTCCCACTCTGTCGGTCCAGAGAGATGACTCCATAGTAGACCCTCTCATATCATTTTTAAACTCATCTGCTTATGGCAGTATGTTCCTTCAGAAGTGACTCTTGGATGGGGGAGTTCATGTGTTTTGCTTCTTTGTCACACCCATGACATTATGTGAAACTACTTCACAGTTAAATGTATTGGGGTGCCAATAATTGTGGTACAAAATGTTTGTTTTTGTTACAAGCAGAATATCTTTGGAACTATTTTTAACAAAATGTTGAAAAATAATGATATCACATCAACATTCTTTTTATATTTTTACCAGGTTGCCAATATTGCCGATACTGCTTGTGGGCTGTAGCTTTCTGCCTCTGTTCTGTTTTCTTTCAAAACTACTGAGTATTTATATTCACGTTGTTAGAGTATGGTATTTATAACTCTCATTGCCAATCATGAAAAATATATTTTCCTAAAATAAATAATAAAATAAAAATGCTATTTTAAATCCCGGGACGTTCCTGTCTTTGGCCCCTCATTGTACGAGGACGGGATGGTACTAGTCACTGATTCCACATTGGCCACCAAGAAGCATAACAGGTTTGCTTCATTTGACTCTTTTAGACACAGTATTTCATTAACGAGTGAACCATGTGAGTATTATGTTAATCATGCAGTTCATGTTTTACAAATGACACAGACACACTTTTAGGCTCTAAAGGCTGACCTCCTGTGAGACCTGGGGATGAGTTTTGGTTCATGTTCTGTACAAGTGATGGAGAGTTTGTGAAGTTATTTGTAAATTAAACATTTTTATGTATAAACTTCCTTGTATTTTTCTTATATGTTGCATTTTGTTGGTAACTTCCAGCTGGACGAGAACATGCTGAGAGACATTATCCAGGAAACCTTTTTGTTTTTTTTATTTTTCCTGTTCTTTTTTTCTTCCTAAATCTAACTCGGCAAAAGCTGTATTTTTATTGCTATTTGTATGAACCCTTTACATATATAGTACAGTCAGAAAGCCAATATGGCTGTAGAAACATAAATGAAATGTTTGTTTTAGTTTAAATCTCATGAATAACAGTTCAGTTTTTTTCAAATCTAATGCAATTAGGTGAAGACAAATTATGTTAAAAGAACAATAGTTTAAGCCTTGTCTTGTTAAGTCCAGAATGATTTGAAACAGTCTCCACGTGCCCTTTCCATGTCACTTAATCATAGGCTGTTTAGATATAACCTTTAGATGTGTCTGTCCAGGACTTTGTCAAACAGGGAGCCTTTGTTTTTTGTAAAGAATTTCTGTTTGATTTGTACAGCACCATGTACTTCCAGAAACAGTCCCACCTGAGACAAGACCACAGGAAATTAAAAAAAAAAATAATAATAATACACTGGTTTCATTACAAAGTAACGAGAAATTAGCTTTACAAAGTTAGAAGAGAAAATACCTTGAAATTGTGTAGATAGTAAAACATTGTTTGAATGAATAATTGTAATCTGGCACTGTTCATTTTAAACCTCCAAATTAAAACAAATAATGTAAAAGTTAAGTTGAAGTATTTTCCTTAAATCTGTACATTTCCCATAGGCTTTCTATGGACAAAGGAATGAGAATTCTATGTATTGATTAGAGGTTTGAAATATTAATTCTGCAACGAGACAGAATGGTGGAAGTCTTCTTTTTACGTGTGGAACAGTGATGCCCTGCTGCAGATTTTCAATTTAACTCTTGGAGCAAAAATAGTGGCATGATGAAGAATTCAACAATGGAATGTCATATGCAGATTACTTTACAATTATTAGATCAATTCTTGAAAAAAAAGCATTCATTTCTACTGCTTTTTCCCAGGGACTTTGGACCTTAAGCTTGAAAAATATTGTTAATCAATAATGATAAAAATGGCATTCTCCCGGACAAATCCTCTTCACAAAATGTCATTACTGTGTGACTGTCAAATCCATCAGAGGCTTTGTTTTCGGGACCAAAGGGTTGAATGGCCTGAGGTATACAATATTTTAAAAATGAATAATGATAGTTTCAATAAGGAACAAGAAATGGGAGTGAGACAAAAAAAAGTTTGAGTAAAGATTTGAATGAAAACAACAATTAAAGTGAAATAGTCTGTTCTGCAGCTGATGCCTCAGAAAACAACCTGAAAAGCCTTCAAAGTCCCAAACACAGTTATAGCCACAGTTACAGTGGTTGTGTTTCCAGGAGGTGAGTGGGTCTCCCAGTGGTGCAGACGGCCTCATGAAGGACATGAAGGACATCTACTGTCTGGATCTGTGCTCCATTTTGTAAACTTCCCTTATGCATTTACCATCAGAACGTCATGACAAGTGAACACTTGACAGAAAATGACGCTGAATAGACATTTCTACAGATTTGGGTTTTTAAAGGCATGTGGTCCTAAACTTTTGATCAGCTGCAGAACAGACTATTTCAGCTTAACTGCTGTTTTCAATAAAATGTTCAAACATTTTTTGTGTCTCTCTCCCATTTCTTGTTGCACAAGCTCCGCTTGGAACCTTGTTATGATCCAACCATGAAAATGTGACTTTTGCCATTTATTCAACTGGTCTTAAACTTTTGATCGAGACTATATATGCATGTATATCCAAGAGGCTTCATCTGTTTATGTTTTTCACCTTGTGTGTGTGATGGAGGAAAGAAAGACAGGAGGCCGTGAGGTATGAACGCAGACATTTTTCCCTTTGAAACCAAACAGAAAACACACTGTGTTTTTCCTGACACAAACACTGGATTCTCAAGGGCATGAACAAAATTACAAGGAACATAAGTATACATGTAAAAATAGAAATTTTACATACACAATTTTAGAGAACACTTACTTTTTTTAATTGCATACAATTGTCTAAAAAGCATGTGGTAAAACTGTTCTATTGGACCCAGCAGAGGCTGCAGAACATCAGCATGTCAAATATAAAAGAAATGCTGTGAAATTGCCCGTCATGAACTTTCTGTATGAATTCATTTGATCAAACTGCCTTATGATGACTAATGTGGGTGCATTTGTAATCATACAACATACAAATAAACACCAATGTCAAAAGAATGCTTTTTTTGGGGTAATTTATAGGAAATGAAAACATAAAAGATGATCTTACAAAGTACTAGCACATTGATGCACTGAAGACCACAGTGGCTCATGTAAAAGCCAATTCAGCTGAAACATGTTCACACGAGGAAGAGAAAAAAAGAGGGAATCATTTTGGAAAACAAGTGACAGGGCAGAGCATGTGCACCTTTCAAAAGAGACCAAAAAGCTTATCAAAAGGATTGTCCAGAATGTTTCCACCTCCTGCACCATTAACCAGTGTTTCCAAATGACCGAAAATACTGCCAAATATATATCATTGCATAAGTGCATAAAGAAATACTGTTTGTTTGAGGTGAAAGTGCACATGACAGGTTAGTCTCATTTCACTAAAACATAATCAAAATCATTACATTTAAGATTATTTTCACTGTGCACATGACGGTCTTTGAATAGAATAAGATTCAAACGTCACACGGCACCTTCACTGCAGGGCCCTGAGCAACACAGCTAACCTAATTTACACAATGGCAACACCTTCATTTTTATTATAATTTATGTTTTTCTGTTAAGTGTCAGAAAAGTGTTGGGTACACTCTTACTAACGATTAATATTTAGGGTCTCAGCAGACTAATCAGTATAATTGAAGAGAAAACAAACAAACAAGAAAACCTATCATATGCACTTAAAGTTTACATAAAAAACACAACCTTAGTCCAATTGCAAGTCAAATGTAATGTGTGTACTCCACAGTGTGTACCTTAAAACACACACTTCAGGGTTTAACAGAAACAAAAGAGAAAGCTCAGTGGTTCAAGAGCGTAAACACAGAAGGACAGGACTATAGCGGGTCCATGCTCAAAAGGGCGCTGTCTACTTACAAGCATACACGACAGAAGAAGCAGATTCACCTATTACCTCCCCTTTTTTCTAGAAACATTTTGATCATCTTTATATTATTGTTATTGTTCCCAGGTCTTGTAAAAAACCCACCTGCATAGAACCCAATGACAAAACAAAAGCGTTGCATTCTCTATAAGAACACGGAACGTCCTTCATGGCGAATGATAAGAACTCTAAAAGGCACATTGGTAAGATGTTGGGCATCTGGGACTGTTAAAACACACACACACACACACACACACACACACACACACACACACACACACACACACACACACACACACACACACACACACACACACACACACACACACACACACACACACACACACACACACACTTTTCTTATTTACTCCAATTGATATTAATGTTTTGTAGTTGATTAATCAAAAACACTGTTGAAAAAAATCATTTTTTTTAAATTTACATTTTAAAGGGCAATTATAACAATAAAACAAGGTCTTGTTTTACCAGTGATTATTGGAAATATCAGGACATGATTTTTCTTTGCCGCCCCCTGCTGGTCATTCAGCCAGGTTCTGAAAAGAACCAGAGTGAAAATTATTGGAAATGTTACTGAAAGATAATTTGTGATGTCAAAAATGTGTTACGCCCGACTGTTTTAGAGATGTGAAACAAACACTTCTGACACATAGATAATACCAAGAGCGGGTATTAGCTGGTTCCTTCGACTGTAAAACAGAAGTGATGGGCCCTGTCCATGACACAATGCTCATAAAAAGGCATCTAACTGTGTCTGATATGTCTAAACTCCGCCAGGTGGAGGAACACGGGATGCAGAACACTTTGCAGAAGCATCAAAGCTCCAAGTTACACCCTGTACACACCTCATTCTTCACTGTTAAAGTCAGATACTGTCCCTGTGAAGCTTTAGAAAACCTATTCTTCTTTAGCAAACGTGTCAATCAATTGTCTCCCATTGAGAACCACATACTGAAAAGACAATACAAAGTCAATCATAAAACATGGTACTTAGGATTATACGGGCAAACAACTGAATTCAGCAGAACTCAGGCCCAGCTTTAGACTTGTGCCAGCCCCTGTCCTAGGGATTTGGTAGATCGCTTCAATATTCTTCATTATGATTGCCATATACATACATGTGTTTCTTTTTATTCTTGCAATGTTTACTGAGAACCCAACACCTCAAATGAACCAAACAAAGGCATATTCATCATAAGCAGTAGCCTACTGAATACATATTTAAAGAGAATGAAAAAGAAAAAAGGAAAAGGAAAGGAAGATCCTCGTACAATTTCCAAATGAATTATTTAGGCAGATCTGCAGCTGGTTTTAGACAGGGAATTCAACAGAAAAAGACATTTTTAGATTTGATTTTCAGGACGACTGTCAGGGCCGACACTCCGTTGTCCCACAGAGACATGACAGCGTCTCGGGGGGACAATGCTTGGGCTGGGAATGTGTGACTTCTCCAGACTGTAGACTGTAGACTTGGGGTAGTGAAGCTGTAACTCCCTTCTGGACTGGAGCATCTGCATATCAAATGTTTCCTTCAAAAATTCTGCTGTGAAAAGTTTATTCTTGGTTTGTGTTTTTGTTCCTTCTCGTTGCATCCAAGAGGATTTCAGGCACAGCTTTTTCCACAGTGAGTTGATAAACTGCTGTTCAGTCTGTGCTCTTTTTTTTTTTTTCAATAAAAAAAAAATCCTGCAAACATGTGATATGTTTTTTTTCTTCATTAGTAGGCGTTCCTATGAGTTCATTTAATGTGTGCCCTTTGCACCTTTTAGACCATTTTATCTTCTTATATATATATATATGTATATATATATTTATATTTATACAGTATATTTTATACATATATAAAAACCCTTTTGTTTTTAAAAGTGGGAATGTTGATAAATTGGAAAAGTAGGAGATGGTTGTAATCCACACGTGACTTCTGAGCTCCAGTTGTAGAAAATGACTCAAGGACGAGGAAGTAGTCTTCAGCAGCCAGACTCCTGGATCTGCAGACACACAGTCGCACAACGTTATGAAGACAGAACACACAACCACACAACAGTCAACAAACAAACATACAACCACACAACAGTCAACAAACAGAACATACAACCACACAACATTATGAAGACAGAACACACAACCACACAACATTATGAAGACAGAACATACAACCACACAACATTATGAAGACAGAACATACAATCGCACAACATTATGAAGACAGAACATACAACCACACAACAGTCAACAAACAAACATACAACCACACAACAGTCAACAAACAGAACATACAACCACACAACATTAAACAAACAGACACACAATCGCACAACATTATGAAGACAGAACATACAACCACACAACAGTCAACAAACAAACATACAACCACACAACAGTCAACAAACAGAACATACAACCACACAACATTCAACAAACAGAACATACAACCACACAACATTCAACAAACAGACACACAATCGCACAACATTCTGCACACAGAACATACAACCACACAACATTCTGCACACAGAACACACAACCACACAACATTCTGCACACAGAACATACAATCACACAACATTCTGCAAACAGAACATACAATCACACAACATTCAACAAACAGAACATACAACCACACAACATTCAACAAACAGACACACAATCGCACAACATTATGAAGACAGAACACACAACCACACAACATTCAACAAACAGACATACAACCACACAACATTCTGCACACAGAACACACAACCACACAACATTCTGCACACAGAACATACAACCACACAACATTCTGCACACAGAACACACAACCACACAACATTCTGCACACAGAACACACAACCACACAACATTCTGCACACAGAACATACAACCACACAACATTCTGCACACAGAACATACAACCACACAACATTCTGCACACAGAACATACAACAGAAGTACTAGAGAGTAGTGTGCCCTCTCACCGTTTTACATGTGTCCCATGGAGCCGTCCGAGCCCATGGGATGGTGTGCAGGAGCCAGTGACAGGGGCGGCCCTTCTGTCGCCACAGTGACCTTCTCTTCTTCACGTCGCTTCAAGCACGCTGCCTTCGGGTTCAGATTTCTCTCTACACACACACACACACACACACACACACACACACACACACACACAAACACATGCTTTTTAACTTCACTCATAAGAAAGAATGCAATATTGATCTAAAATGCCTTTATATTAATATCCATTGACTTCTGGTTCCAAACTGAAGAAGTGATTTTCTGCTCCTGGTATCGTCTCTTAATGCAACATTTAGTAAGGAGCAGGTTCATATTATTATGTATTATTATTTTGAACCCTGAATGGGTAGTGTTGAGAAGAATACTAATCTATTTCGTTTCAGAATACTTAAAACAACATGGTTCAATCACACTACGGAATACTTTTTTATTAAATGATATCTTATTATATCTATGATGGTGTAAAAAACAACAGAGGTTTAAAACAGCTTTTTGTTTGTGCCACCAGTTCTACTGCATTTAATTATCACTGTGTCAAACAAAGTCACACAGTGCACTCTCCACAAGAGCGGTCTGTATTGTTTTCCTTCCTAATATTTGCTTTTTTGCAGGTCTCTCCAGGACCTGTGCGTCTCCAGGACCTGTGCGTCTCCAGGACCTGTGCGTCACCAGGACCTGTGCGTCTCCAGGACCTGTACGTCTCCAGGACCTGTACGTCTCCAGGACCTGTACGTCTCCAGGACCTGTGCGTCTCCAGGACCTGTGCGTCTCCAGGACCTGTGCGTCTCCAGGACCTGTGCGTCTCCAGGACCTGTGCGTCTCCAGGACCTGTGCGTCTCCAGGACCTGTGCGTCTCCAGGACCTGTGCGTCTCCAGGACCTGTGCGTCTCCAGGACCTGTGCGTCTCCAGGACCTGTGCGTCTCCAGGACGAGCAGGTCGATCACAGCTGACACTTCTCACCTGGACATGGACTATTTGAGCCCCTCCCCTCGGGCAGGAGGCTACGGTCCATCCGGACCAGAACCTCCCGCCACAAGAACAGTTTCTGTCCCTCTGCCGTTGGACTCATGAACACTTTAGAACACCTGCCACTACACCAGAACTATCTATTTGCACTACCACATTTGCAAGTTGTCTGCCAACTGTACATTTCTGTATATAGTCTTAGTCTATTTTATTCTTAATCTTATGCATGCCTCTTTTATATATTTTATTCATTGTTTTAAGTTGCACTGACGCCGAAGCAAGTTCCTATGTTTGTGAATTTTGATCACTGACAATGGAAATAAACGGTTTCTGATTCTGACCAGTGCGATTGTGATTAGATTCGTGATTTATGCTTTAATAATAAGATTAAGATCAAGTTCACATTTTCAACACATTTTTGACCCTTTTAATCGGGTTTTTGTCAAGTTCAGTTTGTTTGTCATATATAAACGCATCTTTTACTTTCACTTTCACTGTTAGTCGTATCTTTGTCATTTTTAGTCACATTTTGACACTTTTAGGTGTATTGAGTTACGTTTGTTGTTTGTTTGTAGGTCTGTTTTTGTCACTTTTGAGTTGCATGTTGCAGAACATGTTTGTTTAAATCCAAACTAACATGGTAGCATTTTTGTTGTTTGGAAGAAATGATGGCACTTCAAAACATGCAGCCTTTGCAATTTGCTAATTGTGTCCATTAAAATTGCGATTTTGTGTGGATTTGGTTTAATTGTGCAGCTCTGGTCTATAAGAGGTGAATAAAGTCATCTGCTCAGAGGCTTCAGAGGCTAAACAACAGGAGAAAAGTGTGTTTGAACAGACAGCTGCATTAAAGAGACAAACAGTCAATCATGATACAACGATTTTACACGATTTAGCAGATTGTCACAGGGATGAGCTCATGATTAAATTTTTAATTCCATATCGCCCAGCCCTAACTCGACTGTAGGATCATGTAGGACTACTCCGACATGCATCAATCAAAATTAAACTTGGTAAAAAGCTAAGAAACAAAGTGCGGTGAAAGCGGCTCTGACCTCGGACCTGCTGCTCCAGGCTGAGGATGACGGCCACAGCCTGGTGCAGAATGAGCAGCTTGGTCTGGGGTTTGTCGCTCTTCAGGTGCAGCTGGACCATTCGGCCCAGCTCCTTGAAGGCCTCGTTGATGTCGCGCACTCTCAGCCGCTCCCGGGCGTTATTGGCCATCCTCCGCTCCCGCTCCCGCTCCATCTTCTGCTCCGGCGTCAGGTCCTCGTCATCATTGTTGCTACGTTAAGCAAAGGGAACGCAAAAACAGGTGACACATTTTCCAGGTGAGAAGCTCTAGGGAGACATGAGGGGAACGTCTCTGCACTCTGGAACAAGCACAGCGTTTTAGAGGAATAGGTTGCATTCATGACATTCTGGAATTTGATGTACAAAATTCAGATGGCGGGCCACCTCTATGGGCAATTTTCAGAAACAAATCTAAAAAGAGATCATTAACAAATCCTGAACTTCAATCATTAATCTAGGCCATTCAACTAACAACTATCATGCCTTTATGATTGAACGTGAAAGTGAAAATACTGCCACACCATTAGTCATGAATGTAATGCCAACTTTTGTCTCAAATGGAAAGGTATTAATGAATGGTTCAAAACATCACCATCATCTTGTCAGTTTAACAGTTTCATTTTCAGTTTTTCGGGGTCTCTGGGTTCTTTAGCGGTTGTGATGTCACAATAACACAATCATTAGAGATCAGAATGTGCATTTGGGGTGGCTGTGTTTCATGATCTGCTTCTGTTGAACATGTTAAAGATGGTCTCATTTGTTCTGTGTGAGCGGAAGGTGAAAGGCTGCACTCAGATAAGGAAGGTTCTGCTGTTCCATCCCCTTCAGAGTGGATGGAATTTACATTTGAAATGCACTGTGTCTCTCAACCGTTTTGTACAATATGTATGTAATAAAAAATGTGTAAATAACTCCCTAAACTCCCTTTGGTGCGGACAAGACTAGTGTCCAAAGCTCTAAACTTAACCAAAATAACTAAAGCTAATCTTTACCCTAACCTTACCCTAATTTGTGAAAGAAAATATTGTCAAAAACAAACATTTGCAAGAAAAATACAAAAAAGTTAAACTCCTGGAACAAAATGCAAAACTTCAATGCAAAGTGAAGATGAATTCCCATCAAAATCCCCATAGTTCTTATTAAATAAGTAGAGGTAGCACGTTGTTAGCTTTAAGACATGTCTAAATGCAACCACACAATTCTAAATAATTGATTATAGTACAGAGGATAGCCCATGATGTCAAATAAGATTCATTTTAAAAGATTTCCGTATGCTGATTAAATTCAGCTTGTATCGTATTGTATTATTTGTACAAATTCATCATTCAATGAGACAGAGTGCTGAGTTCTGAAAGACATTCAGACTCCGACAAGAGGCCGACTGCTACATTTGAGGAGGATTCAGCTCTTACTGAAAAGAATGTGTACTTAAATACTTGTAATCAATATCTGGTCCAATTGTGGATCACTTTTAGAAATATAGGAAAATACTGCAGAGGTGAGATGAGTACAGTTTTTGATTATGTGTACTTGAGTTGTATGAGTACTTTTGAAAGTACATTTGAAATATAAATACTTGTTACTTGTGCAGAGTTTGTCCCATTTAAACTCCAGAGATGTGCTGTTACATACAAGAGGAAGGTTTATCCCTGCCCAGCCTCCTTTTAGAAAATAAATATGCAGTTTGGTCAAACACATTTAGAATGAGCTTATTCTTGGCTTTTACTTTTGAGGTAGATATATATATATATATATATATATATATATATATATATACATATATATATATATATAGGTTAATTACAGTGGGGCACAACAGCCAAAACCCATATTTTTAATTTTTGTTTTTTGGTCAGTTTGCACATGTGGAAACAACATATGTGTCCAATCTGCATCAAATAAGAACTGTATTTTCAATAATAATAAAAATTGAATTAAACTTTTAGTTTTTTTGGTTAGATCTAGTTCTCTCAAAAACTAAATAAGATATCCAAAGTTCCCTCTGTAAAAATGTGTATAGCTCATATGTTTACAAAATGAGCCAAAGATTGAAATATGTGCAACGTTGGCAGTTTTACACATAAAATTGCTTATTTCTATGAAAACTCTACATGATGAAAAACTTATAAGTTTACAATTTATATCTATATATATATCTATCTATATTTATGATATTTTTCCTTATTCACCTGTAGTGCCTCACCTTAAACTGATTCCCACCGGTTGAAAATCAAGGGATTCGAACACACTGAGCAGTATATGTATATACTGTATACTGTATATGACAGTATACAGTATATGTACATACTGTATACTGTATATGACAGTATACAGTATATGTATATACTGTATACTGTGTATGACAGTATACAGTATATGTATATACTGTATACTGTATATGACAGTATACAGTATATGTACATACTGTATACTGTATATGACAGTATACAGTATATGTATATACTGTATACTGTGTATGACAGTAGTATGTCATCTGTTTTAGATGATCTCATCAAAAATACTGTCCTCTGTATAATTTGTAGTGGAAAATAAAGTACACAGTTTTGTTGAAAGATGTCGATATAAATGTGCTAAAAAATAAACCCCTGTCTTTTCAGCAGGTCTAAAACCTTAAGAAAATATATTTCTACTTTTCAGTCCAGTTCAAAAATGTAGTGGAGTAGAAAGTAGAGCTACATGATCTCAAATGTAGTGAAGTAAAAGTAAAAAGTATCTACTATAAAATGTACTTGTAAAATGTAAAAATTAGTGGTGGGCATAGATTAATTTTTTTAATCTAGATTAATCTCACTGTAATCTTGGAATTAATCTAGATTAATCTAGATTAAAATGGCTCATTTGAATTCTGACAAAGACATTCAGAATATGTGTGCTACCCAAATAATGACTAAAAGTAAGTCTTTGAGAACGGGTTTCTCAAGCCAGGTGGCGCATTAGACCAGGGGCTCATCACATCAGTGCTTGGCCCGGCATTAGCTAAGGGATGCTTTGCGTTTAGGTGGTACTTGAGACTGGAAGAACTCCTACAGTAAACTAATTCCGCATTGCACAAGGTGCAAACAACCTTAGTCTTGTCGAGATTTCCATTGGGAAGCTTCTTAAAAATACATTTTCTAGTCAGTGTTTCTCTGTGAGCTGCACTGTCCTCCTCTCTGATCACAGCCCCTCAGCTATAATTTGGTTTAGGTAGAATTAATAAAAAAAAAAAAAGGATATCATCATTAAGTTGTGTTCAAATCAGGGTCATGGTGTTTTTTCCCTCCAAAGCTTTCAGTTTTCTGATGCATTTTAATATAAAGATTGATTCTTATCCAGCAACACTTCTGTGCAATATTCATTTAATTCTGCATTAATTTAATTCTGTGCTTAAATTTCCCCTGGAAGCCTCTGGACAAAGTAACCTGTGTGTCATGTTTAGATTATAAGCCCATGTTTCAAATATAATAATAATGATAATTTACAGTTAATTCTTGAAGTATGTCATTGATTAGACTTTACTGTAGCTCTGACACAAGAAGACAGTCTTCAAAGCATAAATAAACCTTCCGTCAGTGGCCATTCATTTTCATTCTTCCAGTTTTCACTTGGGATTATTCTGTGCATAAAGCACTTAACGCCTCGTTACGCACGCGGCTAATTTGCATATCAATACACGCGAAAACTGTGCGAAGCGCTAAACTTTGTAGACGCGCTGTGGCGTTTGCTGTGATTGGTTCATGATTCTTCACTGGAGCTGAACACAGAGGAGTCTGAAGTCTGTGTCTGTGGCGCTCACGCCGCTGCCACGTAAAGACGCGCGGAGACAAGTCAGATCCAAAATGAATGAGCTCAAATCAAGTTTGTCATCGTGAGTTCTGAGAGTTCAGGGTTGGACTGATTAAATCTCCAAAAGTGCACAGCCTGACCCTGGATTATGTTTGTGTCTAATGTGATGGTTTGACTCCAGAGGTAATGATTTTAGTGGGACTACTTTACCGTGCGTCAGGTGGAGGAGCTCGTCTACGTGCCTGCTGGTACAGCGTACTACCACCAAATGTTTTAGGGGTCCGCAGTAACGGACCGGAATACGTTACTTTCAGTCCTGATGGGGAGCGCAAATCTTCGCGGTAATTTGCGGTATTCTAGACGCAATAGTTCGTCAGCTGTTTGTTCTCAAAACTACGAAAAATACGAGGCGGGTTGGTCCAGAAGAAAGAGTAGTTAAAAGCGTATGGGATGTAGAACTTTAGTTCCCCGAGCCTTTGATTTGGCGCTATGTGCTGTTTATGATCAGGTGTGTTCAGGTGCACGTCACTGTGTGTAGCTCGCGCCTCTCGCTCTCTTTCTCTCTCGTTTTCTCTCGTGCGCGACAAAGATTTTCTCTGCGCGATGCCCCTGGGAGCTGTGCGCAATTGCGCACGCGCGCAGTTTAGAGGGAACAGTGCTCCCAACCCAACTTTGAGAATAGATTAACGGCGATATTTTTTTTATCGCCCGATAAGAGTCTCACGTTAACGCAGCACGTTAACGCCGTTACCGGCCCACCACTAGTAAAAATGCAAATGTAAATGTACAGATACCTAAAAAAATGACAGTACTTTTACTTTTGTACTTTGTTACTTTCCAGTTAGTTTGATGTATGTCTTAACCCTGACAGGTGTTAAGGCTGTGCGTGGTGGACTGATGGGCCTGATGGTCGGGCGGGGCCTACAGGAGTTGTCTAGATCTTGACCTCTCTAAAGCCTTGAGCTCCTTCCCGTCGGCGTCCTCGTCTTTCGGATCCAGCCCTTTGGAGTCCTGCAGCAGATTCTCGTCCACTTCATCTTCAGATTTGATTTCGGAGCTGACTGAAGACGCACTCTGCCCCTGCACTCTGGACAGCACTGCAGAAACAAACAGAGGCTGAAGACAAATGCTGGAGAAATGAACCATGAAGAAGGACTATCAAAAGTTTAAATAAAGAGTTCCTTTTAGTGATACTGTTTGCAGAAAATACATTTAGACTTTCTCCATTTAGACACTCCACTATCAATGGAGTCAAGAAAAGAAAAATGCAAAAGGCATCATGGCAACAGTAACAGTTTAGCTTGTGACTTTATTAAACAGTCAATTATGCAAAGTATTTGAAAAAGTACCCGCTCTCACTTATGATTCATTCCCAAAATGATTATCAATCCACAATCTTAACAAAGATTTTGATTTGTTATGAGATGGAAGGGAAAAGATTTCACAAATGAAAACCCAAATCAACACAAAAATACATTTGTAGCTCAACAGCGTGAGGCTTGACTGTTTCGTTGCACAATTACATTTCTTGTGGATCTGAAGTTTTGTGAATCCTGTCAAATGCTTTGTCTTTCTTCTGTCCTGATCATTCATACATTGCAAAAATAATCCATAATCTCTGAAACTCTGATAAAGTTTGTTAATCGTAGCCGACGCCATAAATTCCAGTGTGAATTCTCCGCCCCCTTCACTGCCACTGAGGGATTGTGGTGCATGCTGGGATATTGTGACCACTGCAGCCGATATTGTGACCACTGCAGCCGCTCTCACTGTGCACACATTTGCCATGGATTATTAATTATAAATCATAGCTGATGGAATTTGAGGAATCATACATGATGAATACTAACTTAAAATATTGTATCAATCAGTCTTTAAGCTCTGCAAGCACTCACTAATTCAAGATCTATAGAAAGGTTTTAATAAAAAAAAAAAAAAAAAAATTTAAGTACAACATTTTTTAAGTTTTGTCATTTTTAAAGATTTGACATGAGAACTGTGAGGAGCCACTGAAGAACAGCCTCACACACACACACACACACACACACACACACACACACACACACACACACACACACACACACACACACACACACACACACACACACAGATACACACACACACACACACACACACACACACACACACACACACACACACACACACACTATCACTATCGGCCATTTTGGATCAGAGCAGACTGGCTGGACATTATGCCAGAGGACAGAGGACAGAGGACAGAGGACAGAGGACAGAGGAGAGTGTTGGTGTGAGGTGTGAGTCCAGTGTACCTCTGTAGGGGTCGCTGTGGTTCAGCTCTGGCGAGGTGGCCGTCTGATTGGACAGCTGCGAGACGGACTGACTAGTCATGTGACTGCTTCGATGAGCGGCATCTTCTCTGTGAGAGCCAACCTGCGAATCAAAAGTGAAAAGATATGAGTGTGATCCATCTACAGTGACCTGATTCAAATAAAGATCATGTCATTAGGAGTATGAGGCCTACTGCTTGAACTCTCATTTTTTGTTGAAAGAATTCTGCGCCAGATTCTCGACGCGAAGTCAAATTCCTTTGTAAAAACGCCAAAATTCACCAACATCTAGCTACAAACACCACGTCTACATCAACACGTTTATTTACATGAAAATGAATATGTATTTTTAAGAAATGCCCTCTAAACTTTCATATATGGAACAAATGTTTACAACTAAAACTAAATATCTTGGGCATATCATAACTGCAGACAGGGCAAACAATCATGATATTTATAGACAAAGTAGAATGTCGTATGCTCAGGCAAATACTCTTATGCATAAGCACGAGAGCACCAACACTGGAGTATCTATATGTACACATACACACAGTACACACAGCAGTACCAAGAGTCCCCATAATGACAGTCCCTATTTAGTAAGAGGACCACTCAGTCTCCTTTGCTTGCATTCACACACCAACGGTGGTTGAAAGTGGTTTGTTGAATTTTCAAACATTTAATTAAATGCTGTTTGGAAAAGAAAAGTATTTAGTTGACTTTATCTTATTCCTACAGAGCACTGTAAACCTGCACGGACGCTCATACAAACAATGAACCAACAGTTATTCAGAAGTATCAAAAACAAGTTTTTACTGCTTATTTATTAAGAATTGTATTGGATGAAATGGATGAGTGCAACAGAGATGTGAACTCTTCAGTAAGAACATTCAAGCCTGTTGCCTCTTGTCTCACTCATGAAAGGTGCAGTGCAACAGAACTGTTTATTTTTATATTGTCTTTGTCTGTCTTAATTGACAAAGAGTTCGTAATAAAGTTGAACTGAAAATAATCCATTTTCTATTTTTGTTTTAAGAATTTTCATTTCTTCACAGTGAATGTCCAGTAGGGGGCAGCATTCACCTACACACTGACGGATGTGTCTTATTGAAAAGTACATTTGTCCTGTTGTGTGGGGTTCCAAGTGTATGTTTAGGCACTTCTATCTGTACATGGGCCCATGATCAAAGAGGCTTCAGTGGATTCATCACATCCCACCACACAATCCTACAGACCACAGATGTGTGCTTCAAGTCTTTTAGACCAATAGATTGCCTTATTTATTAGACACTACTACTAGATACTACTGCTAGTACTACTACTGCTACCACTAATAACAATAATGATAAGAGGCAACGTGGGTGAAGTGTCTTGCCTCGGAACACAACAATAATTTGCAGCAGGGCCACAGTCCCCACAGGCACCTGGTTTTTCTAAAGCCTCCCGCGTCCTCCAGCATCAACCAGGCCCGGATCGGGGTTGTGATCGATCATCAATTAAACTGGAAATATCATGAACCATATGTCAAAGTTAAAATGTCTAAATCACATGCAAGACTAGAATGGATTGTTCTTGTAGCTGTTCTCATACTGTTCTATCTACTGATCACACTTACTTCCTGATTTAAGTGATTGTGTAGAATTATGGGGTCAACTTTTAAAACAACTCTCAATAGAAACAACTTTTTTACAGCAGAAACGAGCCATACAAATAATTAATAATGCAGCTTATTAGGATCAGAGACATGAATTATTTTTAAATTCATGTCTCTTGACATTTAGAGATTTAAATTGCTATAGAATCGGCACGGAACATATAAGTTATAAGGGACCAAACCATTTCAATTAACCATAATATCATGATAGTTCTGACAGTTTAAAAATGTGACTTATAAAGACATTACTTTTTCATTAAGAATACATTTAATGTTTAATTATTATAGATTTGTACTTCATTACAAGTGAAAAAAAAAAATGCTCAAAGAGAGAACATAATGGATCAGCTGCTTTTTTTGTGCATATCCTTGGGACAAAAGGTTTGTTGTCGATTATCACGATTATACAAAATGTAACACAAACGATCATTGTCTTCCCTTTTTATCGCAATAAACGATACACACTTCCTGACTCGTATGAGTATGAGTTACAGGATCGATGCAATTTTACTTTATTGAGAGTTAAGTAAATATTAAGAGTAGATGCATTTCCTTCGGACGGGTTAAGTTTTAGAAAATGAAGCGTGCACTTCTTTTATCACACTCAAAAAAGTAGTGTGTATTGTAGTGTTGTATTTTGTATGTGTCTTTGATATAGCAGTAAATGAAATCTGTTATAGCTCTTGTTTTGGTTCATATTTTTTGTTCTTTTTTGTTAAACACATTACATACACAGTGTAAATTAAGTGGACATAGAGCTCTACGCTGTGCTTCTGCCTGAGCCTTTTCAATCACAACTTTATGGAAAAAATGTGTTACTGTTAATGTTAAATGTAAACGTCAAAATGTGACTGAAACTGAACTGAGATCTGATGAGAGCTTTGATAAGCAGGTACGGCCAAACGTTTATAGTGTAAAACGCCAATGACATTTCTTTCAATATAGGCATTTTACCTTTCTATAATCACAATATATATGGTTTCTTTTTGAGAGAATGTTCCTTCAGGTAGAGTCTATCTGTGCCAATTGTCTGAGTGAAGCAGACTGACACTACTTCAAACATAAAGATCATCCATTAAATATGAGTCGCATCTCTCCTGCCAGCTCTCATAAGTGCACATGAAAGACAGAGGGAGGAAGGGAGGGAAGGAAGAGGGAGAGGACACGAGAGAAAGGACAGAGGGAGGAGAGGAAAGGAGACATGAGAGGAAGGAGAGAACACACACGAGAGGAAGGAGGGAACAACCAAAACAGAGACAAGGGAAGGAGAGAGAAAAGGAGAGGAGACGCACAGGTAGAAGGAGGGAGCAGAGAGAGGGAGGCGCCGTGAACTGGAGGAGAGGAACGGAGAAACGCTGGAGAAAATAAGAGAGAGGAAGGAAAAGAGACGTGGAAAAATGTGCTGAACAGACGCGAGGAGTGTTGGCTTTATTTGTTTGTTTTGGGGGTTTTTAGTCAAGAAGTGAGAGGATGTTTGCTGCAAAGGTCTTGGTTTAATCAGAGCTGTGGAAATCAACGTGAAATATGTGCTGAAGGTTTGCACCGACAAACGCACTGCTTTTGTTGTGCCAGAGAAAGAGAGAGAGAGGGCTGCGTTCAAGGACAGGCCGACGTATGAGTTTTGACAGCTGGTGGCTCCACAGACACCGTACAAGAAAAGTCCTTATGAAATATCCTTGTGTTTGTCGAGTTTGAATGCTGAAGCACCGAGATTCACTTTTGTCAGAACGCTCTTGAACATGTCACAGAGCCGCGAGGTTAAAAAAAAGAAAGAAAGAATCTGAATTATTTGGGTCATAATTGAAATCATCTTTATGTAAAATAATGAATTGTGTGGAAGGGAAATAGCCTCGATATTTTGGTATCAATCAATGGTATCAATCCGTCCTCACCAAAAAACTCCTGCATAGACAGAACACTGACAAAAAAGATCTGTCTCTCAAATTTTGGACAGAACGTGAATGGTCTGTTAAAGATTACGTTTAAATAATAAAAAGTGTATTCTAAAAGCAGAACTGTGTCACAAAAACCTGACCACTGCACACTGTCTTTATCTAATTAGAAAACATTAGCTTTATATGCTCCTGGTGAGTCACATGTGACACTGTGGGATGAGCTGATTGGCTGTAGCTTCAGTTTTCTTTTTACCATAGACATATAAATATGTAGATGCGGCGTTGGATGTTCATGCGATCACTGAGCAACTCGGCCAAAAAATATTGTATGTGATTATTATCAATGTGTCAAAGAGCTGGTAAGAGCTAGGAACGAGTTAAATAGATTAGAAAACGTACTTTCTCTTTTCACGGTTTGAAAATCAGGGACCACGACATATTCTTCAAAATCAACTTAAATAAGCTTTGAACTTTGTTACAATTGTATTTCCTTCAGTAGTTTACTCTCATTTTGATTCCTGTTTGTTTGAGTTAATCCTATACTGTCTTCAACTGAGGCTCCAGTGCTCAGAAAATTCCTGTTTTCACCTACCCCCTATCCCCGCCCACATTCCTGTACTTAGCTTTGATTAATTGATAAAGTGACACATTCACTAAAATGTAATGTAGCCACTTTTCAAAAATAAAAAACCATATAAATGACGATCTGCTGCTTGTTACAGTGAAATGTGACTGTGAGGAGGCGGGGCTTATCACTTCTGCTGTTTTGAACAGGAAGCCAAAATGTATAGTGCAGTTTACAATGAACAAAATGTAAAATGATGGTAAACTGGCCCTGCCAGTTTGGTTTGGGCGGAAATCAAACAGACAACGGACTATTTTGTTTTGGAAAACGTGCTCCTAGACGTGCTTTGTGCATTTCAGGAGGAGGAAGAAGTCTGTGCTTTTCTCTGAAGTGGATTAAACAAGTTTGATTTCTCGGCTTGTTGTGACGCTTCGACAAATCAGATTTAAATGTTCGTTGTGACCATATGCATTTTCTCTACAGCTTTTGTCGCTAGACATCTCAGACTGATAATTGTGTGGAACTCAATTCTGAGTGATACACAAATCAATCTGTCATGAGCCAGGTTAAGATGATGATTGACTTATGTTATAGTTCAGTACAAAGTATCAGAAAAAAGCTCCTAACAAAGTTCTGAAATATCACTTTACAGCCTTGTTTAGGAGAATACTGCGTTTTTGTCATTTATTTATTTTTCATTTCAATCAGCTCTTTTTGAAATCCTTTGATTTTTTCCCCCAGTTTTTCTTAGGCAGAAGGAGCATCCAAATTATTCAGAACTTTTTATTTTATTTTTTTTTTAAGAAATTGATTGGTCACCGTCACCTCCTCTACATGGATGACATCAAGTGAGCAGGACATGGACTCACTGATCCACACAACCAGGATCTACAGCACTGACATTAGGGTGTCATTTGCACTTAGGAGGTGTTGTTGGACGGTGACAAAGAGACTGGAGTTAGGCTGCACAATTAATCGAAATCCAATTGAATTGAAGCAATTTTAATGGACTCAATTAGCAACTTGCAAAGGCTACAATTTTTGAAGTAACCTTCCTCCACAAACAACAAAATATCCTGTTATTCTGCATTAGTACATCAAGAGTACTGTGCTCAGTGAATGTCTCAGGCAATAGGGAACAGAGGGAAAAGTGCTAGAGGAGGGAGCATCATGGGAGAAGAAGCCCCTACATGGGACGTACCACCAGAACATAACTGAAGAGGCTGATATCAAATGATCGTACCAAAGGCTAGAGCGGGCCGGACTGAAGGACAGAGGCTCGTCCTGGCTGTACAGAAACATCTGTGTGGAGTATGGACTGGAAACCTAAAGTCAGAATGGGAAACACCTCCCAAGGTGCTAGAGAATGACCGACTCCCAGACAGACAGACAGAACGGTAATGGCAAACTAACCAGACTTTGTGGTGGTGGACAAACAGCAAAGGAAGGTGGTTGTGGTTGATGTGACGATACCACGAGATGGAAATAATAACATCAGAGGCTCAGAGAAGAGTTGGAGAAGGATTGGAAGGTGAAGGTGACAGACACAGAATTAAATTATTAATATTTATGATACAGCACAATGTATATCTTGTGTATAATGAAATAAATATATGTTCAATATTGCAATTTTATCGAGGCCGCATAATAAAACACAACATCAAAACTGCACCTTCCTCCTCCACATGAGATCACTTTTTATTTACATTCTATTTAGCATATATTTCATTTGCTTTTTTTATTGAAAGAGACAGAGGAATTGCACAGGTTGTGTTGGGGACTTTTTCGATCTTCCCGTAGAGCCGTGTGAATGAGCTAATTAACCACGGGGAGATTTCTGGGTCAAGAGCGGCGGCTGCGGCTCGTAAACAGCGGCTGAGAAATAAAGTCTGTCAGGACGAGGTGGCGGCAATATTTCACAAGGAATTAGCCACGATCACACTGTTCCTGCGCTCTACTGCTGCGCCTCTGTCTAATACCTGGGATCATACGAGAAGAAAGCAGTGACGTGACTCCCTTCTGCGGAAGAATGCAGAAGGTATGAAACACAGGAGAGAACACTGCACTGTCTGTTTAAAACTACATCTGTCTGAGTAAGAAGGAGCAGGGGTTGTCAAGGTGTAGTTGAATAATAGCTTATACTTCATTTTTTTAATTTTTAAAACTTCATGCGAATTTAGATGAATGAATCCATAATGATCATAAGTATTTATTTATTTTCAATTAAGGTTGAAATACCAAACTTTTTTCACCAAAGAGTATCAAAAGGAGTACCTTGGAGCCCAAAACAGAGCGCTGTATGATGTCAGAGCTGAAAGCAGTGTGCTCTGATTGGCTGCACTGCACTGTACCTCAGTTTCACTTTACCTCTGAAAAAAACAGTTTTAAAGAAGATTAATGCACGTGAATATTAATGATGTGCCAAAGGGTTTTTGAGAGCTAAGACGAGTTACACAGATTAAAAACCCACGACTGGTTTTGCGATGTGGGTACTCAAGCTTAAAGGTGCTTTTCTTATGAGAGTCAGACGTCTGCTCGGCAATTTACTTATTTATCTTGAATTGATTCAATTACAGGTGTTTTATATGCTAAAAACATACAATGGAAACATGCACTCTCAAGGATGGAACCCAATGCAGGATTTTTGAGTTTTAAACGACTTAAAAACGTGACACAAAAAGCGCAAACTACAGACTTGAGGAGGATCGTTTAGGATTTTAAAATGCGATATATTGATACAAAAAATATAACAATTGACAATAATATTGAAACTACTTTTTGCCACTGACATCAACTGAAACCAATAACCTTATAGCCTGATAATCCCACCTATTCCTTTTATAAATGCACAATATACAACAAATAAAAGCCAAATTAAACTGAAAGTACTTAAATAGTAACTAATTAGTCATAGAAGTTCTATGATACTATGATAAATCTTATTGTACTACAATAAATGTACAAAAATATAATCTTTATTAGTGCAAAGAAAATGTACAAACAACAAATATTAAGCCCAAATAAATATTGTTCCAGCCGGAACTGAACCAGGACTGAACCAAAATTACACAAAGAATACACACGTGCAAAACCAGCACTACCATAGGACTAGATTAGCACAGCACTAAACCAATCACATCTAGTCGATCAAAACTAAACTGAGAGTAAACAAGGACTAAACAAGAGCATTCCAATCCAGGACTAAATAGACTGGACTAGAACGAAACCAGAACCAAAACAGGACTGAACCAAAATCACAGCAAGACTACACAAAGACTAAACCTCGAACTAAACCAGAACCAAACCAGCTCTAAGCCAGGACTGAACACACAAAGCAGACTGGGGAGAAAGTCCAAGTGCAGCAGGAGAGGGGGCGTGCGTACTCTGGGCCACAGCTGGAAGAGATTTGTTGTGTTTTTCACTGAAGGCCTGTGTGCTGAAGTCATGGCTCCAAAAAACAGGTGCAACACACATGCCCCGCACCCCCACAAAACACACACACACACACACACACACACACACACCACCCCCTCACACTCACTGCATTAACACACACGCTCACTAACAGGAGGCCGCTGGGTCTTTCCTCGTGATTACATGTAAAAGAAACACGCACATCATAACACACAGGTACGGAGTTCTTTTTGTCTTTAATATTAATTATTGTAAATATTAGGGACAGGAATGAATTGTAAATGTGAATAAAAGGGAAAAAAACACTACTTGTACTTGAAGATGAACTGATGACACAATCTTGAATGTCTGTCCATGTGTGAGAGAGAGAGAGAGAGAGAGAGAGAGAAAACGATTTATCTCATAAACCAAACGCTAACCTGAGACACTGCAGTGTTTATGGACTAACTATGGATCTTTTACCAATTCGAGCTGAGGTAAGCTGCTAAAGCTAGCAACTTTACACTCTTTGTTTAAAAGTATTTTATTCATAATAGGAACTTAAAACTGCATTATAAGCGTTTATAGGAGCTTTCTTTCAGCCGTTTAGTGCACAGCTAACTCATACAGTAAAAAGAATAAAATAAAAAAGCACTGTTTTCAAATCCAATTGGATTTGTAGAGATATATGAGCGTAAATACTGAGTGTAGATGTTTGGACTTGGAATAATGACTAATTGTCCAAGTTCTCTTGCTGTTCAACAATTGGGTTGCAGGGTATATTTAATGAATCCATAAATAACCTGTTTCACCTGCTTGACACACAGAATGGCTGGTTTTCATAAGCGCAGGAGATTGTTCAAGGTATAAACAAACCAAGAGTTGAAATCCAAACAGTGTCTGTCAAAGTTTCCCTTCATAAAGCTGCCTGTGAGCCCGGTGGAAACTACCACTGAAGAGAGTCTGGTCCACCCAAACGCACAAGAGAAGAAAAAGAAGAGGAAGAAAACAGCTTTATTATGTTCAATGTGATAGTAACTAGTCTTGCTGTAATTCCAGGGGTCCACTGCACGCTTGTGTCGTACAGTAGCTCAAATACGTTGGTCCAACAACTTAAAGCTCGTTCTACTTTGAAGACAGCTATGGAGACTTTTGTTGGTCCTCTGTGTTGTCTTGTCCGTCGTTTTGTCCATATGCCCAGAGCAGAACTTTTGAAGTGACTAGAACAAGCCGAACATCATAAATTCCACTTTCGCCTCGTTTTCTCGGCTCTTTTCCAACAAATGTGATCTAAAAAACTGCCCTAGGTGCCTCCATATGTGTTTACTTGTTGGTCTATTTCTTTTGTTTTGGCCAACTCTCTAACCTCTGGTGGTTATTCAACACAAACCGGACATTAGAAACAGTCGGAAGTATAAATGTATTGATGGTAACTGTAATTTGTGTAACCGTTACGTGAGACGTGGACAACAATCAAATGTGTGATAATTGGTGATCGGTATCAAGCAGTGTCTGATCATTTGAAATGTTGGTCACAGAGTGAGCCCTCCAAACGCTCCGCACACAGTCAGTTATCAAGAGTGAAAACAAGGGCAGTTTAAACTAAAGGCAAAGGATCGTAGAAAGGGGTTCAGAGGTTGTCATCCGGACGCCGTTTAAAGATCGAGACGTTTCGACTTTTATCCAAAAGTCATTGTCAATCAGAGAGCTGGTCTGGGAACTCAGGCTTATATGCTACTCTAAGTAGTGGGAGTCCTGCCCCCAGGGAGGACACTGAATACCTGTCTTTGTTAGAAAATTGTTTGAACCCCTTTCTACGATGGACCACACCTGGACGAATGAGGGTTTACATCGACATAAAGGCAAAGGAGTTCAGCTGCAAACAGGACACATTTCCCCCTAACCTCTTAATTTACTAATGCAAGTGGAAAAAAACTGCTAAAATCTAGCGCTAGCCTTCACTAACCATCAAATGACTAATTGATGGCCATTGATTGTATGAAACATTGAACAGTATGAGTCAGTGCCATAACATTTTTTCAAATATCCTCTAATCATGCTCTTTAGAACCTCTGCTTTGGCTTCTCACATTTTAACTTAAAATGATGTGTTTAATATGAAGTAATCTGGGCTTTTAGAAGATCTTGGCGCTCTACCTATGACATTCCAAACAAGCCTGCATGAAGCTCAAGGGGATGAGGGGGAACAGCAGCACTCCAGGCAGGCCTACCATGAGCGAGTGGCGACTGGACAGCAGGCCTGAGCCGTAGCTGGACTCCAGAGATGCCATGATGCCGTTGTGTGCTCCCAGAAGACTGTGAACATCACTGTGTGTATTCAGACCAGTAGAGGGCCCCACCGCATGGCTCCGCAGCACATGAATGGCATCATCCAAGCGCTCCAGCCGGTCCTCGATACGGGTCTGCTGCAAAGCACACACCAGGAGCTCGTGTTAGCGTGTTCACAAACAGTACAGGGCTAAAGGACAAGAGCACTGTGCTGCAGCATGTTGTACCATCCACTTTAAGAACAGAACAGAAGAGGGAGGAATAAGCATCGATACATTATTTACATGTTACAGCTTAATGTGTGTGCTGTGTCACTTTTCTGGCGAGAGATCGGACACCGGCTTGACTCCATGGACATGTCCATGTCTGGAGCGTTAACAGGATGGTATTAAAAAGGGATTTATTCAATTACAGGTGTTCTTTTTGCTAAAACAAAGTTGTGAGTTGGGTTGGCTGTTCACAGTTCTGACACGAAACTTAGTGGTGCCACCAGCTTGTCTCCATGGAGAAGCAACACCATGTTCATGGAGACAAACGGGTGCTGACTTTCCTCCAACTTTACATAGTGCTCCTTTGAATAAGAATGCTGTCATTTCCCTCTTCTTGATTTGAAAAATCACCACAAAATGAAAGGAGGTAAAAAGAGAACAGTAAGAAAGGGACTTGTTGACTGTTTAAGGCAAGACACTGCAGATGATTAGGAAAAAAATCTAATTTGAAATGTCTTCTGTATTACTTAAATAAATGTGAAATTAATTAATGTAATGTTTTCACACATAAATATTTTATGTGTGAAAAAAATGCTAATATTAAAATATGAAAAATGTTAAGAGCCATGTTTAAATATCTTGCTTGATTTTGTTGTGATATTTTATAGAATGAAAACATACAGAAAATGTGCAAAAAAATGTCAATCTTGTCTCTTGTTAAAACTTGAATCAATCGGCCAAAATCTAGTAATGTGGGCTGATCTTTGTGTCTGTGGGAGAAAAATGCATTTGGAGAAAACGGCCTTTGACGTTACAATGTCCCAGAGAAATCTCTGAATAAAGTGGTAGCGATGATGGAATATAATAAAACAAAGTTATTGTTTCCTGGTGACAGTTATGCTAATGTTAAAAGGCTGTAAGATAGTCCTGAGGTAAATGTATACAATCCGAAGTGTGAACCTGGTACCAGAGAGTGCAGTGGAGCTTCGTAGTTGGGCGATGGCGCTCCTTGTCCTCCATTTCTCGACCAAGCAGCTGAACTGGGAGCTGTTGGACACAAACAACCAAAATACAAATAGTACATCAAAACGGATTCTTAGACAGTGACTCAGGTGGAAAAGTTTGATCCCGTCTCCAGTCATTGCTGGGCTCTTTGTGGAGACACTTGAGGTGAGTGAACGAGTGACTGGTCGGAGAGGTTTTCAGTGAGCATCGGCGTCACAACTGGACAGTGAAGGACAAGTACAATGTAGTATTTTGTGTGTCCAAAACAGTGCTCTATGAATCCAGTGTATTGTTATAAATATTAACAAAAGATGATTGATGCTTTTTATGATATTTAGTGATAAACTACTAGATATATGTAGATCATGCAGTGGTGGACTCAAGTACTCGATTTTTTTTTTTTTTTTTTAGATATGTGTGTAAAAAAAAAAGACTCAAGTAAAAGTATCACATAAAAAAATACACCAAGTACCTGTTTAAAAATATACTTTAAGAGTAAAAAGTAAAAAGACCAGTTTTACGTATTAAATGCCGTAATTTTGGTTAAGATTTAGGCTTAACCTTGGTCAACAAAGGTCTATTCAAGTACATTTCTTAATTTTTGTGGAGAATTTTACATGTATATTTCTGTTTGCTCGTTGTTGAGCTGGAACTCAAAACCTTCAGGCAGAATGTCATCATCAATGTGCTCAGAATAACCTTCAAACTAAATAAAGTACTTTCTACTTTTCAGAAAGTAGTGGAGTAAAAAGTACAGATACTTCGTCTCAGATGTAGTGAAGTAAAAGTAAAAAGTATCCACCGTAAAAATGACTAAAGTAAAGTACAGATACTTTTGTACGTCGTTACTTTCCACCACTGAGATCATGAATAGACATTTAATTCAATGTAACAGCAATAATGATCTAGACAGTTCAACTAGAGTACTATGTAACAAGAACAGATATAAAATACATTTATGATAAAAGGATTTTTGAGTAAATGTAATCAGCTGACTGAACATTAAACGTGGAGTGGGCTGGATAAACTTGTACTTGTCCCTACTCCTTTTTTGAAAATGTGGAGCTTATTGTTTCTACAAATATACACACATTAGAGACCTGTGGAGTCGCTTTGTCCATTACTTGGCACATTTTATTCACCTTCATTCACGAATATGAATATGAAATAGTGAAAAAATGGATGAGAGCTTTACCAATAAAACACTTAAACATTCACTTCTGTCCTTGGAAAAATGGCGCCTTTGAGGGTGAACATTTATGGGTGTGTCTGATTGGTCAGGTGTGCAAGAAACGGAAGATGAATGTATTTAAACATTAGAAACTCTTTGCGATCTGCATATCCCACTTGTTATAATTGCGATGATGATAGTTTTTTGATATATTGTGCAGCCCTAACCCAGAACACTCAAGTCTCGAATGCAGGACAATAAATAGATAAAAATTAAAATGTGATTAAAATCTTATGAAGTCAGTTTTGCATAATGTCTTCTTATTGTGTCTTATTTTGGGCTGACATAAACTGCTTTATTATTAGATCAAGACAGAGCATAGCATTTTTGTCACGTAGTGCTACTTTCATAAGATATTCCTGCCTTTAAAGTGCCGTTTCCCTCAAACAGAGCGTACCCTATCAGCTCCTGGAGTGCTCCTCCATGACTTTTCGCTCCGCGCTAATAGTGGGCTCTGTTTTTCCCGGTGAGCGTGGGAACAGCCTCAGATCCACCTCTGATTACCATTGCACACTCTGGCCCTGTGTCTCGGGCTGTTTTTGTTCACACAGGTACATTTGCATATGCTAATAAGTACATAATAATAATAATAATAATAATGATAATAATAATAATAATATCCGAGGCCATGGTTCTCGACCGGAAAAGGGTGGCTTGCCCTCTTTGGGCGGGTGGAGAGTCCTCCTCACGGGTTCACGAGTGAGGGAAGGATGGAGCGTGAGATTGACAGGTGGATCGGTGCAGCGTCTGCAGTGATGCGGGCGCTGTATCGGACCGTTGTGGTAAAGAAGAGCTGAGTCAAAAGACAAAGCTCTCGATTTACCGGTCAATCTACGTTCCTCCCTCACCTGGTCATGAGCTCTGGGTAATGACCGACAGGACGAGATGGTGGATACAAGCGTCGAAATGAGCTTCCTGGGTGGGTGGCTGGGCGCTCCCTTAGAGATAGAGAGGAGCTCAGTCACATGGGAGGAGCTCGGAGTAGAGCCGCTGCTCCTCCACATTGAGAGGAGCCAGCTGAGGTGGCTCAGGCATCTGTCCCGGATGCCTCCTGGACGCCTCCCTTGGGAGGTGTTCTGGGCATGTCCCACTGGGAGGCGGCCCCGGGGTAGACCCAGGACACGCTGGAGGGACTATGTCTCTCTGTGGCCTGGGATCGCCCCGGGATCCCCCCGGAGGAGCTGGAGGAAGTGTCTGGGGTGAGGGAAGTCTGGGAGTCCCTGCTTAGACTGCTGCCCCAGTAACCCGGCCCCGGATAAGGATGGATGGATGGATGGATGGATGGATAATAATAATAATAATAATAATAATGATGAAATTCAGGTAAGCTCTTTCACTGGAGTTCATTTTCAGCTCTTTCTCACACCAGCAGGAGTTGTGGCTAACAGCAAGTGTTAGATCCACAGATTTACTACAGCCTTTACCATAAATTGCCTGCTTCGTGTTTACCTCTAACTGCCTCCTTCTAGAATTTTAACATTCTGAGTCTGAAAGAGTTCAGAGAATATATAGCAGCTAAATCCGAGGTAAAATACATGCAAATTAACAGAGAATAACTTTGTAACAAAATTGTACTTGTCAGAGTAATTTTCTTCTTAAGTAATATACTTTAGAGTGTAACAGTCTCTCTTATTGCGTACACGTGTTGTGTCTTTCCACTGTGAGTCTACAAGTGACTATTTTTTGTCATGGTTGTGTCTATCTGAAAATACCAGATTTTAAGCATTTGATGTTTTGCGCAACTACATTAACCACGTTTAGACAGTTACTCTTACGTGAGTAGAGGGGCAACAAGAGACAGCTGCTGCTGGTACACTTTATAAGACCTGATCTGACCTCTGTATTATGGACAGAATTTGGTGCAGTCAGGGAGGCAGCTGAGGCAGCTGGGTATTTGTTTCAGAGGTCTCATGGACGCAGCATTTCTATTTAAATGGGATCTTTAAGATACGAAACAACTCAATAGTAGTTTCTGGGTTGTTTCAAGTGTATTTTGAAAACTTGGTTTCAATTGGACTAGGCCACTTATCCGGTTTTCCTGGTGTGCATGTCAACAAAGTGTAGGCCTACGCGGTAAGGTAAGATTGGACATGGCTGCTCGCACTACTGCCCTGGACCCTGTCTGGATAAAGAAAGAGGGAGGAGGAAAATGAACGTATAGTTCAGTCTAGATCTTGGATTAGTCCTGGTTTAAGAACGGTCCAGGCCTCTGACTCATTCGTCTGTTAACATGGTGAGTGTTGGTAGGAGATGGGTCTTACCGGTGAGTGTGGGCGGAGATCCAACTGGGGTGGAGGGGTTTGACGAGAAGCTGTTGTTTGTGTGGTCTGGAGAATAAATCTGTCAATCAAATAAAACACATACAACAACAACAACGACAATGATAATAATACTCATGATATAATAATAAATAAATAAATAAATAAACAATAATAATAATAAGACTACTTTCTGAAAACTTTTCCTGCTGTTTAACTTCAAATTGCTGGACTGCTATTTTTGGGATGAGAAAGTATACCACAACTTTGCATACATATTGAGGGCTCCAAATAGCAAAACCTGTTAGTCAGTGTTGTATTTATTTTACGCATCACTTTAAAGATCTCAACAGAACTTGGAGGGACTGTTAGCAAAAACAAATGAGGTGACGTCACCTGCTCCCCCTAATGGACAGGTGTGATACATAGTGAACATGTTGGTGTAACTGGTGTACTTACTGAAGCAAGTGCCTTCCCTAAGGCGTCTCCGGTCTGAGAGCTGCTGGGTGCACCGCTCTGGGCCCGATTCACTAAAACACAGGTTGTCAGTTATAAATGGTATCTGGTGTTGAGAGACTCTTCTAATTACTTATACTCTATACTATACTATACTATACTATATACTATACTCTAACCCTACCCATGACGGAGTCGGTTCCATTGGTGTTGGCGCTGCAGGATGCTGTGCTGTAGTGACTGCCCCC
The DNA here is from genome assembly GCA_019453435.1 of Rhinogobius similis. Taxonomy (NCBI): domain Eukaryota; kingdom Metazoa; phylum Chordata; class Actinopteri; order Gobiiformes; family Gobiidae; genus Rhinogobius; species Rhinogobius similis. Next base: position 1,938,201 of record CM033619.1, on the reverse strand, counting down.
TCCACTTGAGCTGCTCCCTCTGTGGAAGCTGGTCATGGGGGGTAGACTGGAGTTGAGGTCTGCTGACGAGTGAGGCGGGTAACTCTGACAACAACAAACAAACGTATGTTTAATGTGGTTAACTGGTACACAAACGCACATTTAACTAGTACAGTGGACTTGACTGACTTATGCACAAATAATCAGTGCTCACCAATCTGTCATGGGGGTGGATCCCACAATAGGAGGAGCTTTGGGAGGAGCTGTGGCCTGAGGTGCCACCCCCAATCATATTGCCATGGTAACCACCATGCTGAGGCATACTGCTACTGCTGCTGCTGCTCCAAGGGTCACCGCTGTGGTGGCCATCTGATAAGGAGAACACAAGTGTCAAAGCATTTGCTGACATTTCTTATTCAATAATTACTTGGGTCTGGTGTGTTCATACCTGGCATAAAAAAGGAACTGGGGAACCCAGAGCTGGGGGGCTTTGAGCTGGGGTATCCCGGCGAGTCCCTGTTGTAGTCAGCTGAACTGGCAGAAGGGGCATACACCTGCACACATAACACACAAAGCACACAGCGTTAGCCTGACAACAGAAAGCAAAAGCACCGTCCCAAACACTGTCCTCAATCACACTGCACAATCACAGGCTGGCGCACACTGGGCTTCAGCACTGGCAGAGCATATAGAGCTTTGGGTGAAGTGCACTGCACTGGCACAGGGTGGAGCACAGGGACATCTTGACTCTCCTCTGGAGGTGGGGGGGTAGTGTACATATAAGAAGGAGCTGGGTCCGAGTGAGCGTGCATGTTTGTAAAGGGCTCTACAATCTGTATCCAGCTGCACAAAATACTCCAAAGTCAGAGCACAGAGAAGTATCTGCATCCTCAAGCAGACTCCCAGAGACACGGCTGCATTCCATTCCACTGCAGAGTGAGTGTAGCGTGTGAACACTGAGCCATGAGAAGCTCACACATGCACAGCAGCTGTCGCTCTATCTCTACGTCACATGATCCTCAGCTAACCTCTGACCCATGTGCTTCAATAACACACAATGTACAATGACAAAAGATAAACAACAATGACATAATAACACAGCAACTGACCATCGAGCATTTGCTTCATGTGAAACCGTTTTGTGCCTCGCTCGGAGACAACAGCACAGTTTTTGTTTTGGGTGAAAGCGAAGATGGAGAGAGACACAGATTGTCACACTTCAAGACTAGATGAGTGCAAAAAGTGTGACAAGAATACACTTCCCACAGACAGACTATGAACTGTTCTAAAGACATATTTGTACTGTTCTACTTCAGAGAGACAGGTGTGGGCTGAGACAAACAGATGTATACTGTATGTGTACATTACACTATATATGTGTCACTTCAAGCTAGATTTATTTTCTCTAGTTTTCATTTAAAGGAGTCTGAATAATTGTGGGCTAAACTGTATGCATTCTCTTTGCAGTGTTCCTCCCCCTCCTCCCCGCTGTGTGTACACAGAGTGAACAGTCTTTATTCCAAACAGATGTGGGACTGAAGCGCTCTCACGACACTCGGCTGCACCTGTGCCGGCCGCTGCATTCCTCTCCTTCTCAATCACTTCTCACTCATGGCTTCCGCTCTCCACAGCCCCACTAAACAACAGTACTTAGCTCTGTGTAAAACGCTCAGGGCACGGAGCCTGCGTCTTCTGGAAACTACGCACGCTTTGCCAATCGAAATTTAAAAAGTATGTACCAAATGATATTACCTGAGATTGGAGTGAGTTGTTATGTCAAAAAATACACATTTCTGTGTGTTTGTTTCCTCGATCCCTCACTGTGTGGATCTTTCATGTGAGCTTGAATGTGAACGTTGGATCTAGAGGCACGTTTCAACTGGTTCGCTCTGAAACAGATCGGGGTGTCTCCACTGTCATAAGTGAACAGTTCCACCCTGCTGGCTTGCTTTAGACCCCCAGAACGGTTCAGCATAAGATGATTGGACAAGAGAGAACGCAGACTCAGGTGAGAACAAAACAGCAAAAAGCATATATAAAAAGAAAAGAATCATTCTTCACCAAACGCTAACTTGATCTGGTGACAAGCCGCTGTACTTCCGGTGATGGTAACTTTACTTGTTGCCAGCAGACTAAACAAATCAGCTGTTTTCTGTTTATTGACGCACAGGCCTCGCATTGTCAAGACCCAAAATATAACATAGTGCATAATAATCTAACATTATCCAAATCCAACGCATTACATAAAGAGACATGACAATGCGATGGGGAGGCCTAGAGAAGGGATATAAATGCAGAAAAGCTGCTAATAAACAGGAAGTTGTTTCCTGTTTATTGCTACAGAAAATATCACAATAAACTATCATATTGAAAATACTTTGTGGTAGTGACATAAGATATCTAAATCAGGATTTTTACAGTAAACCCTTTTTTAAATGTACATACATTTTAAAAGGAAATAGTCAAATTAAACTGTAGTTAGCCATAGAGGTTACATAATTGACCCTCTACAACAATAAAATCTCATCCTATGCAATAAATATTATGTACCCAAAAATATGATTTAGTCTTGTACTAAATGATAAGTCAATGTAATATTTATCATGACAGAAATGTGATCGACTGCTCCCTGGTCTGTTGTTCATACATATGTCTTATCATTTAAGTATTATCAGTATTATGATTAATAATATTATTGAATATAATAATAAATATGATATTTTCTACAGTAATGCAGTTGTTTTAAATTCCAGATATCACAACAATGTCCACACACACAGCCCACAGAAGGCTGATTCAGCCGGGCACTGGTGCTGGAGCCCACAGTGCTCCACGTTTGATGGCGGCTGACTGCTCTTCACTTGTGGCCCATTTGAAGTGTGAGCCAGTGCAGAGGCAGACGGGAACTCCTCCCAGCCGCCGCGCCGCCTTTGAGTTGCACTTTTACAGAGGCCTGAGCTCTCTGAAGGTTCATTACAGCTCTGATTGAAAACACATGCGGCGGGCAACAGCACAGCGGAAGAACCCCAAACCCAACCTGCAATTGTCCTAATGCAGAGCAGATGGAAGTCACAGCCACAAATGGGAAACACGTGAGCAAAGTAAAGATCAGATGGACAACGAAAAGAAAACTATTCGGCAGCCTTTGCATACATGTAATGAACATTCATTCTAACATGATTTAATAGATTAGATACACCAAAAAACTACTACTGAACAACTCTGACTGCTGAAACATCTTTCAAAATGCTTCAGTTAATGCTTCATGCCGGCATATCTCAGCATCAACTTCACCTGCACCTGAGAATCGGAAAGTCAGACAGACGTGTGATAATAATGATAATACTATTAATATTTTGTGTTTGTAAGTGTTTACAAGCTTGACAAGCCTCTCAAAGCGATACACGGCAGTCATTATTCATTCACTACATTCTCAGTGCGGCTTCTGTAGCCACAGCTGCCCAGGGATAAACACGAGGAGGCTCAGGCACACTACATTCATACTAGGCACAGGGTGTGAAATGTCTTGTTCATGGACACAACAGACTACAGTATGCACAAGTATGAGTTGGTGGGTGAGCAATCTGAGCCACTGCACCACTGCAGGCCTGGAGGCTTCGATATGTGGTGTGGGAACAAAGCTCATATCAATTTACAGGAACAACAAGGATGTGGGAATCGGACATTGGTGTTACTGTAAAGGCTGCATGATTTGGGAAAAATCGAATAGTGATTTTCTGAAGTATTGCAATTGCGGTTAGATTTTCTATTATGTTTGAACAGAATCTTATTACTAAAAGTTCACATTTTGACAAATTGACTGAATTAGGACTCTGAAATGACAAACTAATAAAATAATCCCATGTATTTCCGTATCTGTTTAGCAGATTTTATGCAGAATTAGACAGGACATTTTGTCATTTGTAGAGGAAATTATAGTGCTTCAAAAAGTGCAGTCTTTGTGATTTGCTAATTGCATCCATATAAAATTGCACATGTCACAAGTAGAATTAGATGTTGTCTTTAGAATGGTCTGAAAGTTCAGTACATACTCTTAATTAATCCATTATGATAGCATATGAAAGATTACAATTGAAAATGTATGTTAAATGAAATAAATTGTAGCGTACAAATCGTGCCAACAGAAACAACAAACACAACTTCTTTATCCCTTGCCTTTCAAGGTAAAAAAGAGTTCTGAATAATATTTTTGTTTACTGATTGAATTATCCTGTAGTTCCTTCCTGAAGATAATGATCCAAAATTGCTGTTTGAATCATGTGTCATCGTCATCTCGTGTGTGTTTAAGAGGACTGACTGACTCAGTACTGTATGTTCTAAATAAGTACAAAGGAAAGGCTCGAATATTTGCTTTTAATGTTGAAGCAGAGTCTGGCAGCCATCAGGAGCCTATCATCTGGCTGGGGCCTGGTTGCCGTGACAACGCCGGGGCCCCAAGCCAGAGCTGGGACAGGAGTGATAGAAGATGGCCGCCGCGGGATGCCTTGGCTGCGGGTTGCTCTGAGTCCCGTTGCCGAAGCGATGTTGGCACACGGCCTGGTTCTGTCGCTAAGTGTCAAAGCAGTTGTTATGGCAACAACAGTATCCAAGCAAGGGTGCAAAGGGTGGAACTGAAGACAACAAACAGTCAACACTTCGATTACTGAGGCATCACCTGGGGATATGATGTAGTATTCAGCCAGTATCAGTATGGAGGTCACAGACTGGAGTGTTTTAATTTAGATCATAAATCTCAAAGAAACAATGTGGAAAAACAATCAAAAAGTTGTGTTTTCATTGATTTTTGTAGAGCCTGAAGTCACAACAGCAGTCGGCGCGCAGGGATTCACATGGTTGTTGATTTAACCATCAAAAATCTCAGGGCATCCCTTCTTAGACTCGAGAAGAGAAGAGAGTAGACAGTACAAAGAAATCATCCATTTCCATTAGAAAATCAGAATAGTCTGGTAAGTGGTAATCAAGCCTCCCTCACCAACGTGGATGTTCTTACACGGTAAAAAAGGCTATAGTCTTTTCTAATACTACACACTGTAATCTAAGACACACTATAGTCTATTACAGACTGTAGACTAATACTACACACTGTAGTCTAATACTTCACACTGTTGTCTACAGTCTGTAGTCTAATACTACAGTCTGTAGTCTAATACTACAGAGTGTAGTCTAAGACACACTATAGTCTATTACAGACTGTAGACTAATACTACACACTGTAGTATTAGACAACACAATGTAGTCTACAGTCTGTAGTCTAATACTACAGTGTGTAGTTTATTACAGACTGTAGACTAATACTACACACTGTAGTATTAGACAACACAATGTAGTCTAATACTACAGTATTACAGTACGTCTGCTATAAAGCGCTGCTGACATCACCCAAATATAACAAAAACATGAGTATAATATTGATTACACTTTAAATCATGAGGCTGATCTTAGTAATTCACAAAAAGATGTTTAGTACGTTTGTGTCAGTGTGAGTCAAGGCTAAAGGTAAAGGCATAAACAGGAAACTACTTCTGGTTTATCTCTCATCTTTTTCTGCATTTATTTCAATTCTCTGAAAAGCCTCTACACAGTGTTCTAACCTCTCTTCATGAAATGTATTGGGTTTAAATAATGTTAGATTCATTGTGCACTGAAACGTAATATTTTCGGCCTTAATGCAAGCGTCATGCTCTATGAACAGCTGATCCTAACAGTAAAGTAAATACAACGCTTTATCACAAAATCAAGTTAGTTAGGGGAGAAATGATTCTTTTCTGCTTTTTCCGTCTTGTTTTCATCTGAGTCTTCTCTTGTTCAGGTCATAGCCCCTTCTAAGGTAAGAACATTATGAAAGCTGCTTCGTCAGAGGGTCCACTTTGAACCCTTGAACAGGCCGGTACAGTTCACTCAAGAAGAAGAGGAGACATATTCAGACCGTACCGATCCACTCCAAAGAGAACCAGTGGAAACAAGGTTAAAACCACAAAAAAGGCCACAAAAGGGAAGAAATATCCCTTGTTTGGAAGATTACATTTGACTTGATATCCTAATGTTGTATTTCTTCAAAACAATAATTGCAAAAATAATCTCTATTAAAACTTTATGTTGGTGTCCTCATAATAAGCAGCACATGGCATCTCAAACTATCCAAACCAACCCAATATAATTCACAAATGTCCTGCTATAAAACAACAATACACCAATTAGTCCAATCCGCGCTGTATTAAACCTGTCCAGCTGCTTATGTAAGTGACAGATAAACTTGGTATGGATGGAATTTAGAGCCAGTACATTTGAGCTGCGCCGACTCTTGTGCATCATTTGTGTGTGCACCTAAGCACCAGACCCAGTTATTGCCGATATCTGATGACTCTCAGGTTTTTCTGACTGTGTAAACACAGCCAGTGTCAGATTATCTGGAGCAGTAGATTACAGATTACAGGATTAGGCGCACACACACTCACGTACACACACACTAGTGCTATGGACACGCACTACTCCGGCATCATGATCACATAAACCTGATGAACGGCCTTCAGTGTCCAGTTTATCTAAAGCACCAGAACCTTACCCAGATACCATCTTCTTCTTTACGTCATGTTTTACAATTGTTATAATTCATTTCCATATTTATCTCTTTTTATCATTGCCATTTAACTCCAAAATAGGCACATTTCTTCCTCCAAAGTCTGAAATTCTGCTCTGAACCACATGTTTTATATGGTATTGGCAGTGGACGTCTCTATTAAAAAGACCAGAGCTCATTGATTATTCAAAATGATTGATTCAAATTGTATTAATTGCGGAGTCTTAAACAATGAGCCACAGCACACAACAGCACCAGGCACTAGGCCTCAGCTAAAACTATTAAGGAAAGGTTCAATGTTCTCCTGTTTTTTCCTCCAGGATCAATACTTCAAGTTCAAGTTAGAATATTTTCATTACCAGTTTTAGTATATTTAAAAAAAAATCTTCTTATTTATTTATTTATTTATTTAATTCATGTTGAATAAAAAGACATCATCTGTGACATAGTATTAAACATTGTAAAATGAATGAAAAGGAGCAGAAAGAAAGGGAATCTTCTGTTATCTACCCCCTTTTTCAACTTGTACTTAAAAACACACATTGATTATTTTATGGTTTTATTTTATCGTTAATGTCCTGTTGGTCTGTCCTTAATGTTTGTTACTGTTGTTTTTTTTTTAAAGAAAACTACACAAAATTTAGTAAAAAATTAGAAAAGAATGATAAACGATATAACTGAATAAGGAATCATTTTTCCCATCGTACTGACCCTGTTTTTGAAAATGCAAACATCTGGACATTCTCATACTCTTCATTACGACATGGCTGAAGACACTGCCTGAAGAAACGAACTGCAATGAACCACTTAATCGGAGTGATAAACATTTCTGTGATAGTGCCAGTACAGCCAGTTTGCAACTCTAGTTCCTGGGCAAAATGTAAAGCCATATAAAAAGCACATTAAAGCAGGTTAATAAAAAGAATAAAACAGGTGTAGCATAGGCTGCAGTGCACAAACACAACACTTCTATCAACTACTCACAAGAAAATCCACCACAGACATGAGAATAGACACACGTGCACAAGTGGCAAGAAATAAAGAAGCTCAATTCATTATTAATTATGGCCACAAAAACAATGGAGAATTCCTGAGTAGATTGGTGAATTTCTTGATATAAATTACATGATTAAATTTAAGATATCAATGAATAGGTTTTAAAGATAGTCATCTGGACACTGTTCTTTGGACGTCAATACGTTTTTACTTCATTTTTGATCTGAAGAAGATTTCCAAAAAATTGTGTCAAATGAAACTTTTCCTACCACGGACGAGTCCTGGAGGAACGAGGGATTACATCCACAAATTACAGAGGAATTTCCATATTTCTTAAATGAGGAATCTGCCCTTGAATAACATCTTTGTGAAATATCAGATATGCACAGGTGAAACATACTGGGAGACGCCAGATTGGTGAGGTCGTGGTTGTGTTGAGTGTGCGTGCTGGTTTAGGTGTGTGTGCGTGTGTGTATATGTGTGTGTGCGTGTGTGCGTGTGTCATGATAGTGTGTGTGTGTGTGTGTTTTATGGTGGCAATGGTGGCTGGGGGGAATGGGGAAGTTATTGGCACTGCATCAAGACTTAAGACTCATGTGAATCCTGTGCCAAAACCAGAACAAAGCCACACGGAGACAGGCCCCACGGCAACCAGGACTAACAGCCAATCACAGCCAGCGCTCAAGATCACATGACACTCTAACATACAGCCACCAGTAATGACAGGTCAGACCCCTGGTCAGTGCTCAACAATGAGAAAAAATATCTTTTAAAATGTATAATTATTAAACTCTAGTTCTCCAGGCTAAGAATGAGCAGAAATGTAAAGTTCACTGAATACACACAGGCCTTGAGCCTCGTTCTATTAGTCTCATTACCGTAAAGTAAAACAAAACATATAAAAAAAGTAGACAATATTGACAAAAATGTGAAAAAGTTATCTTTTTTTAATCCATTAGATGATTCTGCAAACATTATTTTGAGCAATGGCACAAAAGGTAAGTGTCTGTTCAAATCTTTCTCTTTTTGCAGCGTGCAATTTTGTTCTATAATGTTCACAGTAACATCTCTTGAAAACCATTTCAATATGTAACGTGTTGGCTGTTGTCACAGCATTTCCCCCAGAATCCTTCTCCACGTGAGTGCTACAGCAAAATAACTCAAGTTATAGTTGAAGACCGAAGAGCATGAGTAGAAGCAGAACAGGAGCAGAAGAGGAGCAGAAGAGGAGCAGAGCAGGAGCAGAGCAGGAGCAGAGCAGGAGCAGAACAGGAGCAGAACAGGAGCAGAACAGGAGCAGAACAGGAGCAGAACAGGAGCAGAGGAAAAGCAGGAGCAGAACAGGAGCAGAACAGGAGCAGAACAGGAGCAGAGCAGGAGCAGAACAGGAGCAGAACAGGAGCAGAACAGGAGCAGAGCAGGAGCAGAACAGGAGCAGAACAGGAGCAGAGCAGGAGCAGAACAGGAGCAGAACAGGAGCAGAACAGGAGCAGAACAGGAGCAGAACAGGAGCAGAACAGGAGCAGAGGAAAAGCAGGAGCAGAACAGGAGCAGAACAGGAGCAGAACAGGAGCAGAGGAAAAGCAGGAGCAGAAGAGGAGCAGAACAGGAGCAGAAGAGGAGCAGAGCAGGAGCAGAAGAAAAGCTGAGCAGGAGCAGAGCAGGAGCAGAACAGGAGCAGAGCAGGAGCAGAACAGGAGCAGAGCAGGAGCAGAAGAAAAGCTGAGCAGGAGCAGAACAGGAGCAGAGATGGAGCAGAAAAGGAGTAGAGGAAAAGCAGGAGCAGAAGAGGAGCAGAACAGGAGTAGAGGAAAAGCAGGAGCAGAGGAAAAGCAGGAGCAGAAGAGGAGCAGAGGAAAAGCAGGAGCAGAAGAGGAGCAGAAGAGTAGCAGAACAGGCACTCCTTCTTTTATTTAATTATGCATATATTCATTCACTTGTCATATTTATAGTTCAGCAGCTATAGGACTATGAGGCAGTGCTACTCAAAGTGAGATCCATGTGCAGTACACTTCTGCTGGGCGGGATCTTTTTTCTTGGGATTCCGTTATTTATACTCTTGTTTATAATTTTACAGCTTTACAGTCAGCATGTCACTGCCATCGTGTTTATTAAATCAAATTCAAATTAAATAATGGAGTGATGGGGATTCATTGATGGACAGTAGTGCAATAGTTTAGCAAACGTATTTGTCCTTTTTGGATGATTTAACACGTGTGCAGTCGGTGTGTGTAGCATCAGGACCGTTTGAGGTGCATCAGACTGGAAACCACTGTACGTATGGATGGATTTGGATCAGAAAACTGCACAGTATTGGACACGGTCAGGTTTGCGCGGTAACTGCCACCGCCGGGACGGTGTTGGACGTACTTGGCAGTGCGATTGTGACGTCTGTTGTCTCTTTAGGTGCGTCTTTGTGCCATTCGCTTGTCTTGCACGATTTTTCTCGTGACAATAAAGGCTGATGTAATCTATAATCTAATCCTGTTTATCCCTGCTTTAGTTTATTTGTTTATTTATCAGGGACAGGGTGAAAACACTGACCTACACAAAAGAGAAAAGATGTGCCAGGTTATTGCAAATTTGCTCATCCCGCATTCCCTGGATTGATGTACAAGTGGCCTGCAAGCCAATAAAATACACACATATACACTCATCCAGCCAATCTATTTCAGTAAAACTAGTCCCACTCTAAAATGTTATCAGTCACACACATCCACTATTTATTAGAGTCTATATAATTCATGCCAATTCAAACAAACCAGTTCAACGTGTCATTGTTCAGACAGGGTTTAGCGCTGGTCTGGTCTTATATAAAAGCCAAACCCTTAGGATATTGTTATAAATCAAAATGTATGAAATTTTTTTGCTCCAGATCTAAAGGCAAAAGGTCTGTAGTAAATGTAGGCCTGTGTGCGCGTTATGGGAGCACACACACACGCGCGCGCACACACACACAGACACACACACACTTTTCCGTAGGCCTTTGGTTGAAATGAAGTCTTTATGGAGCTGCACAGGTCCAGCACAGCGGGGGCTAAATGCGCCTTAAAATGTCTTTATTTCGCGGTGTATTATTTATTCAAAATAGCGCAGACTTGACCGCGCGGCGCTTTAATGCGGCAAACCCCGAGTGTGCGCAGGCCTCGGCTCGTAACCTCAGCAGCCGGACGACAGGCAATAAAAAACGCCGAGTGTGAAGTGAAAAAAATATCATTGGGCTCAGGCTTCGTATTCGTACCATTTGATTTTATGTCATTAAGAGCGAGGGCCGCGGAGACGCGCAGACCCGCGTGGGACTGCACCGGGACGGAAGTAAACATCCAGAAAGTGAAGGGGAGACCAATGTAAGAGACACACCAAAGGAGAAAAAAATATTAAACATAGGTTAAATATGTATAAATACTGAGAGAGAGCGTTTCATAGACGGGAGGGAAAAAAACAAGAAAGCGCACGGAGTGGAGCTGTTCACGCACAGACACACACACTCTTCTGTCAGCGACACCACGGCGTGATGAGAAACACCAGGACACGCAGAATAAGCACAGCATCAGTGAAAGAAGAGCGCGGGCTGAGGACGTGCGCAAGGCCTCGGGTTTGGACAAACGGCACCGCGCAGCAGGAACAACAGGCACCCAGAAGGGGCTCCGTGACCGGGCGGGACAGAGCCTCGTGGACGCAGAAAGAGACAGGGAAAAAGAACATGAAACAAAATAGGGTTTTGCATTCACTGACTCAAAATAAGAGGCTCAGTGTTGTGGACATTATGCTGTGCACAATTATTCAAAATGATAAACGATAACACGATAACAGGCTGACAATTACAAAATAATAATGTAAAGTTGTTTAACAATATTATCTGGCAAATGGTAAAAACGTGTGGGCTCAATAATCCAACATCTGCATCAGGCACATCCGCCTCTGGACAAACCCGTCCCGCGCTGATGATGGAGGGTGCACGCGTGCTATTCCACTGTGAACTTTGACCCTGAGCTCGTGCCGCTTCTGAGGAGCACCGTGGGACCTGAAGACGCGCGGAGTCCCTTTCGGCGCGACGCACGAGCGCAGAGAGCGCGAGCTTTGGTGAAACCGACGCGCGCGGCAGTCACTCACCGCCTTCCCGTTGTAGTAGTACATGAGCGAGCTGCTGGTCATTCCCGGGATGGTGTACGCACAGTACATGGTTCCTCTCGGTGCTGCTGGCCGGCTCCTCTCCGCTCCTTCCCGCGCTCCCGTCGGGATGTCGCGCGGCACGCTGGCCCTGCCCCTCGGCGCCTCGCTCCTCTCTTTACGTCCTCTCTCTCGGTCGGGATACTGTTCGATTCGCGACGAGACGCAGTAGCGGCGGCGGGACTGTGCGCTTCAGCTCACTTCCCTCAGTCGCATGTTCCCGTATGACCGAGCGAAGGCATGCGTTATGCAAATAGAGCCGGAGCCCCTCCCTCCCTCCGCGCGCTCTCAGCCGGAGACACAACTGTCAGCGCGGGCAGCTCCGCACACACTGCGCGATGTTCTACTATTTGATTGAGTCAAAATGTCACTTTTCGAACAGTATTTCTTCATGGCTCCACATAGTGCAGTTGTAATATTTTTTCTCAGTTATTCCGCTCACTTCAGCCCTGGAGTGTTTGTGGAGTTTTCATGTCCTGCCACTAAAAGGCTGTGGCTGGTTCCACGTCGCTTTGCCCGTTTCAACTCATCCACATCCCGTTTTTTTCTGATGTAGCAAAAAAAAAAAAAAAAAAGCTAGACAGTGACACGGCTGTAGATCCGTTTGTCACTTCACCTATTTTTTAACTCCGTTGCAGTTTCGCTGGTCGCCGCTAGAGGAGTCGGCGGACGCGCATTCCTCTGCGACGTGGGGCTGGGGTTTGATTAAAGCAGATGTCAACAGGAAGTGAGGCCGGGAGCGTGCGCGAGGGCCCGGGCGCGTGCGCCGTCTGGCCGTGCACGAGGAGGGCCCAGGCGCGTGCACGTGTGTGATAAGTGCACCATCTGTCTGTGCACTGACTCCCAGCTCTGGCTCAGACCCAGCTTTGTCCCGCTCCTGCTCTCGCGGATCCCGGCTGCAGACCGGGACACCGAGAGCGGCACACGCGCTCACTTTCATCATTTGTAAGATTACTTATAATAATTAAGCGTAATGAAAAACGTTAAATTACTCCCTTCCATCTTCTGGCAAAAATATGCAAATGAAGTTTTGAATCATCTTTATTTCTCACTCAACAAGTTCACTGTGTCTTTTTCGAAATGTTTGGTTGTTTCCCAAAAAAGTCAAATCACGGGGAAATCACCATAAGGACTGTTTTGCATTTTTAATTAAGAAACTAACGTGTGAATATATTTGCATGTGATTGAGCCGCAGATGAAACCATGCATACATAATCCACACACACGCAGGTCTGACTGTCAGTGCGGGGACGGGCACACATCAGTCTGAGGCAGGAGCTAGAAGTTGATCATAATGATTAGGACAAAAATCGGAATTATCTTTATATTATGTTTCTTATAAGTAAATTAGGATTGGGATTTTCCTCTAGCTACACAAATGTTGTAGCTGCAATGTAAATGATAAAAACAATATGAAGAAAAAGGGGAAAAACAAACAAATGCAATTGGCTGGCTAAAAATTAACCCTTAAATAAATTCAATGAAAATAAGTAATAGCCCTTAAAATAAAAAAGGAAAAACATTTTTGAAACAATGGATGAACTAAAGAAACGAGAGATTTTATAAAGGTACCGTGTTTGTTTCATGATTATTGAATTATTCCCCAGTTATTTCAAATTCTTCCAGGTTTGTGGTGTTCATGAACGTGTCTCAGCTCACCTGCTGTAGTCTGTGCAGAGTGACAGTAAAGCCAGGGTTCAGAACAGTTTGGCTGCAGAGCTGAGTGAGTTTAACTCCTGAGCCTTGACTTACAGGCTCCATGTACAGCCTGATCTATTCTTTACACATAACTGTCACATCCTTAAAAGACAACAGGACTCACTGGTCTGTGAGCGGCCAGTTTGAATCCTGTTCAGACATTTGTACAGAGATCTGAAGTTGAGTCAGCTCCATCTGACACAAAATGGCGGCCTCAGCACAGCGGGAATGTCTAAAAGCCGGAAAACACGCTAGAGACAAAAACACTGTCTGGTCATATGGCTGGAGCTACATTCCAGTGTCATGTTCAGAAAACGCTTTCTTCTTCTGGAGCTCTGACAAAATAGATTTAGTTTTTGTTGAAGTTTACAGATACACTTTGCCCTTGTAATTGTTTATTTTCAGGAATTAGAGAACATTTTGAACACTAATCTTATGATAATGCTGTACAACATTAGCTTTGAGTAGCCCATTTTGTGCATGCAGGAGCTGTAGGGGGCGCTGTTTGTGCACACTCCACACCAACGCAAAAGGGAAGTAATGAAAGAAGGGGCATTGAAAGCTCTCCTCAAAGATAATCGTTTAGTATTACTCTCCAACATTCATCACAGAAAAGCTTCTTTTTTTGGACAAATATTGCTATTGGCATTAGCTTTGCAATGTTATCTCTTAAACTAAGACACTGTTCACAACACATGTATATTACACTTGTTAAGAGAAGACTCAAATATGAAAAACTAAATAAATACTGTCCTTTCCTGACGAATTGTCCTGCTAAGCCGCCCAGGGACCTTTAACTGAGACACAAAGGCACCTATGAGCACAGTGAAAATGTTTCTGCAGCTGAATCTATCCATCAATCTATCAATCTACCTTTCAGAAATAAGGCATTTCTGTTATTTGTGTTTTTTGTTTTGAAATCATTGATTATAGTCTTGTGTGTGTTACATTACTGGGTTAAACTGCAATACAATCCCACAACACATTTACAACTGAAGCATCTTTTGTTATTATTACTATATACTTTATTATTCGCTTTTCAAAGAATTAACATTCAGTTGTGGTGAATCCACCAAACAGCACATTGAATGTTGCCTGTGACAGAGGGGTAAGGCAGAGAGGCTGATGGCTTATTGAAGATGCCAGTGCAGCAGTGGGTGGTATCTTTGGAGAGGGGCACGCTGAAGAAAAGATCCATTATGAAAATGAACACCTGTCTGCCATTGAGAAGGTGCCAGTGCAGAGAGACTAACACTGACGAAGAGAGGCAGGAGCCTGAACGCAGCACAGACTACAACAGACAGGAGCCTGAACGCAGCACAGACGAAGAGAGACAGGAGCCTGAACGCAGCACTGACAACAACAGACAGGAGCCTGAACACAGCACAGACTACAACAGACAGGAGCCTGAACGCAGCACAGACTACAACAGACAGGAGCCTGAACGCAGCACAGACTACAACAGACAGGAGCCTGAACGCAGCACAGACTACAACAGACAGGAGCCTGAACGCACAGCACAGACGAAGAGAGGCAGGAGCCTGAACGCAGCACAGACTACAACAGACAGGAGCCTGAACGCAGCACAGACTACAACAGACAGGAGCCTGAACGCAGCACAGACTACAACAGACAGGAGCCTGAACGCAGCACAGACTACAACAGACAGGAGCCTGAACGCAGCACAGACTACAACAGACAGGAGCCTGAACGCAGCACAGACGAAGAGAGGCAGGAGCCTGAACGCAGCACAGACTACAACAGACAGGAGCCTGAACGCAGCACAGACGAAGAGAGACAGGAGCCTGAACGCAGCACAGACGAAGAGAGACAGGAGCCTGAACGCAGCACAGACTACAACAGACAGGAGCCTGAACGCAGCACAGACTACAACAGACAGGAGCCTGAACGCAGCACAGACTACAACAGACAGGAGCCTGAACGCAGCACAGACTACAACAGACAGGAGCCTGAACGCAGCACAGACTACAACAGACAGGAGCCTGAACGCAGCACAGACTACAACAGACAGGAGCCTGAACGCAGCACAGACTACAACAGACAGGAGCCTGAACGCAGCACAGACTACAACAGACAGGAGCCTGAACGCAGCACAGACTACAACAGACAGGAGCCTGAACGCAGCACAGACTACAACAGACAGGAGCCTGAACGCAGCACAGACTACAACAGACAGGAGCCTGAACGCAGCACAGACTACAACAGACAGGAGCCTGAACGCAGCACAGACTACAACAGACAGGAGCCTGAACGCAGCACAGACTACAACAGAGGCAGGAGCCTGAACGCAGCACAGACTACAACAGACAGGAGCCTGAACGCAGCACAGACTACAACAGACAGGAGCCTGAACGCAGCACAGACGAAGAGAGGCAGGAGCCTGAACGCAGCACAGACAAAGAGAGGCAGGAGCCTGAACGCAGCACAGACTACAACAGACAGGAGCCTGAACGCAGCACAGACTACAACAGACAGGAGCCTGAACGCAGCACAGACTACAACAGACAGGAGCCTGAAAGCAGCACAGACTACAACAGACGTGAGCCTGAACGCAGCACAGACTACAACAGACAGGAGCCTGAACGCAGCACAGACTACAACAGACAGGAGCCTGAACGCAGCACAGACGAAGAGAGGCAGGAGCCTGAACGCAGCACAGACGAAGAGAGACAGGAGCCTGAACGCAGCACAGACTACAACAGACGTGAGCCTGAACGCAGCACAGACGAAGAGAGGCAGGAGCCTGAACGCAGCACAGACTACAACAGACAGGAGCCTGAACGCAGCACAGACGAAGAGAGGCAGGAGCCTGAACGCAGCACAGACTACAACAGACAGGAGCCTGAACGCAGCACAGACTACAACAGACAGGAGCCTGAACGCAGCACAGACTACAACAGACAGGAGCCTGAACGCAGCACAGACGAAGAGAGGCAGGAGCCTGAACGCAGCACAGACTACAACAGACATGAGCCTGAATGCAGCACAGACGAAGAGAGACAGGAGCCTGAACGCAGCACAGACTACAACAGACAGGAGCCTGAACGCAGCACAGACTACAACAGACAGGAGCCTGAACGCAGCACAGACTACAACAGACAGGAGCCTGAACGCAGCACAGACGAAGAGAGGCAGGAGCCTGAACGCAGCACAGACTACAACAGACAGGAGCCTGAACGCAGCACAGACTACAACAGACAGGAGCCTGAACGCAGCACAGACTACAACAGACAGGAGCCTGAATGCAGCACAGACGAAGAGAGACAGGAGCCTGAACGCAGCACAGACTACAACAGACGTGAGCCTGAACGCAGCACAGACTACAACAGACAGGAGCCTGAACGCAGCACAGATGAAGAGAGGCAGGAGCCTGAACGCAGCACAGACTACAACAGACATGAGCCTGAATGCAGCACAGACTACAACAGACAGGAGCCTGAACGCAGCACAGACTACAACAGACAGGAGCCTGAACGCAGCACAGACGAAGAGAGACAGGAGCCTGAACGCAGCACAGACTACAACAGACAGGAGCCTGAACACAGCACAGACTACAACAGACAGGAGCCTGAACACAGCACAGACTACAACAGACAGGAGCCTGAACGCAGCACAGACTACAACAGACAGGAGCCTGAACGCAGCACAGATTACAACAGACAGGAGCCTGAACACAGCACAGACTACAACAGACAGGAGCCTGAACACAGCACAGACTACAACAGACAGGAGCCTGAACGCAGCACAGACTACAACAGACAGGAGCCTGAACGCAGCACAGACTACAGACAGAAAGAACTCTGAACCAGGCACGTGCAGAAGTGGGGGCTAAGGGGGCTTGAGCCCCTGCCCCTTTTGGATTTTCAAAAGAAGTGTCTCTTTAAATCAGGCTTTTCTTTTTAGATCAATAAATAAATGAACACAGCATAAACAATGACAGACGCAGCACAGACTGGACCCTGAACCCTGATCACAGCTTAGACTGATTACAGACAGGACAGTGCATGCAGCAAAGACTACAACAGACAGGACCCTGAACGCAGCACAAACTAATGACAGACAGGGTATTGAACGCAACACAGAACTCACCGATGAAGGTAAACCAGGCGGAACCTTGCGCACTCTCTTTGCATGAGCGTCTGTAAAACAGGACAAACACAGACATGAGAGCGTCTCAGAGCAGTGCAGACCAGTGGAGCAACACAGTAAATACAAACCCACACTCTGATGACAGTCTTCAGACTCTACCCAGCCCACAGTTAGTATTTCTGTTGGTTATTTTAATGTCAATTTCAATAGAAATATTCTGTAGGAAAATCTATAAACGTTGAACGTGATCAGTCAAATTAGTGACAAGGTTTATTATTGATTACTTTACTGCTTTATTTATCCAACCATACCACAAAACTCTCATATTAAACTATTTAAATACAACAATAAAGTACTTCCACAATAGCTTTTTCCATTTCCTAATGCTTTTATGTGTCTATGAGTAATAGTCCCATTGATGTAAACAAAAAAATATATTTTTAAAAGTAAAATGGAGAGTAAACTATGAATAAAAAGCTAAGCCCGTGTAGACCGAACTCAATGTCACAAAAAAAAAGTCTTTCAGAAATATTTGATCTCGGCCGAGACTACATATATTTTAAAATAAATTCTATATTGATCAAAGTGTTTACCCATGTGCTGGAGGGGCAGGGCTCTCCTTCGGCCGTGGGGTATGTGGGGTGCGTGGGATGCGTGGGGAGCGCCGGACGCGTAGGCCTGGTACGGGTGCGTTTTGGTGGGTGACAGCGCCTGGTATGGGTGCGTTTTGGTGGGTGACATCGCCTGGAACGGGTGAGTTCTGGTGGGTGACAATGGCAGCTCGCCTCCCTGCGCAGACTGCAACACAAGAACACACAGGCTGCAGATGAGAGGTGCCTTCACTGCGCTCACAGTTCTGGAAAAGGACAGAACCCGCCCGAGGATATATAGACTGTATAGATATAATATATAAACGGTTGTATTTGGTTGTAATATTATGATTATAGCATAGATGTGCTTATATATTATTTAGTATACTCAGCCGTAGTATACAGTCTGAATGTAGGCGGTGCTATTAAATTTTTTTCCATTCACATTGTTAAGTAAGTAAAGGTTGCTGTCTTAATTAAAGTAAATGATTCCAGCTACAGCACAGTCTACCACTGTACAGTGTATCGGTCGAGCTGTGCTTTTACGCTGCATAAATAAGACATAATATAGAGTTATCTGTATAATTTGTGTAATTTCGCAGCAGTTTAGCCTGATTATTACAGCTATGTTAACATTTCAATTTTAATGTAAAGGTTTATTTTGTTTTCTGTCTTTGCTTTGGTCTGGAGGTTGAAAGGTTAAAACAGATTTGTTTACTGTGGGGGCGGTCTCTAATTCACTTAACTCTTCTTTTTGAGAATAGAGAGCTTTTAACTGTGAATTCAGCTAACGGGCTACGTTCAACAACAAACCACGTCATTTCAGAGATATTAACTATTAACTTTAGAAGCCGCCTGGCATAAGTAAAAGACACAACGTCAAAGAAGCACATGAGCAAATCCAAACGCTGCTCTGTCCCAGCGTTCCAGCAGGTTTGTTCCTTAGGTCCGAGAGCGTTGTCTGCATGGCCAAGTTTTCAGAAAATCATGTCAAAAACAACATTAGGCGACTGCTGTGCTGAATGGCTGGTGTGTGGTGGCCAGGCCAAAGCAGTCTTTCTCATACTAAAGAGGACCAAAGCAAGCCAATTATGGCCCTGAGCTGGCTGTGAGCTGAAACAAAGAGCGCCTGTGTTAGCTGAAGTCACTCCCTCACGGCGCGGGACCGAGGGGATCCCGCTAAAACAAAAGGACTCTTATTGGCCCTGCCGCTTTGGGCCCTGTTTCGTTTGGTTACCATGCCAACCGCAGACCTGATTAAACAACCATCTGTGTCAGTTTCTACCTGTTGCAGAGAGGAAAATGTTACAGCAGAAGGTTAGAGGCGTGTAGGCCTTAGCTTCCTCGTGGAAATGGAGGAAAAAAAACCTTCATATGTTAAGGTGTCAGCTTTCACTTATCCATTGGTTTCAGAGTGATGTCAAATTAGTGCTGTCATAGCAACTAACAGCTCAGAACAAAATATAGCTTTAAAATTGTCAAAAGTGTTAGAAATATAACCTGTCAATGAGTTTCAGCTGCTTAATCTTTAAGCATCCAACCCACTTACGCCACAACTTTGCACTGGTGGCTATGTGTTATTTTATTTATTTTTTTTTACAGTTTTTATGCAGGTTTTAGCAAATCAAATGTAATTTTAATGCCATTATCAACGACATTTACACTTTTTTTTAACTGGCTTCTAACCATTAGGTTGGACAGCACAATGACGACTTTATAAAATTCAAAAATCTAATTTACACAAAATGTAAGCCTTGCTCATGTATGTTTTGAACCCTGTATTTTACCTTTTTATATCTAGATTCAATAAATATTGTCTGGGATTCAAAATATATTTGAATGTTAAATGTAAGTAAAAACAGACATTTATGTTTGGTGCAGTATATACTGTTTTTAATCAGGGATCATTTTCAATAAACACTGACCAACAGGAAAGATGCATGTACCAGGCTGTCCCAGAAGATGCTCATTCCCACCTGTAGCCCTTTATTGTTCTGATATTTTTAGATTGAATGCCTGTGGAGATTGAATTTAATGCTTTTTAATGTTTTTTAAGGCCTCATTATTGCCAAAATGAATTCAGTGACTTTTAATGTTTTTAATACCGCGAAAAATCTGCAAATGTTTAGAGCTTTCTTACATTCAAAAGAGATAATATTTAGTTTAAACTGTTAATTGCTCTGAAACAGTTTGTTTTCTTTGCCAGATATAACAATTACATTCTAATTTAAACTGTGCCGTATCTTTCCCCTATATCCTCCTCATTAAATAGTCAAGTAGACAAACGAAAGAACTGAAATGGCACATGTGAGAAGATAATAACAGAGAGCATGTGCAGGCCTTTTCTGAGTGTGTTGGACGCACACAGACCAGGATGTAGAGGCCGTCTTGGACCAAAGCCCGACTCTCTGTTCCTGCCATCTCCAACAATTAGCATTAGGCTCAATTCAAACAGAGAGCGAGCAACGGCTAGCAAGAGGCATAGAGTGGGGTTTGAGCCGGGTTTGTCCTCCTCGGCTCTCCGTAGCGGCACACAAAGACCACAGCTGGATGTGAGAGCGGAGCTGAGACAAACTGAGCAGGAAACAGAGCGGAGAATCAGCAGCACTCCAGCGGACTCCGTGATAACAGGAACAGGACCGAGCGTTTGTGAGTGGTGTGTTTGTCCTGTGTCTGAGCGTCTCCAGCAGCACAACATCATCCAAGCAACGCAGGCTAGCAAACCTGTCCCAAAGCCTTAAAACCTAACCAAAATACCTGCTCCTAAACCTAACCTCACCTTATTTGTAACAATAATATACTGTGTGGCACAAGTGTGAGAAAGAAAAATTAAACTTCTGTAACAAATGAGTTAAACTTAAATTTTTTTTTTCTGTTTTTGTGTATGTATTTGTATGTTTGAATTAACACTAATATTGTAAATTATTTCATTTGATGTTGGGAACAACAGCAACCCCAGTCAAGGCGTTATTTATTTGAGCCATATACAGTACATCAGTGTACACGAGTGCAGTACATGTACAAGTATACAGTACATTTACGTGTATACAGTACATGTACGAGTATGCAGTAGATGTACGAGTATGCAGTACGTGTACGTGTATACAGTATATGTACATGTATACAGTACATGTACATGTACTGTATACATGTACATGTACTGTATACACGTACATATACAGTACATGTACATGTACTGTATACACGTACATGTACTGTACATGTACATGTACTGTGTACTTGTACATGTACTGTATACACGTACTGCATACTCGTACATGTACTGTATACTCGTACATGTACTGTATACTTGTACATGTACTGTATACACATATACAGTACATATACATGTACTGTACTGCATACATGTACTGTACATGTACATGTACTGTGTACTTGTACATGTACTGTATACACGTACACGTACTGCATACTCGTACATCTACTGCATACTCGTACATGTACTGTATACACGTAAATGTACTGTATACTTGTACATGTACTGCACTCGTGTACACTGATGGACAAGCAGCAGTCACCTGGGCTGTAGACCTGGATGTTATCAGTTAATAACTTCTTTGAATGGATTGGTTCATATATTTGTCATGTTTTCTATCAAAGGTCTAACAATACGCTTCTCTGTACGATACTTAATCTAATCTAATGTAATTAAATAAAACATTGTCCCTATTTTGATAAAAATGAAATATTTGGGCAATTGGCTCTGTATGATGAGAGCGCCTTTGAGGGTGAGCTGGACCCTTATG
>CM033619.1:1873793-1911293 GCA_019453435.1 Rhinogobius similis | reverse complement strand
AATGCAGACACAGAATCACAAATTGACTTTATGGGCACTTTTCAGTCTCTGAGCCTTAGCATGCTAATGGAGCATACATTAGCATGCTAATGGAGCACTTCAGGTACAGCACTGTATTTTTAAGTACTATTTTTTTAAATTAATTTCATAAATTAAGGCTGCAATAAGTATTCTGAGTTTTCACACACTCGAATTGAATAAATGTATGCTGTTGTGCACATGCAGACATAACAATGTAAGTTTTTTCAATTTTCAAGGACCTGTGCGACTCCAGGACATGTGATTCTGTAGGACCTGAGCATTTGTGTGAGTCTCTAGGACCTGTGTGTCTCCAGGACCTGTGCGTCTCCAGGACCTGTGTGTCTCCAGGACCTGTGTATCTCCAGGAACTGTGTGTCTCCAGGACGTGTGCATCTCTGTGAGTCTCCAGGAACTGTGTGCCTTCAGGACTTGTGGGTCTCTAGGACCTGTGGGTCTCTCTCTGGGACCTGTGCGTCCCCAGGACCTGTGTGTTTCCTGGACTTGTTTGTTTCCAGGACCTGTGCATCTCAGTGTGTGTCCAGGACCTGTGCATCTCCAGGACTGGTGGGTCTTTAAGACCTTTGCGTCTCCAGGACCTGTGCGTCTCTGTGCGCCTCCAGGACCAGTCAGTTTCCAGGACCTGTGTGTCTCCAGAACCAGTGAGTCTCCAGGACCTGTGCACCTCTGTGCGTCTCCAGGACCTGTGTTTCTCCAGGACAAGTGAGTCTACAGTACCTGTGTGTCTCCAGAACCAGTGAGTCTACAGGACCTGTGTGTCTCCAGGACCTGTGCATCTCTATGTGTCTCCAGGACCTGTGCATCTCTATGTGTCTCCAGGACCTGTGCGTCTCTGTGCGTCTCTGTATGTCTCTGTGCATTTCTGTGTGTCTTCAGGACCTGTGCGTCTCTATGTCTCTCCAGGACCTGTGTGTCTCTGTGTGTCTCTGTGTGTCTGAGTGTCTCCAGGACCTCTGTGTCTCCAGGACATGTGCGTCTCCAGGACAAACCCAAAGGTTAGACTAATGTCCTACTGCTGTATTAATTATCCAAACAATGTTCATCTCATTCGTCGCCGCCCACTTTTGGCTCTTTTTGGCACAGAGCTGCACTTCACACGAAAAGGCTCTTCCGGTTTGGCTTGAGCTCCGTTCACTCAAGCGGCAAATGAGGGAACAGTCACGCCTCTAAAATTTTCCATAAAGTAGAATGATTTGTGTAAAATGTTTAATGTACAACAATTCAGCAATGCACCGATTTCATGGGCGTCCGAAAACGTCTTTGTAGTCCACGCAGAACTCCCATGTGAACTAAAACAACAGAACAAAGATGGCAGCGCCCACAGCAACTTCCGGAATAAGGCCAACTGCAGCACAGAACTATCTTATGAAGCTTGTCAACATGGATTTCTCGCTTCACTTTTTCGCGTGTCTTCGTTTGAGTTAAAATCACGCTCATTGTGTAATTCTACCAGAGTGTACTGTCGCGGTTTAAAAAGCCACTGAAATAGAAGGGCAACGCTTTCAGAGCCCCGCGCACCACTTGGAGAAAAGGCTGGTAATTACAGAGGCACACAAACGCACCGTGAGAGAGGCCCCATTCACCAGCTGCAGCGGCCTGGCACAGGAACAACTCGGCTTAGACAGGAGCGTTCGGCAGACGCCCTGCACATGTACGCGCCGAGTATGCTAATGCTACGCTACGCACAGGCCGAGCAATCAGGCATTCACATTTCTCTCAATGTATGTTCTATTTGGGTCCCGTCTTTTGTTGAACAGCCGCGGTTTTTCTAATAGATTTACGGACAATCCACGCCGCGAAGGCCATTTTATCATGTAGAGTAATTAGATTGAATTATGTGTTTAATGTCAACACAATAAAGGTGAGAATTAAATTTAAAGATATCATTTTGAAACTTCTCCTGTAGTTTCCTCGCATAAATAAGAAAAAATGTGTTACAAGTTTTTCATCATGTAATGTTTCATGTTGAAATAAGGCATTTTATGTGTAAAAATGCCCAAAAGTACACATATTTTTTGTTAATATTGCAGACATATAAGTTTAAAATAATGTGGAGTGGATTTTGGATTTCTTATCTAGTTTTTAAGTAAACTAGATTGGACCGAAAATTTTAATTTAAAACTTCAATAAATCAGTTGTCGAATTAGATATCAAAAAATCCTTCAGTACGCTTCATCAAAATCTTGTTGAGTCTAAGATTGTACAGTTTGGTGTGGGATCTACTTTAAGGCTGATCCTTATGTCTCTAGAGGAGAAAAAATGCATTTGAAGAAAACATTAGTGTCCCCGAGAAATCTATGGATGAAGTGGATTCAATGGAAGAATAAAACATGTCTAGGAGCAGATTGGACAAGTTGTTTCCACATGAAAGACGACGATATGTGAGAGAGCAAACTGACCATAAAACAAAACTATTTAAAAAAGGAGTTTTGCTTGTAGTGTCTCGCCTTCATTTCAAAGCCATCATTCATTCAAGTCCTCGCCTTAATAATGCGAATTGTCTCGGTTATTTTGTTCATTCAGATTTATGTACAAGTGTGTAGTTCCTCCGCCCTCGTGCATACGTTCTGCAGAGCCATTAGTTCTCTCCACAGCAGTAACTGTTTTTCCCGGGGCCCTGTGTGTATTTTATGAACCTGGATGCGTCTGTGTTTGATGCGCAGTGTGTGTTTACGGGGACGATCTGCTGTAGATTCAGATCGAACACTCCCTTCATTTAAGACGTTTTGAGATACAATTCGATCTGCAATTGTTTAAAAAAGGTTGCCAAAATGCTGTACATGCTAATTAATAGATTAGATTTAAAAAAAAAATCTATGTTTTTTATTAACCTTCAACACACCAGACTTTGTTGCTAAAAATAAACACAATACAATTTCCAAACATTTCAACAGTCATTTAAACTGAAATGAGTTATTTTAAATACAATTCAGCATTAATTAAATAGTATAAAATACAGTCAAGTCCTGATCAACACAATCTGTATTAAAAGTCAAAGGAAAAAATGTGTTTTAGTCTGATTTAGATGGAAGACGGAAGAAATGTAGTCACAATTGTAGGGTTCACTTTTGTGGTCTTGATGATTTGATAAAAACAACAAAAATCAACCCCTCGCAGATGTGGACTGGTGCAGGAGGGCTCCAGGGTTTCAAAGGTCGTTATCTGGACCATTTGGGCGTTTCTGTCTGTCATCCGTAAGACGTGAAGGTACGAGTCTGCAGCTGCCACTCCTGTAGATGTAGAGCAGACGTGTGGATACAGACACTAAACACTATCTTTGATTCAACCATTTTTTATAATTGTTTAGGCCAATCATTTTGATCAAGTCCAATGTCTATATTCATTCATTATGCATGTTTCTGTCACAACTAGATTTCCAAAATTTGAAATCTAGAAAATCTTATGTTTGCTTACTTTTTAAAATCACCAATGCAATAAAACCACCTCCTCCTTATACATCAAGAGGAGCGTGCTGTGTCCCAAAACGTAGGAGCTCGTTAGCTAAATCTGCCTTTTCTTTAGTTTCAATTAGATTATCACATGTGCTGAAATTAAGCTGAGACACCACAAGTGAATAGGAAAAAAGCTTACATTTAAAGATATAAATGTTAAACTTCTCCTGTAGTTTACTCACATAAATGTAAGAAAAAAAAATATTACAAGTTTTTCATCATGTCATGTTTTCATGTAGAAATTAGGCATTTTATGTGGAAAATGACCAAAAATACACATATTTGGGACATTTATATCTGAAAAATGGACAGAACCAGGTTTAAATTTCTTTTTCTACACAAATTTGTTACAAAAAAAATGTCAGAGGGGATTTTGAGATTTCTTATTTATTTTTATTTTTTTAAGTAAACTAGATTGGACTGAAAATTGTTCTAAAATTTCAATTTCTGCCTCATTTTGTTGAGTCAAAAACTTCAGTAAATTAGTTTTAGAATTGAATATCAGACAATCCTTCTGTGCAGAGTCTTGTTGAGTCCAAAACTGTTCAGTTTGTTGTGTGTGGGATCTACTGAAGTTGTGTCCCTTATGTCCCTGAGGGAGAAAAATGCATTTAAGAAAACGGCCTTTTGGACAATGTCCCAGAAACATCTATGGGGGGATTCAATGGAAGAATGAAAGTCGATATGTTGAGATAGAAAACTGACTAAAAAACAAAAAATTGGGGAAAAATGAGTTTTGCCTGTAAAACATTTGCAGGTTTGACCAAAAAAAAGGCTTCTGGAAAGGCAGGTTTGTGCCCATGAGAAGTGAATGGATGTGTGTCTGAGAAGAGACGAGTGTGTGGAGCAGTTTTAGCGCTGGTTGATCTAAGATTAGGATTATTTGTTTGTTTTAAATGTAATATGTAATAGTGCACAACGACAAGTTCAAGCTTCCATCTACATTTGGATTCAGTTTTTTTAGATTGTAACGTTCACCTGCCCCGCGATGACAGCTGGAAATGACCTGGTAGAGGGCGTCCTTCCTTTTTTTGGTCAACGTTTATTGTACATTGTCCGTGTATAAATAAATACATACCATACCCCACTGTGCCTAAGCAGTCCAGCCTCATGATACTGATGGCAGTGCCACGTTTGGAGCCCAGACTCCAGGCCTGCGCCGTCGCTTTCGTTCGGGTGTGTTATGGTCGTCATGGATGAGCGCAGATTTGCAGCAGCGGTTGGTAGGACTTTAACTGAACTTTTGGACCGCTGCCCGCTTGACGTGTCCCTGTTGCCATGGAGACGTTACCATCCGCACAGAGCGTTTCACATCACAGTCGTCTCCGTCATGTCTGCTCATTCTTCACACTGGCAGGGATATAGGTCCTCTTGTCTTATGTGTGTTAGAATTATATCAGAAGGACGTCTGAATTGAGAAAATGTATTTAGGAAAAGCAACAATTCTGTGCTTTAAATCATTTTACACACTGCCCACTCCTCGTCTTTTTTAACTGTTCCCAATTAATGTTTTTAACTCTAATGTTGTTGAGTATAATTTGTAATAAAACAAGAACAACATTTTTTAATTTAAAAAAATGTGTTCATCCTTAAGGATGATTTTGGACATCAATATCATTAAAACAGGAAAATACTAACATACATTCAAATAAATAATAGTAATAATAATAATTTACTATATTTCTGCTAAAACAAGCACATTTATTTGCCAAGCCCACAGGTTTGGGGGTTCCCTGAGTGGGAGACAAAGCTTGTGAGGTTCTTCTCATATTTATTTGTGTTTGAGAGCCCAAAAGCAGTGGCAGACTCAGTGTAGAGCAGAGCTGGAGACAAACAAAGACAGATCAGCCCGCTGCTGGAATCACGACTTGAACTGGATTTGTGTCTTTGTGAGGAGATTTTACTCCGAACAAAGCACACACCGAAATATTTAGCACAAGAAGAGACGCACAAAAGGTGTGAAATTGTAAATTAGCAAAATAAAACAAAATGAGGCTAAATGCTGTGTGCGTGTGGAAGCACATAAAGCCCTGTAATCTCTCTGTTATGTTCAGTGTAAATGTGCAGAAACACAAAAGCTGATTTATGTAAGGCAGGATGAGGCTCACACAGGAGCACCATGGCCTGGCAATTCTACCCACCAAAACGCCTGGTCCACCCATCACTAACATGTAACTGTAGAGAAGCAGACAGGTGCTGACAGGTGCAGACAGGTGCAGACAGGAGCAGCCAACAAACAACACCACGGACGAGATTCTATACATTATGTGCACATTTCGACGGCGTGCAGTGATTCTCAGGAGACACACGTGAACGCAGTGCCCTGAGGTAAGACCATCGGCTCTCAAGATTTTCTAATTTGGACTACGTTTGGTGGGAGGGCACCTGTGGTAAATATTGATTATAGTTTTATATTTGTGTAGTGACAGTTTGTGAAGAAATTTTGAAAAATAAAAGTTTGAAAATACAGGGAGTAGCGCTGAGTTCTAAAAAAGAATCCGGTAACACTTTATAATAACTACACTTATTCCTACCTTAATAAAGCATGAATAAAGACTTAATTTATAGTGAACAAAGAATGTATTAAGAGTGATTCAGGCTTATTAACTACTTAACTAATCCTCTAACCCAAATTCCTGGCCCTAACCCTAACCTTTATTAAGTGGTAACTAATCCTGAATCATGCTTAATAAATGTGTTCAGTATGAACTTTGTTAAGACAAAATAAAGTGTAGTTATTATAAAGTGGTACCAAGAATCCCTCTGTGATGTCATCAGAAAGAGACGTGCCATTGAAACAATTCACATACAACTGACAAATGTTTTTGACAGTTTAAACAATCATTTGACAAAATAAAGTTGATATCAGGTATTATTATTTGTCAAATCATAACTATTGTGTCATTTATAAGGATTTTGGGACCTAGACTTCACAAAAACTGCAGAACAATGTGCAAAATGTTTAGTAAAATCTTAAATATAATCATGTCACTACATTTCAGTCCGTCCTACAGGCTGTGTCCGGATGTCCACACTCATTCCCTCAGTCACTCCACAGTCTGCACTCTTTCTCCTGGCCGTGGGTACGTGACTCTTGCATCTGCTAACGGTTTGTTTAAAGGGTTTGGTTCATAAAAACACTTTACATGCTTTCATGAACAGTTGGTTTAAGCCGCCCCTCTTTCTGCTTTCATTCAGTTCAGTTAAAGACCTGCCGCTGTAGTTTTTCTGACTCTCGTGATGCATTGTGGTCAATAGTGCTTACTTTTTCACCTGCTGGACATTCGGACACTAAAAATGGTATGACCACTACATAGTGCCCTATGGAGGGAATAGTGTGGGCATTCAGACACAGCCCATGTCATATTTGCTGCGCATGTCCAACCAGGAAGTACAATTTGACTTTTTTTTCACTTCTTTTTAGTTAAACGTGTCTAACCCTGTCATATAGACTTTAAATGTGGTGATGGGATCCTTTTCTAACAAAGGTAAAGAGTGAAGTGTTTGAGAGAGCAGCAAGCTTGATGACCTGTGACCAGTGGAAAGTAAGAGTAAGAGTGCAAGAGTAAAGTACTAAACTGTAAGTAAGGTTTGCTTAGGTATCTGTACGTTATTTAAAGGAGACATATTGTATTTTCTTCAGGCATTTAGTGATGAATTACAACATAAGTAGATCATCATTTGACATTTTTCATTCATTGTTCATTTGTTCACTCACATTATTGATCTAAAACGGCTTAGCAGCGGGCTCTGTGCACACAGCTAACTGTTTCTCACAGCTAATGCTAACTTTTAATAACTTGTAAAATATAAAATAAAGCCATAAAAACAGTTAAAGCTTGAAAACTCAGATTGTTTTCATGTAAGATTATTACACTTTGTTTTATTTTAATTTGTTTTACTTAAAATAAATAAATAAAGTCTTTAGCATGTTGTCAGTGAATCCACCACAGCTCACTGATCATGCAGAATGTTATAGGATTCATTCATTTTAGGACACATTTTTCTTGGACAAATCCCATAGAGATAGAATTAGACAGGAAGTACTGACGCTAACACTGGAAGTACTGACGCTAACACTGGAAGTACTGACGCAAACACTGGGCTAGCCATTCGTTTATTCAAAAGTGAAGAACTGATATGCCCCGTCTCTTCATAGTGACATTTCACAGGTTTTTATTTTTGAAACGTGTCTACAGACATGTAGGAATCAATCAAGATATAACTTTTAATGATGAAGAAACACAGTGTTGTTGAGCAAGAAAAATCCACACAAAATGATAAAAAAAAAAACCAAATTGATTTGAATTGCACCATAGATCGCTGTGAAACCCTGTACCTTTTTACTCTTTAAGAACATTTTAAATGGGTACTTTTACCTTAATGCTATTCACCTTATTCCGCCCGCCCACTTTTGCCTCTTTTTCCGTTTATGATCCGCACTCTTGTAGTAAAGGGACGTCCGCTTTGACGCTAAAAGCCTCTCGCTAAAACATTATATAAAGTAGCTTTGTGTTTCTGTTGCTGTTTAATGAACATGTGCTGCGATTTTGGCCTGAAAATGGCTTTTCAGTCCCTGTAGAACTTATTTTCTATTGAGCTCGTCTGCTCCATGTAAACTACAGCGGAAAAAGATGGCGGCGCGTACAGACACCTCCGGAATAAGGTCAATTGTGTTTTTATGTCAGAGTGTTTTTTTGTTTTTTTTCCTCCTGTATCTGGACTTTTACTTAACAAAATGGAGTACTTCTTCCACTTAGTCTTTATGGTTTTCAGAATGATGACACGTAAGGACCGACAGTTTCCATAGCAATCAGATATATAAAACAAACATCAGTCCAATGAGGTTCATTTGGTCATCTGATCATTTCTTTTAAAGGCTCAATCTTAATCTCCCTCGAGTGTCATGTGATGTTGCGGGGTCACAGTGCCCCCTGCAGGCCCACAGAGTAAAACGGCCCGCTACACAGTCTGGACCGGGACGGAGCCAACGTCACTGGGACAGAGCATTTTCGCTGAATTAAGGGAGCAATAGAAATACAGAATAAGTGCCAACAGGACAACAAACTGGGACAAGGGGGCCTTTTACCCTTCCACACCCGGGATACTGTCCTGAAAATGTGGGACAGCAGATGGCGCTGTCATCCTGGCTCTACCTGTAGGAAAACAGTGCCAGAATGTGTGCGAATCAGACAGGGCCCGTCACAGAACATCCCGCGACACTGGGGACGTCAAGATGAACAGTTTTTTCAATAATCTTTATTATTTGTGGCCCTGGTAGGTTATTCGTGGGAGTTTTATAAGCCACGGTTCACCACAGAAATGTAGGAGGACAGAACGGCAGCGCTCCCAGAGAGCCATACACGAGGAAACCTACAAAAGAGGAACATGCAATAAACTGGGATCTGACAGTGAAAGGTTTGTGTGTGTGAAGAACAGCTGATAAACAAAGTGAGAGTGTGCCCTGATGCACACGAGGCACAGACCAGCAACTGTATGAGTACTTTCAGTCATTGTCAAAAAGACACACAAGGTCATTGACGTGTGTCGTTCACTGGCCTCGGTGTCAGGGTTTGAATGATGTTGAACTTCATAGTAATGAACATTGGTTTTAAATCATTTGACTAAACAAAGTACAATTATAATTCACTTCATTAAAAAGTGTTTTGTTATAACAATATCCAAAATGAAATTCAAATATTTGGAATAAGTTAAATATGAATATTTTCAAGTTGAAGTGTTAGTATAATAAAATATTTGAAAAAGACAAAATAAAACATCTTAATTTGTCTTCTTTCCTTTCATTACTAATAATTGTATAATAATAATAACAATAATCAGTGTGAATAATTGTAAAATGGTGTGTTTTTTCCCTCACAATAATAGTCACTCTATAATTATATATCGTGACACTCTGAGGAGGATAAACTGTTAAACTCTTGTCTGAAATAAGAATCCTTCATGGTTTCTCATTGTAGGAACCTTTTCAGTTCCAGTCCCCGTTTGATGCACATTCAGAGCAGAAACCAGGCTCTAGAACCACATTTTGGGGACATTTTCCAGAGCAGTTGGTTGTGCGCATGCGTCAACCCGTGTGCTGCCTGTTACAAACGCTCCGACTAGTTTCCTACTTTTTCTTTATTTAAAGAATTTCCCCTTGGGGATAAATAAAAGTAATTCTGATTCTGATTCTGATTTCAGTCAGACCTGGAATCTTTATGTTTAAACCAGTACATTTACAATGTTAACTTTACTGGGAAATATGTTTTATTCATTTTGTGATTTAGACAACATTTTTGATGCAAAAGAGAAAAAACTCAGATACAGTAGGTCCAAAATTCATTCATTCATTCATTCATTTTCTACCGCTTATTCCCGTTAGGGGTCGCGGGTGACTGGAGCCTATCCCAGTGACTTTGGGCCTTAGGCGGGGTACACCCTGGACAGTGGCCAACTCGTCGCAGGGTTAACACAGAGAGACAGAGACATTGACAGACAACCATTCACTCTCACATTCATTCACTAGGGACAATTTAGAGTTCTCAATGAACCTCCACAGTCATGTCTTTGGACGGTGGGAGGAGCCGGAGAACCCGGAGAGAACCCACGGTAACACGGGGAGGACATGCAGACTCCACCCAGAGAGATCGTGTGATGTTAGGGTGGTTCGGAATTCGAAACCACGATGTTGGGGTGGTCTGGGATTCGAACCCACGATCTCCTTATTGAGAGGCAGAAGCTCTAGCCGCTCTGCCACCGTGCACCCCATTTATTTTTAAATGAATTGTTGAAGCTTTTTGTGCATCACAGTTTCATGTGCAGGTTTATGGAGCTTAAAAGGAGCAGGCTGAAAAGTAATTTAATCACTTTTACAGTTAGTTAGACCCATTTTCAGAGTACATTGGACTGGGTGGCTCCTCCTTTTACTAAAGAGGGACTGAAATAGGGACTTAGTTCTTGATGCTGGTGCAAAGATGTGTTATATCTTTTGGAAGGTAAAAAGTCCTCAAAATGTTGCATATACAGTATAACAGAACGCTGAATTAATATGTGACACTTGGATTTAAGGGCAATAGTCCTTCATTTGTGTCATTCTGAAATCCAAGGATATAAGCAGAAAGAACCTATGAGGACTGTTATTTTGCTAATCCATGAATCTTAGTGTTTATTTGTACGATCAAGTGATGAAGCTAACGCGTCATCCCAAAAGAAAGCCGGAAAAAGGAGAAAACGACGAGACAAACAGAGACACTAACAGCAGGCTAAGGATCGGCTACAGCCAGAACGGACCAATGGCGCGGCAGCAGGAAGTGACCGAAGCCGGCGCGTGTGTGTGTGGACCGAATTAGCCACTCGCACACAGAGCTGCAGCGCTTAAAGCAAAAGCGGGCTTCCACGGCCATCCATTATTACTGACAGACTAAATGTAGCATGCTGCACCATATGGCGGCGTCTCCACACAGAACATGCACCGAGCATCACAATGAACAGCCACAGCCAGGACAGGGTTTGACTGGAGTCTGTAAACAGCAGCTCCTCAGTCAGAGAGCGGCCGAGCTGTTACACCTCGCAGTATTCAGTGTAAGGGACGCCACGGAAACAAGAGGAGGAGAAGGCAGTGACGTTAGGCCGCTGTGTGGAGTCTGTCAAATGCTTTGTCTGATCGTAGCCATATACAGTCCTGGCTGAAAGTGTTGGCAGCCCTGACCCTTGACAGGGTTAGGGTTAGTGTAGTCATTAGTATTAGTATTTATCCCCAAAACATACTGAAATTCCAAATGTTTTTCTTTGCACGTGTTTATTTCCTTTGTGTGTTCTGGAACAACAGAGAAACTGAGACAAAAAGGCTAATTTAACATAATCTCACACAAAGCTTCAAAAACTCTTTCAAAATTGAGGATAA
Source organism: Rhinogobius similis (assembly GCA_019453435.1). NCBI lineage: Eukaryota > Metazoa > Chordata > Actinopteri > Gobiiformes > Gobiidae > Rhinogobius > Rhinogobius similis. The sequence goes on along the minus strand of CM033619.1, from coordinate 1,899,899 downwards.
ATAAATTTGTTTAAACATGTGATGCTCATTTAAACCCATATGGGGCAAGTGACAGGTGTGGGCAATATCAAAATCACACCTGAAGGCAAGTCTTTTTGGGGAGAAATGCTACATTTCATAGGAAAGACATCAGGGGTGCCAACACTTTCAGCCACTAATAATTACGATTAACTGATTTTTTTTCTTACATTTATGTGAGTAAACAAAAGTTTGAAGTTGATATATTTAAAGTTACTCTGACAGGTTCAAATATATATATATATATCAAATATATATATATATATATATATATATATATATATATATATATATATATATATATATATATATATATATATATATATATATATATATATATATATATATATATATATATATATATATATATATATATATATATATATATATATATATATATTTCAAATGCTGCTAAAATCTTTACAAATTTTACCCCAGTTTAGCTATTTTTTTTAGGTTTTTAATGTTACTTCCTGGTTATAAATGGTGACCTCACACTGGGAAATTACCATAGCAGGTACACTGTACACTGCTGAAACTCATTTAATGTCACTGATCTTTTTCATTTGACAAAGAAAAATACTGTATTTTGTTGAATCAATGTTAAAAGGGTCAAAAATGATGTTTCTTTTGTGTAAATTATGCTTAACCTGTGTCTCCCCAGTATGATGTCATCAATTTTCACCATATTTTAAAAACTTTTTTCCACCAATATAACGACCTGATTGGTATAAAACTGTAATTTATATTTACAAGGTATTAATACACTGAATAAAGCCTGTCATAGGCACTTGCCTCGCCTTAATATGTCAAAAAGATGAAAAAACAAAAAAACAAAAAAAACTTTGTGACAAAACAGCTCTATGAGTTTTTGCAAATGAGCTCTTGTATATTCCATGTCTTGTTTCTGGTCAAACGTGTAAACGTTTGTGCAGCATCAGGAGGGTTTAAAGGCTGAGCGTGAGGAAACATCTGCTCCACCAAACACAGACCACAGACTCTGCACACATCTCTGCTCGGATCAGAACCTGAGCTGAACCTTCACCAGGGGTTAATATCACAAGAAGACTGGATGCAAAACAGCTGAACAGTGAAGAGCTGATCTGTTTCAACAACATGTGGTGAAAATGAAAAACAAAGATGAAGTGTTACTGTGAGGCCACTGCTCTACATTTACTCAAATCACTTTTTACACAATTTGCACTTCTCTAAGTAGTTTTCGGACACCATCTTCACTCCTACTTTAGTTTTATACTGTATTTTACTTTTAGTACTTTCTTTCTTCTACTCAGTGCATTTTTGACGGGGTTATTTTCAAGCATGTTTTTGGAGGTTTTGAGTTCAAGTCTCCGCTTTGAACAAAGATATAAAACAGCCAATTCAATGGGTTCAGCTGAAGCAAAATCAGCAACATTCTTTAGCAAGATCACACTTTAAATGTTCCATGATGTGTGTTCAATAAATACTTACTTTTAAATCCTACTTAATCAAACTACATCATTCATACTTACTTTAAAAACATTTTGTATTTACGTAAAGAAATGTATTTATGTGATACTTTTACTTTTACATTTTTGCCTCCTGTATCTGTGTCTTCCCACTGGGAGTCTAAGTGACTTTTTATTTTTTATTTTTATACACAAGTAATGTCTTGGACTACTTCTTTATCCAGCACATTTCCAGTGCATTTTTAGTTTTGCATTCCGACCTCGTCTCCAGAAAAATACCTGCATAATTTACGTTTTTGGAGTTATGTAGCTATTTTATGTTTTTGTTTTCAAAATATGTTCAATAAGTACGTTTGTGGAAGACACACATTTGACATTTTGTATATTAGGGTCAGAGTTTGCATCGGGGTGAGGGTTTATTATTGATGAACTGTAGTGTGTACGTGTTTGATTGACATTCTCTGGAACATAATAAAGTAAAACATGAAAGATGTCCATTTTCTGACGTACTCATGCAGCGTCATTTACAAAAACCTAAAACATGTACGTTTTCACAGACATACTTCTTTTTGACGTATTTTGACGACAAAAACATACAATAGTTACGTAAATGGAAAACATAAATGATGTGCATGTTTTTCTGGCGTCTACAAACACATTCCCTCCTTTATTATTATTATTTAAAAGATTATGATTATGATGATTATTTACAAACCAAGACAAACACTGGATTTAGCTCACATTAGACAGACGATATATGTATTTAGTGCTGAACTGACATTCTTCTCATGTGATGTTGGAGAACATGGATCATGTCCAGCAGGTAAGACATGGTGGGGTTTGGGGAATTTGGTACAAAAGACGTGTCACTTCCTGCATTCTGGTGGGTTTTAGATTCATTTATTTCCCCAAAATAAACCCAACTGCTCTTTTTCCTGTGATGAGGGCAGTCACAGTCTTTATTAAAGTGGAGGGACAAAATATATATTGTATTTCCGAGGACATCTCGTCTTTTCTTCTCATTTTCCATGTCTGAAAAACATTATTTTCATTACATCATTATAATATAAGAGGCACCTGCTCCTCGTAGTGCATTTGTTCATTTGGTGAGAACTGTACAGGGAGTTTAATGCTATAATCAACATCCAACACTCCACTGGATAGAAGAATGACCAGAATATAATACTCTACTTTATAACATTCAAAAAGATCATTTACATCAAATGTAAACCATGCACATGTATGTTCTGAACATTAGCTTTTACTTTTAGATGATTTGATCTCAGTTTTTAACATCTACATTCAATAAATCCAGTTCACATCTGGGATTCAAAATAAATTAGACACACACTTCTGACACAGCAGCTCCGGGGAGATGATAATTATTTGCTCTTATTTGAATTAAGTTTCTAGTTATTGTTCTGGTAGATACATTTATAGATTTAATGCCTGTGGAGACTGAATTGAATGCTTTTTAATGCATTTTAAGGCCTTATTTTTGCCAAAATTCAATGAATGACTTGTATGCTTTTCAATGCTGCGCAGAAACCCCGCTGTACAATCCCACACTGCACTTGGACAGTCAGCCTTTCCATCTAAACACCGTAAACTGTCACTGCCCACTGACCTCACATGCATGTCAGAGCGCACGCTGTTTACCTCCAGACTCAAGTCGTGATTAAAAAACAAATCCAAGCTGTGTGTGTGTGTGTGTGCGTGCGTGTGTGTGCGTGTGTGTTTGAAAGTGGGAATGTCTGAAACGTTAAACTGCACTGCTGTAGATGTTGTAGATGTTGTAGATGTTGTAGATGTTGTAGATGTTGTAGATGTTGTAGATGTTGTAGATGTTGTAGATGTTGTTCTTTCCCTCAGAGTTGTAGCTAACAGCAGAGTAAACGCGCTCGCTGGATGAACTCCTGTGACACGCTGGAGGGGCGCGAGCGTGTGACAGACTGAGTGCAGGGTTTCATGTCTCCATCACGCTCAGACTTTGTCAAAAGCTGTTATTACTGCAAGGCTCACGGAGGAGCGCTCTGCTATCAGGTGTGTGCCAGTGTTATCAAGACAACTGACAGTAACCACACGCACAGCTGTTCCACGCTCACCGAGTGCACGAGGAGCGGCGCAGACAGACAGACCGACAGAGAGAGAGAAACAGACACAAACAAAGGACCAAAGAGAGCCAGAAAACTACATGAAAGTAGAATTGACCTTAGCCAAGATTCTACTCAAAAACATGCCACGGATAAGGAAAGTGTGAAGAATTCCGAAGAAAATGTATCACAATATTTCACAACACTGTGCAAATGATTCACAGGTTGTTGGATTAACTGTGGCTCATCATTACCATGTGTTTTGAGCCTGTCCTTTTCTTCATAAACCCTGGACTGAGATCAGTGAGGCCCTGCAGACTGACCGCGCTCACAGGCCATGTGACTTTAAAGGAGACATATGAGGATTTATTCTCAAGAACACAGTATTGAACTAGAACATCAGTAGATCATCATTTTCCTTTTTGTTCACTGTAAACACTGATCTAAAACGCCTTGGTAATAGAAACAAGTAGACTGACTTCCTGTTCAAAACTTCAGAACAGAAGTGCCACTCTCCACAAGGCATTTCACTGTGATAAGCAGCAGATTGTCATTTATGTTTTGAAATGTTTTGAAACTTGAAAAGTACCAACAGTGTTTTAGGGCTCTACGTTTGTCACTCGGAGTGTTACTTTGTTACAGGATGTGGGCGGGGACAGGGGGTACGTGAAAACAAGACTTACAACTAAGTTAGTCATGAGTAAAACTAATGACGAGGAAACATTGTTGTAACAAGGTTAAAAACTCATTCAAGTTTTCATCATAATTCTCCTTTAAAATATGCATCGTGAATGTTTAACGCCAACAATGGACGGGATTGTGTGGCGGCACCTGGAATGTACTTTTAGCTGCAGCGAAAAGAAAAAAAACCTTAACAAGGAGATGGATGACAGGAACACAGCCAACTGGCAAGGACTGGAGTGGAATCTTTTTTTCTTTTCTTTTTTAATTGTGGTTTGTTCTTTGAGCTACTCTATTTCTTTTTGACATTGTCTGTTTGCTTTGGTTTTCTTTGCTGTTTTTATGATATAAGAATAAAATTTGAAAATTGAAAAAAAAAACTAAAAAAGAGAGCAATGTTTTCCACATGTTTGGATGATGACTGACTGAGACTGTTTTAGTCCTGGATCAGAAACACAGGGATGTGCCAGGGAGAGAGTGTAAAGACAGAAATACAATCCAGTGTTATTTGTCGTGCAGGACACATCGGGCATCTTAGTAACTAATCCATACTATTAGTAAAAAAAAAAAAATAATACATAAAATAATAGTCTGTTTGACCTGAGATACCCTGAATCCCTCCTGATCTCCAGTCTGTAGCACTCAGGATTATATTTAAAACATTCTAAATTCCAGAATGGAGTCAAAATAAAGTGGAACACACTGTGATTTCACCAAAGAAACTGGGTTTAACCTCAGAATATCACAAAATATGAAACATCTCAGACACATGTGAGTGATATCAGAGCTGGATTTTACTGCATTGAGATTATGACACACTAATAGTTTTCTTTTTTTTCTCCAGATATATTGCAAGCTTTAATCCTTTTTGTGAAGCTCAAATGCAATTTTGAGGCTAGAAAAGTATTTTACATCCTTTGTAAAAGACATACAACTGACATTACCTTGGAACATTCAATATTGCTGTTTATAAATCCGTTAAAATGTAATGTCATCAAAATTCCAGTTTGGAGGTGAGTGGAGGCAAAATGAAGTTTACTGCACATATTTCAATGATTCGCTCACATTAGATCTAAATTCTATGGTTTGAAGTGTTTGGGTTGGAAAAAAGCAACACATTTGAATTTCCAGGGTAGAAAGGTCAGTTAGTTTGCTTTTCTATAACAAACCATGGACCAAATACCATTTTCTGGCCTTAAAATTGTATTTTAGCTTCAAAAGAATCTAATTTATGGTAAAATATCTAATCTCTCTCTCTCTCTCTTATTGCTGAGTATTTTTTCAATAAAACCCATAAATCTGGATTATTCCTTCATCAAAAATGCAAAGATTTTATCATAATTTCCCAAAACATAATGTAAAATACAACAATAAATGTGTTTAAACAGCTCTGATGTCACTCACATGTCTGAGTGGTTTACATTTTCCAAAATCATCTCAATTTTATTTTGTGACGTTAAATACCAGTTTTAAACTAGTAAAGGGTCTATTTTTGTCATAAAGGCTTAATACTCGTGATCTGATGACAGCACTGAAAGAGTCATAAGGGTCTGCTACATTTTGCTTCCATTTCCACAGAGTTTATTATTATGTATGGTATGCTGTCACTCAAATGATTTCTGACGCTGGGACATGCAGCTCGGCCTCTGTAGGTTTGGTTCACATCACAACATTCTACAATCCTCCAGTTTAACACTGAACCGACACATCCTCATGGTGCAGATTGGTTGACCTGGTTTCTGAGTCATGTCTCTGTACTCACTGGGCCTGTATTCACATGAAACAAAACATGGCACAAAAGAAACAAAAGTGAAATGATATTTTCACAGTAGTTTCAGAAAGTGGTGCCATTACACAGCACCAAATCCGTCATTGTTGTCAGTTGAAAGGAAGAAGTTTGTGGAGCCAATCGCAAACAAATGAGTGTCTCATAGGGTTAAATAGACCCTGCTGCATCTGGAATGATCATCAACTGTGAGAACGTGATTACAATCTATGATAAACACAATAAAAATAATAATGTGCCTTTGTGACCAAATGAAACGACCCTGTCTGGTACGTCTTTATGTTACGTTTTGGGATAAGAGTAGACGAGCCAGCGTCAAGAGGACAGAGATATGTGGTCTCAGAATACAGATTTTTTTACTAAAGTTATTTGTTTGTTTGCTAAATGTATCTGCTTCCTTTTCTCTTCTTTTTGTCACTTCTCGTCCGTGTCAACAGCACGACGTAACACACTTGTTTTTATCTGGGTTTGACTTGCTGTTTGTCTGGTTAAATGAGTTAAATTAGTCTCATTCAAAACTCTTCCACCATTATTGTCATGGTCATTGTTTTTGGCCCGACCAATCAGAGCGCAGGGCCTGGGTGGGCGGAGCTTGCAGACTGGCCCGGCTCCAGAGCACAGCGGCGGAGGAGAAGTTTGGCATGTTTGTGACAGAGGGATGCTGGCGGTAATTAGGATGGAGACATCGACAGCTGCATTCATCTTCATAAAATGTAATAATTAATGATGCTCCAACAAAGAAAAATATGCAAATAAACCTGCCTTATTAGCATTTTCAAACTCAGCTCCCATGATGCTTTGCTGACATAGCTGTAATTAATGACAATTCTTCTCTCCAGTCGTATCTCGCTGGCTGGCTTTAGCGGCCTTCAGCAAACAATCACTGGACAAATGACCGATAAGAGAATTAAATATGCGCTTTCACAAACGAGAGGGCGGTCTTCAGCAGCTCAGGAAAAGCCTCTGATGGACGCGCCAGGAGTGTGGACAGGCAAGGGTTATATATTCCAAAATCTGAATGTTGGTGGTTTTCATTCATCGAAGAAAAATATTAGTATTTCCCAAACCCCAGATGGTGCACACTTCTAGACCTGGTCCCTCTGTCCGGTTCACTTGGGGCCGGCTCGGGCCTCTTCTCCTGCAGAGGTCCAGCTCCAGGGGTCCGGTACATGACCAGCTGATGTCACTCAAACATGACTGTTTTCTTCATGAATAAAATCTAAATCGTACCTGAATGACACTTTTTCTTCATGTGGTCGATCTCCCAGATTCCTAAAATACGTTTAGTAGTTACGTGTTTCTGACGCGGATAAAGCTTATGTAAACAAGACTCAACTTAATTTTTCTGTGACTATACACCACATTTTAACATCTCACTGTGTCTGCACTGGGTTTGGAGAGAGTTGGCAGCTGTAGGCACTGAAAAAAATATGACTTTGGGTCTAGAGGCGAGCGCTGATGCTAATGTCTGCTAGCTTCATTTTGCTAACTCTGGCGGCTCAACAAACAAAGTGATTATCCTAACCGGTCCGCACTCCAAAGTAGAAACAAGTGAATAGATTAATCGCAACCAATCGATTATAGAAATGGTTGTCAGTTAATTAAATAATTGAGTAATCGTTAACTGGTTTATACACAGACTCCAAGACATGTGTTGAAAGAAGAAGCTTTAATACTTCAAATCCTTGTTTTATCTAAATATTCTCCCCCAGAACGTCATCAAACGGCCTCACTTCAACTTTGTCAGGGTAAAACTGAGTACAACTCTCATATTCAAGGGTCATTCGCATTCTAAACGACTAATCGATTACTTGAAGGAAGAATCGCTGGACTAATCAATTACCAAAATAATCATTAGTTGCGCAAGTTGCAGCCATAAAGCGAGCCACCCCACCCCCCCTGGAGCTAGCACCTCTCACGGCCCCCTGCGGACCCCTCAGACGGGCTGGGGCGGTTCACTTTTGTTGAGTGTTGTATTGTCAGAATGTGTCGGTTGTGAGTGACTTGACTATGTGCACAGAAGGTCAGTTGGGTTGTTTACTTTTAAATGGTTGTGCATCAGACACGTCCAGCTCACTGTTCACTGCACCATCAGGACTGATCCATTTTACACTGACTGGACCAAAACCCCATAGAAATGAATTAGGCAGGAAGTACTGAGCTAGCCATTGTAAAAATAAACAGACCAACTGCCACCTTGTGCACAGAGTCTGTTCAATGGGATTGTTAAGTGTGACGTTGCACGTGGCTTCCAGGCTCTGAGCTGCCGCTGATTTTCTTTTGTGTTTGACTCTAAGTCACAATCTGGGCTCTGTTTTCTTCAAATATATCAGCAAAGCTTTCCTTACATTGATTTTAGTCCCATAAGAATAAAAAAAAGAAGTGGCTGCCTGGATAGAGAAGTGCTGTAGATATGGTACTGTTAAGTTATATTGACCTTATTCCAGAAGTTTCCTTACGCACCGCCGTCTTGTTTCCGTTGTATTAGTTCACATGGAGCAGACGAGCTCAACAGAAAATAAGTTCTACTCGACTAAAAAGACGTTTTCAGGAAATTGTTGCGTTGTTGACTTGTTGTTGCTCGTGTTCATTAAACATTTTACACAAATCAATCTACTTTATGTAACATTTTAGCGGTGAGACTTTTCCCTTGTTCATCATTAGCTTTAACGGAGTTCTCGTCAAACGGAAGTGCGTTTACAACAAAAGTGCGTATCTGGCAAAAAGTGGGCGGGGCGGAATAAGGTGAATAAAATAAATAATTAGGCAGTCAGACGTCCTTAAAGGTACATTATGATGTGGTTTGCTACTGTTTAGTTGCTAAAAACATTAAAGAACAACTTTCAAAGCAGAGTTTACCGTTACAGTTTGCTAACCACAACTAGCGTGCTAACAATGCACTTCAGTTTTTCGGTCTGACAGAGACGCTTTACAATATATCTGTCCTGGGACAACACGGATTATACTTTATTACATGAAGATAATGTTTACGATCAGCGACATGCACAGAAACATCAGAAACATCATCTTAAAGTCTATGACAGGTTCTCAAAATTTGCTAATTATGATTTAGTTTGGCGGGAGGGCACCTGTTGCAATTATTTAGAGTTTGCATTTGTGAAGCTGTAGTTTGTGAAGAAATATGTAGTTTCTAGGAAAGTATAAAAGTATGAAGTATAAAATTACAGGTTGTAATTAAGTTCCCTCTGTGATGTCATCAAAAAGCGACGTACAATTGAAAATACAGAGGCAATTCACACACAACTTACAATTTAAACAATCCTTCAACAAAATAATGACGTCATCAGATATGATCATATGTCAATTCATGACTGTTGAGCTCAGGATGGTGACATCACACATAAGTGTTTACATTAGCCCAGTGTTAAATCAATGGAGATTTTAAGAGGCTAATACTAAACTTAGCGTTAATTCAGAAGTATTCTAGCACTATTTATTGATAAATGTATTTACCAGAACTGACCCAGCAGTTTATCAGGTTCTTCCATGGATTTTTTGTTCACTTTTATACATCGTTTTGGCAAATGTTTCTCTATGTATGTTTAACACACCAGCAGCAAACATGGTGGATTTCCATGGTAACGGCAGCTTTTTGACGTTCTATCCCAAGCTACATTGTGCCATTTGCATGGATTTTGGCCCTTGTTTACAGTCTGGTTGCTAGGTAACACTCTAACTATGTCATATTTGCTGCCCATGTCCAACCAGGAAGTAACAGGACATGCATTCTTACTGTTAGCGGGCACACCTCAACACAGATCTGACCTGTAACTATTCTGAGCTTGTGTCCATGGAGTCACTCTCAAACATCAAACACTAACCCTACAAATGTAAATGTAATAAAAATGTGTGGGTCAATAAATTCATTTAAATGAACCCACATTTGGGTTGATTTTGATTTACAGAGTGAGTCGTTCCTGTAATATTCTGGGAAGTGTTTGTCCGACTTGACGACTCAAACGCACAAACTCAGAGAAAAGGCCAATCCGAGGTCCTCCGAGGTCAGACACCGCAGCTGAAGAGGACCATCTTACATTTGGAGATATCAACTTGTCACATCATTTGTCATTTGTTCACACAAGAAAAATGAAAAATGTACTATAGGTTTTTCATCAAAAAAATGGCCAAAATTGCACATTGCATGTAAATCTGAAAAACTGACAAAGCCAGGTTTAAATCCCTTGCTTTGTTTTGCTGACACATAAGAAACATCAACTGAGGACATTTTGGATATCTTAATTAGTATTTCTGTAAACTGGTGTAAACATTAAAATATATTATTTTTTAACAAGGGAGTTTAGCTTTAATTAATCCCTTTTTTTTTAATTAATGCTGTTTTTATTTCTTTACTATTTACTTTACTATTATTATTGGGGTATTTGTACACATTTGTACACAGTGCGTGGAGTACATCATTTACTCGGAAAATGAAGCTGCATTATTTTTAGTTTGAGTTTATGAAATAAAATGAAACAGGTCAAACATCGCTTCACTGAACACAACTTTAAGTAGTCCTGTACACACACACACACACACACACATACACATACACACACACACACAGACACACACACACACGCGCACACACACACACTGTACACACACACACACACACAGACATACACATACACACACACACACACAGACACACACACACACGCGCACACACACACACTGTACACACACACACACACACAGACACACACACACGCGCACGCACACACACTGTACACACACACACACACACACACAGAGACACACACACAGAGAGACACACACACACAGAGACACACACACACACACACACACACAGTGACACACGCACACACACACACACACACACACAGACACACACACACAGACACACACACACACACAGACACACACACACACACACACACACACACACACACTCACACACACACACAGACACACACACACGCGCACGCACACACACTGTACACACACACACACACACACACACACAGTATAAGGAGCACGCACAGACAGCACAACAGGAAGCAAAATGTTCCAGGAAAGTGCACGTCTTGACTGTAGACATGACACGTGCACAAACACACACACACACACAACAGCACGCGCGCACACCCTGGAACACACATACACACACACAACAACAGCAGGCGCGCACACCCTGGAACACAGACACGCACACAACAGCAACAACCGTGCACTCCCTGGAACACAAACACACACACAACAGCACGCACGCACACCCTGGAACACACACACAACAACAACAGCAGGCGCGCACACCCTGGAACACAGACACACACACAACAGCAACAACCGTGCACTCCCTGGAACACAAACACACACACAACAGCGCGCGCGCACACCCTGAACCACACACACACACACACAACAGCAGGCACGCACACCCTGGAACACACACACACACACACACACAACAGCAGGCGCGCACACCCTGGAACACACACAGACACACACACAACAGCAGGCGTGCACACCCTGGAACACAGACACGCACGTGCCCACAGCTGAGCGCACGGAGGGCCCGTCCAGATGGGACTCTTCCACATGACCAGGCCGATCAATCAACACTGAAGGGCCCAGGTGCAGGCACACACCATTTCACAGTCGCACACAACACACACGACACATATGTACACACACGCGCGCGCACACACACATGTACGCCGCTGACACACGCGCACACACACACACACACACACACACACACACACACACACTGACAGAGGACGGTGAGTGACCCCACAAACACCACGAGCATTCATGGAGATAAGAGCCACGTCTGAACTGTTTTACATTCAAACATAATTGCAGTTAATACAGTCTTGAAAACAGAGCTTATGCAGTGACATCACAGTCGCAATTTTAGCAATAAGCAGCAAAAAACACGAGAGTCGGTAGTGAGTGAGGACATTTTCTCTTCAAAACACATCGAAAATGAAAGCGCTGCTACAGGCTAAGAGCAAATATAATGGTCTACAACTCGACTTAATATTTAGTCATTGAATAAAAGAAATTTGAGTAAACAGCTGTAAAAAAAAGTTGAACTGATTAACTTTCTTTCCTTAAACAAGATGTTTTGGGTCAGTTTGTAGAGGAAATGAATTGTTGTCGGGCAATTTGAAGTGTCCTACATTTCCAACTGCCGTGAACAAACAAGCTATGAATTAAATGTGAGTATACAGTATACATAAGTAAGTAAAAGTATTAAACAGACAAAATATCTACATGTGGGATTTGACTTTCTATATTAAATGTAAAGATGCAAAATTCTCCATCTCTGCCCACTGGTCAGACTCTAATGCTAAGTGGAGTTACGTCCAGTAAACATTCCTTCACTGACAAATGAACGGTGAAGCCAATCCCTGTTGTGTTGATTTCATGATATTTATGTCATTTATCTGTTCCACAGTCACATGTAAAAGAGGATCTTTAGTGTCACTAGATTCTTACAGAAGCACAACATCAGAAATATACACTTAAAGTTAATTAGCTTTTAGCTCAGATGCCAGTTTTACTCTAATTATCATCTAAAATAAAACACTGAAATGTACTAATTGGCTCCATCCCAAACCCTCTGGATTATTCATCGTTTGTGTTTTATGCATTATGCTCGTGCTAATGGCTATAGGGAAAATACATGGGACTGGGTTCGTGTACACAGCGGCAATCTGATTTTCGTTTTGAAATGGAAAGTCCAAAATTGGAAAATTACTATTTCCCATTTCTCAATGTTAAAACCAAATACAGAGTAATTGGGAAACTTTTTTTTTGTTTTGTTTATTTTTGGTTGAAAACCTAAGCAGGAAAACAAAATACTGTCATTATTTAAGTTCACGTTGTGCTTATTTTTTGTCAATGTTTTCCTCATGAAGCGGCCCTGAAAGCCCCATGGCAAGTGCCCAGCGGGGCTTATCACTCCTCGTGACCCGGGTAAGTGCAGAGCTAATGAGGGGGTGAGGGGTCTGTTTAGACCGATGCAAAGCACTGATGACTGTCCGAGGATGCTGCGGGGCTGGAGTGCCATCTCATCTACTACTTACTTGCCGTTCAGACTGAACGGGCTGCTTTAACAGGCTTTAGTGCAAATCGATCCTGTCGTGTTGCAAAAGACTGAGATGTGAAAATAGTTTAATAACAGTCATTTCATGAAGATCACTTTAACCAATCATACATGGACCGAAAAAGTATCATTTTTGCTATTTTGTCAGCCTCTTTAATCTCCACAAAACAAAATCCCAACAAAAATCACTGTGATGTGTCATGTTTAAACCACACGAAGCCTTCAAATATCATCACACTTCTGCCAAACAAATACAGGCCCCTCATCCTGCTGCACCTGGTCTGTCCACTCAGCACCACGGACAGCGCTCCCAGACCAGTCCCACATCAGGCGTGACAGTGACAGTGGCACACCACACCAGAAACCTGCCCTGGGTGAGTGTTTCCAGTGTTTAAAGACATACTGCTCTAATTATTTTGAGCTTTTAACCATGTTCTAATCATCAAAAAGCTTCATTCACACTTGTTCCATACTGTTCCTTCTCTAAGTCTCACAAAAACACTCAAATTTCCCACATTTGTGACGTCAAAGGTAAAGCTCCAGAGGTCTGAGGGCTTACATTACCATATGTGTTTGGGCTAGCTTTTGTTTAGGTAATTCCCTCTGCTGCTAATAGAATAAGTACTAATACAAATTGTGATGAGGGACGTGTGTCATTTTCAGTAAATATATTCCATTAAATGTAAATAGTAAATATATTCCATTAAATTCTCCAACATGAGAAGCCAAAGCAAAGGTACAAGTCAGAGCAGGATAATACAAACAAATAATGTAGAATTTAAAGATTTTCAAATCATGCAGGAAGCCTCCCCCTCGCTCTTGTTTAATTTTTGAGAAAAAAACAACACGATTTACAGAATTTTCACAATTACTATCACTATTGATCACGACCAAACAACAGAGAAATCTTTCATTTTCTTTCACTCCCATTGTCTAATGTGTTACTAATCCTCACGTTTGTCCCCAGCTTTATGAAATCAAACTTTCTGAATGACAAAATAAAGTGAATGTGGCCAAAACAGCCAGATAAAAGTACTTTAAGATGTATTTTTTAACATAAAAGTTCATTAAAAAGAACACGTTCTAAAAATGTTTTGATTATTACATGTTTTATTTAGTTCTTGCATTAGTTCTGTGACCTGAATAATCCCAATTGTCAATTCACTGAATATTCTTGACATCCCTAATTTATATTGGTTGAAAAGTAGTTAATTGTAGAGAAAATGTCTAAGGCACCATCATAATATTTACTGAGAGCATTCAAAGTTGCTTCATGCTTGATTTTGACCAGTCACAACTCATTTCATCAACACAAATGCTGTTATGAAAGTGGTGAAGAAGATTTGTATTTTTCTGGTATTCAGTTATTAACTTTCACATAGATCATTTTATATTTTGTTGATTATAAACTGCAATATTGATCAAAATGGCCCATTGACTTGCAGAGTTGAATCTCTGGCAGATTTTCATTTTCAGAGTTTTTCCTTTTACAATGTCATTACAAGATTTGGGAATATTTGTGTACAGCCCAGAATTTGGGTTTTACCAACAGAAAGAACGTTTCCCCTTCTTAGAAAGTCCAGAATGAAAGCTCTTGTTATTTTTGATACACATCAGTGATAGTCTGGTCATTGTGTTTTATCTGTACAAGTTAAGATGGGCATGACTGACAGGTGGATAAGCCAATCAGGGACACGCATGGTCCGTCCATATTAACCCAAGTATGGCTGCTTACCAGGAAAAAATGAAATATTAATCTTTACAGCAATCAATGATACACTGTTAATCTAAAGAGAGAGAAGTTTGATTTTGTTCTAACTGATAGATGACCAATGAGCTCCTTCACTGTAATAAACAAACCTGACTGCACGGTTCTGTTTGAGTTTGGCTTGAGGCGCAGCAGACCAGACTCACACTTCAGTATTAAGAGAGTATTCAGAGCTACAGAAGTTTGGATCCAGGAAAAAGGTTTGCCATGGATTTATGCTTCAAATTGGGCCTTGAGCAACTTGGTAAGACCTTCGTTTCAATGTCTATATATGAGTGTAATTTAGGCTGCACAAGACCTGGAGGGAGACAAATGTCTGTATGACATGTTTTGCTTTGGCGACCTTGTCTATAATTGTAAGAGGGCAGCTACATTTCTAGTAAAACTGCAATTGAAATGAAATGATTTATCCACGGCTTGGTTACTATCATCTGATAAGATTCTCATGTGTGTAAAACACAGATGAAGGGTCGTACCTGCGAGGCGGCTGTACGGGGACAGACTGTGGACGGCCATGCACTGAGTGCCCTCCACCACGCCCTGGACACAAACACAGCACGGGGTCACTTCAGCTCCAGCAGTCAGTCATTTCTCTTGGTGTGAACCAAAGTGGGATGAAATGTAGTCCTACCTTGGTCCTGGTGCTGCCGGCCCAGGCTCCTGCGCTGCCCCGCTCCTCCTGACCTGAAGCAGACAAAGACAACGTCCACAGGGATAAGAATGGCATGAGATCACCTCACATTTAGCGTTTTGATTTCATTATTTATTTGGTCAGGACTGTGCATGTTAATGAACATGCATGAGCAGACTCTCATTCATACATCAGAACACTACTGAACATGTTTTTAGAGGGCAGGAAACCCAGACTCCACACAGAAAGACGCTGGAGTTGAACAACCGAGATAGAGCTGTTTTGATTGTGATGACCAAACAACAATGACTTCCTGGAGTCGTTTTGGCTGTAGAATTGTATTCTCGTCTACGACCACATGACCATTGGTCTAGTCCAGGCGTTTACAAACGGTTGTTGTTCAGTACGGTTCTAAGTCTGTATAAATGTCTGTGGCCCAATTATTCACCACTCTGGACTTTCACCATGAAGAAGAACTTCTTACTGGCCTCATGCCCTTTAATAAGCTTGTATAACGTGTCCTGCCCACGGTCAAGGACAGCAGTGGTTGTGTTGTAGATGGACATGAGTCCACAATTTGGCTCTTGATGTACAGGCTGTGGACGTCCTTTGCACAAGGATGGTGGAGCTTGTGCATCATTATCAATCTTGTTTCGCTCTGAGCTCTTATTCTTGGATCTTGGATTGTAATCATGAACCTCTTCTGAGTTTCTAAAGTCTATTACACCTTCAACACAGGACTGAATGGTTCTGGTGAAAAGGTTTGATTGGCTCAATCAACGATAAAATTATCCTTATAAAAAGAATGATCAAACTGAGTTAGAACTTAGACTTAAAGACTTAAAGATGTGTGCTGGGTCAGTGGAGCTGGGGGAAGCTCAATCTGAAATATGAAGACCTTCCAGTAACTGAAATTTGTTTTTCCATCTTTTATGTACAGCTCAAACTTATTGTGGGCTGGGCAGAGAGGAAGGACCAAAGCCAAAGATGGGCAGAAGAATAGAAACGAGGAGAGGAGTTGGGAGAGAGGGAAGGAAGCACCAATGTGTACTGGCCCTGATAAGAGCAGGCATCAGGGGCTCAATTACACCATACAGAGCCAGCAAGGAGGGAGGAGCCCAGGAAGGAGGCAAGAAAGGAGGTGAGGATGGACAAATTCAAGTAAGGGGGTGAGGGAGGAGGCACGAAAGGAGGAAGGAGGCAAGGAAGGAGGAAGTTTAGTAGGGAGGCAGGAAAGGAGGCGAAGATGGAGGGTGGCAAGTAAGGGAGCATGGAGGAGGCAGGGAATGAAGAAAGGAGGCAAAGAAGGAGTTGAGGAAGGAGGCAAGGAAGGAGATTCAACTAAGAGGCTGAGGGAGGAGGCAGGGAAGGAGGCAAGAAAGGAGGTGAGGAAGGAGAGAGGCAAGGAAGGAGGCAAGAAAGAAAGTGAGGATGGAGAGATTCAAGTAAGGGGGCGAGGCAGAGAAGAATAGAAGGGAAGGAGGAAGGAGACAAGGAAGGAAGCAAGGAAGGAGGCACGGAGGCGAGGAAGGAGGCAAGGAAGGAGCAAAGAGGCAGGAGGAAGAAGGAGGCAACGAAGGAGAAAGGAGACAATGGAAGAAGGAGGCAGGGACGAATGAAGGAAGGAGGCAAGGAAAGGAGAGAGGGAGGAAAGAAGGATTGAAGGTAGGAAGAAAGTTTGAGTTTGTTAAAAAAATCTGGAGTTTAAAACATGCAGATGCACCTTTGGACCAGCTTCACTTTGGACATTCTCACACAGATAGAAGCTCAAACACGTTTACATAATATAGATGGTCCGATTGTGAAAATGACTACAGCGAGGAATGACATGCATTCCATCGCCATGGTTACCAGGCTGCGGCAGGGCGACAGTTTGGGATTAGAGTGCTGCGCACAAACTGACATCCTGTTGCCACGGCAATGGAAGACCACACAACATGACATTTGTTTAGGCTAAATAAAGATTAGCCAATCAGTTTATCATAAAAATATAAAGCATATTTCTGGTTCATCTGTGACTAATGACCAGTGCTGTGTGTAATCATTCTGAATGGTTCACAGTGATACTTGTCCTGACCCAGTGAGACCCAGATACAAGACTAAAGCTGGGGACACAGGTGTGAGGGATGTAGAATGTGAATGAGAGTTCACTCTACACCACTGTGGTCCACACTACAGACGCTTCATGCCAGCGCACCTCACTCGTCAATAATAGAATTCAACTGCGGCTGATGGCGACATGTTGTTTCCTCTATCCACTTTGCCTATTTATAAATTGTTTCAAAAATGTGTGAATGCTTTTTTTTTTTTTTTTTTTTGCCAACATACAGTCAGCGCAGATATCAGGCCTTTCAAGCGTTTCTTCCACGACTTTCCACAGACATTTAACTGGCAAAGACCTTCATCAAAGTAAGCACTGAAAGCTCAAAACCCCATAAAACGTAATCATTATTTAGTTCTACACATACTGGAAAGATTCAGACACTTACAGGCCATGTGTCAGTTGTTTCTTAGAGTCCATATAATCCCCGACGCTAATAAGTTTGTAGGATTTCTGGCATATTTCACTGCAACAAAGTCAAACGTGCTTTAAATTGGAGATGCAATTTTATAGAATGTAATTTGTTGTTGTAGAAGAGTAAAGAGAGGAGTTTATGCAGATTTCCTTTGGAGTTTACGTTTGTTTACATTCGGACTACAACCAAGATGGCTGCCGGTGGCACCGGCATGTGTCTGGCATGAACACAGTATTTGTTCTGAGGAAGCTCACAGTGCACAACTTTGACAAACAACTCAATACACTTTTACCTCACGCTGTGTAATCTACAACAACAGGTCACTGCTGAGTGAGTTCTGCTCCCAGAGAGAAATCTAAGCCTAGATCGTGTAATTATTGATGTATTTATTTGTAGTAAATGTTATGAGCGTTATGAGTGGGACGGGTGTGTGTTTAGTGACTTTTCATTGGTTGCGTCCACTCACTCAGGATTCTCTACAATGGACATTAAAAGTGGTGACAGCGGTGAAGAAGTTGGATATTTGGTTGTTTTGGGGTTTTTTTCAGAGTGAAATCTGTGTCATTTGGAGGTCTATATGAGACAGACATCAGCCTCATACAAGAGGAAGAGTGAAGGAGGCAGACAACGCAGGGAGTGCACCTTTTATGTTTGTCAGCGCTCCAGCTCTGGTTGGAAGTGTAAAACTAGAGCATTAATCTGATGTTTGGACAGGAATAGCAGGCCTAGACCTCACTGCATTTTCCAGGATCCTCTCTGCTTCTTTCTCACGATCTGCTGCACCGGAGCGTGTTCAAAATCAGCGACTGAGGTCTATAGCTGTAACTCCTCCACACTACGAGACTGAAGCTGCACAGAGGACTGGGGAGTGACTACATGCCACTGAAAATCTGTGTAAAATCAGGCCAAAATGTAATGTTTAATATTTCCTCAGCTTAGAGTAAATGTGCTCTATTTTTATTATTATTGTTAACTAAAGGACACATATTCTGCTCCAGTGATTTTTTGAGCTTCTAACCATGTTCTAACAATGTTCCGTCATCAAAAACACACCTGAAATTGCATTCAGCTGCATTCATGCTGTTTTGAGGAATGTTCACCAGAAAATCCTCTCCCGATTTCTTACGTCACTTCTCAGATTTCACTTAAAATGTCACTTATCCGACAATATTCTGCTGCTTCAAGTCCTTAAATAACTGCCAGCATTTGAGCATTCCTGCCGTTTAAACACGATACTGCTCCTGCCAGGCTAAATTGTCTTGTTTTAAAGGTTTTTATTTAAGTGTTTGTTTATTTTACCTGGCAGTTTGGACTGCTCACTCGCAGTCTTCATCAGAGTGTCACTCAGTGTTGCTGTGACGTGTCTTGTCAGCTGATCTATACAGGTTTTGCACGCAAGCAACAAAACACAAAGCAGAACAAGAACAACTCAAATCGGCAATTTCTGTAAAAGAGAGAACCAACCACATTATGGACTGGGAAGGAGCAAGCGTCATTGGGACACACTTCTTACTCTCACACACTGTTGTCCTACCTTTACTGGTAGGAAAGCCACGCTAGAACTTGTAAAGATCAGCTGACAAGACAAGTCACAGTGACACAGATGAAGAGTGCGAGTGAGCGGTGCAAACGCTCAGGTCAAATAAACAAACACTGGTCCCAAATAAGAATTGGAAGACCAAATAAACCTCACTGGACTAAATGGTCTTGTGTTTTTTCAGCGCTAACATAAGTAAACCGTGTAAGCACCAGGCGCCATCTATTGGCTGCATGCACCCATTGCATACAGCAAATCCTTTTATTAAGGTCATAATACATTTTTTGTTGTTTCAAAACGGAGATGGCAAATGTAAGGTACTCAAGTGCATTTGTAACCCTCCCGCCACCTTTGGCTCCATTTGATCCCATCTAGATTTTTTGTGTTATTTTTCATTTCATCACTATGAAACTCTCATGGGTGGCCCAAAACATCACCTAACATACACATACACATAAACATATATTGCTCTTTGACCAAATGTGCATTGCTCAGAGGTAAAGACTAACAACAATATGAAAAACGCATAATATTTTTCCTTTAAGCGTCAAGCTGGATGACTTCCCTGTTGTACATATTTTAGGACGATGGCGTGTTCAAATGAAGCCCGAAACTTTCATTCAGTAGGTTACAAACTTCCGTTCCTCTATTATCATGCTATGGGCAGAATATCAGTTTATAAAAGGCCGAAAATGTGACAATGAAACAAACCGTTGGAACAAGCACTCGCTTCACACATGAGGCAAACTCCAGACTTCCAGAGGCACAAAATACAACAAGAACAAAGCCAGTCCAACTTTACAGACATCCATCTGAAAGTGAACCAGCTTAACGCGCGGCTTTGATTCCCAACCAGTGATCGCACAGAAGTCCACGAGAGGCAGGAGGCACAGCACAGCTCAGCGCGGCACAGTCAGCTCCACACTTTGATAATAAAGAAGAGCTGCGTTCATATTGGTTAAATAAGAAAGGATTGTTTTTGTTCCCTCTGCGTTCCCTGGACCCATGTGAAGTGGAGCCAGGACTCAGATCTGCAGCACGCACACACAAAAGGAACGGCCTGTCAGAAGCTCACAAAGAGCCACCAAAAACGAAAATGTTAATGCAACGATTACACCAAAGCACTGTTACATGCCTGTGAAAGGGGAATATAAAGTACGTAAAGTAAAGATACAGTGGATAGGAAAAAATCAGAGAGGCCCATAGCGACATCAGAGGAACTGCAGCAGTTTCCATCAAGTAATGAACAAAGTCCCAAATGATCCATAAACTGGAGTGAGGTCACATGACAGACACCATACCTTCCTCTTAAATGGGGAAAAAATTGAAAGGAACGAGAAAACCTGAAAGAAGACATTAGGAGATTTTAATGTATAATAATTATTGTAAAACTCTGAAAGTGTAATACATTATATATTGTATATCACAAGTGCTAAATTATATATACTACAGTGCTAAAAATGTAATATATTTGTATTACAATACGCCTATTACTGTCCCAAAAATGTAACTGTTACTTTGCATTGCTTTTGAATGTGATTTGTATTTTCCTTGTTTATTTCCTTTTTTTTTAACATTGTATTTGGATTGTTTAAGTGATTATGTCGACGCTTCCCTATTTCTGGGTCATCTGGACAATGTTCTTGAAATCGAAATGTTTCAATCGCCATTCAGAAGTAATTCAACTTAAAGTGCCTCTGACAGGTCAGACGACCTTAAAACTCGGACTACAAGCCGCTAATTTTTCTCATGATTTCAACCCTGCGGCTTATACAGCGATGCAGCTAATTTATGTATTTTTCTGGGAACGGCCTCTAGGGGCGCTCTCGCAGGAAGTGCAAGAGTTGGACAGACCGGTGCGCGGAGTAATACGCTAGTTTGACTTGTTTTGAAGAGTCAGTTTGCATCATGCACACACCATCATCACACAACACATGCAGAAATGCATATGACACAGCTTTAAAGTTAAAAACAATCGATGTGGAGCTAAAGAAGGAACTAGAGCTGTTGCACATGAGCTTGTCATCAATGAATCGATGGTGAGACGTCAGAGGCGCCGAGTGAAGAACGGACTCAGTGCACTGCCGTGTCACAGGTACCATTTGAAAAAGGCATGTGTCCAATTAAAACGTTGCGTGTTCCATCGTCTCATGTTACAACCTGCGGCTTACAGACCGGTGCTGCCTGTATGTGTACAAAGCTGTTTTTTTTTGTAAATATGGCTGGTGCGGCTTATACTCAGGTGCGCTCAATAGTTCGCATTTTACGGTACTCATTTTACTAAATGCAGTTAAGATATTTAAGTTTGCTAAAATACTTTACAAATTTTATCCCAATTAAGCATTTTTTTTAGGTTTTTAATTTCACTTGGTTTCACCTGGTTGTAAATTATGACATCACAGTAAGAAATTACCAAGCAACCATCCTGTCCATGGGCAAAAACTCATCTAATGTCACAGACATGTGAACACCTTAATTTTGTTGAATTAATGTTTAAAGGGTCAAAAAAGTACTTTAGTTTGTGTAAATTATCCCAGTGTGATGTAATCAATTTGTTTACTTCCTGTAACAGATTTTTCCATTTTGCTCCACAAACTAATACTCGATTGGTATAAAGGAATAATTTATATTAACAACAGGTATTAATACACCAAATAAAGTCAAATTCTGAAAATGATAAAAACCTGTCATATGCACTTTAAGGCCTTGGGCCAGATCAGGCTCCGCAAACAATCTGACCCATAATCCATCTTTCAAATACTGAAAAAATATATTTTCTTCTGTTTACTTCAAACTGAGGTTGCACTATTTTAGGCCTGTTTAGACCTTGTTTAGGGCCATGGCCCTTGAGAAGATCAAGGTTAATGCTGCAGTAGATACTGGTCTGAGGAGCTAGAACGAAGAATGTATCCTGCCCTGAGGAGAGGTAGATAAGCCCCGCCAAATGGGAGGAGTTATAACTGAAACTTGCTCTGAAGGTGTTTAATTGTTAGACTATAGTTTTGGTCGTTCTATTGCCATGCTCCTCCTCACAGCTGCAAAAGTTCTGATTACCATTTAACTGAATTTGTGGTTTCTAAGGTTTGAGGAGGTTATTGTGAACAGAGGGTAAATTGTATCTTGATCTGCCATTCAGGTTTATTTTATTTTTTACATAAATGGCCTCCTTCACCCCTCTTTCAAACCTTCCCTCCCCCTGCTTGAAATCTTCACCTCACCTTGTGGCTTCAAGGTGCAGATGGATGGCCGAGTGCCAAGCCATTGTTTAGTTTTGTGACTTGTGACTTGTCTTTGAGATGAACACGTTTCTGTCTTAACATGTTGAGCGGTTTGAAGTTCACCAAGATGTCATGATGTCTAAAAATGTCTCCTTCACAGACTGAGAGAGAATTCTGTCTGAGAGGGAATATCGTCAGATGTCGGCTGAACTATTTCTTGGTTTAAAATGGAAATGAATGAGTTTTGCCTGGAGTGTTTCCCCTTAAAGGTGGAGGGTCTGCCACCCGCTTGTAGTGACCACCTGTCCCTCTTTTGGCCTCTGTCCCTCGCCCCATTTATTTATGTCCTACTTTTCCATTGATTGTACAAAAAGTGAACTTGGACAACATGACCTTTTTTCTTGCAATGACATCAAGACTCTATGTATTACGTTTGATGAAAACTAAAAAATAATTCCGAGCAAAGCATTAACATCTCCATGGAGACAAGCGGTGCTGGACTGTCCATCAAGGGCGTTATGGTGCACCGAAAAATGCAAAAGAGATAAGCAGAGTGAGCTCGCAGTGTTTGTCTTTAAGTAAAGCACACCCTTTGTTAGTGCACACTTATTTTAGTGACTATAGTTCGGCGCAAACCACAGAGTGTGCTGTGGTAACTGCGGCTCCATCTTGGGTCTCACACGTTGCTCACCTCCCCGATGATGCCGTTACCCACAGTCACGGTTAGCGCCGCCTGCAGCCAAGTGCATTGTGGGATACTGCCACCTGGATAGCACCTCGTTTTCTGGATCTCCGAAGTGAGAAAGTGCTAACGAGCTAACGCTAACGGCATGACGCGCGCATACACACAGCATACACACAGCCTCCAGAGAAAAGGATGAGTGAAGAAGTCAAATGCTGCGTTCAGGGACTATTTATGTCTCTGATTTCTTACGTTTGCACATTGTCTGGAGTGATACTGATTTCATTCTGATCCAACTGAACAACTGATGGCACCACAGGCTCCACCATACCACCAGTGTTTTAACCTATTTGTTATTTTAGAACTAAAGATTGTGGGATTTCTAAAGACCGTGTTTGCAGTCTCTGTGACATATAGCCAGACCTTTATATTAATATGTTTATCACCTTATCCACATTAGTCATATATTTGTCTGATGTATTTCTACATTTATTGAACACAAAAAGTATGTGATGCTAAAGTGAAACTTTAAGTTTAATGCCTTTGTGTGGAACATTCCAGACAAAGTTGTAGAAAAGCAGGTGGTAGTCCCTCCATAAGAACAGCTGCATAGTGCACCTTTAAAGCCCATTTCGTTTCGTCTTACTCGGCTTGACGCCTTCACCCATGCAGCTTTCACACTTTCCTCTTCTTTCACTTGGGGGCGGTGCATTTTCTCAGTACCTGCTTCCCCCTGGTTCAAAGTGAGGCATGCTGATGCTAAACCTGGCACTTTATCAGAAGCAAAAGCTTTACAGACAGTAGATGTTTGTATTATATTTTATAAGATGAGATAAGACAACTTGTATCTGTCCCACACCACACAGTTCAAGAGGCAGGAGAAGAGAAACAGACACTCACAACACAAGATAAAAAGTAGGAATCTATGCTATTGCTACCAATGTGGCATTGTGAGTCCACAGCACAGCCTGGGATGGAGCTGGACTTGACTTGATGTCCTTGTCCAGCTTCTTCCTCTCCCTCTCCGTGATGCTGCTGCTCCATCACACCAGCACAGAGCCATAGAAGATCCTCAGGAGTGGCCCCTTCACTCCAAAAGACCTAAGTCACTTCAGGAGGTAGAGACAGATGGTGAACAGGCAGTAGATGGGCCGATGTGGAAGTCCACCACAATTTGTGGAAGTCCACAAGTCTGGAGGACCTCCAGAGCTCAGCTGTAGGCTTAGGTTGAAGACACCCTTCATAGGCCTTTATTGGCCTTTAAACATGCACTTTGAGAACCTTTATTTTGGCTTTGTTTTAATACAAGGTCTATAAAATGCACACAAGTGTTCATATCAGTCGGCCAGGCGTTTCCCACAAGAGGAATTGAGATAGAGCATCATCTACTGGCTGCAGAGGGAATTACTTAGGAGAGATAAACAATAGCTTAGTTGTAATGAGGACACTCAGAGCAGAGAGGAATTCCTAAACGAGATTCATCAAATGAACTATTTGATTGATGAGGGGACAATGTTAGATCATAGTTAAAAGCTCAATAATGACAATCTTTATAATGTTTTCTGGCTATGTTATCTTGACTGGCTGGTGGATCAAACTATAACCTTTAAGCAGACCCGAACAATGACTGCCAGCTTCTCTCGTTTTTCGTGTTTTTGACACAACACAATGGCGTATAAGTCATGATAACAGGTCTACAACTGATTGTATTAATCATTATTGTGCATAACAGTAAGAATACCCTGTGTTTTTGTACATGTGGTGATATTAAGCTGCACAACACTGTTCCACACAGTCTTTTGTCTGCTCTGTTTTTTCCCTGTGCAGGTGTTCAGCACTGAGCCCAAATCGGCTGCGTGCTCCTCCAGACATGAGGTCCTGAGCCCCCAGACTAGACTCAAACAGACCAGACTCACCTGAACCAGACATGCTCGGACTGTGACCAGACTTGTTAGTATGTGTATAATATTTGACCCTCTTCAGCTGAAAAGTTATTGCATTAGAAATGAGAAAAGCCATCATTTGTTTTGGGTGAGTCTCGTCCACATAAGTCTGGTCTTAGTCTGATCCCAGGTGAGTCTGGGCTTTTTCTGGTCCAGGTGAGTCTGGTCTTAGTCTGGTTTGGTCAGTTTAGTCCAGGTGAGTCTGGTCTTAGTCTGGTTTTAGTCTAGTCCAGGTGAGTCTGGTCTTAGTCTGGTTTGGTCAGTCTAGTCCAGGTGAGTCTGGTCTTAGTCTGGTCCAGGTGAGTCTGGTCTCCGTCTGGTCTGGCTCTGGGTCTCGTGTCTGACTGTGATTCTATTTATGGAACAGACTGAACAAAGTGCAGTTTTAGGCTCTGTGCTGAACACCTGCACAGGGGGAAAAAAGATGAGACAGAGCAGTGTGTGCAAAAGCGCTGTTCAGCTTAATATCTCCACACGCACAAGCACCAATGACGCCAAAATCGACACCATGGTAGAAATATCCATACTCTGGATAACTGGGCTGATGTCTGTGTTTGTTGTTAAAACTATTTAAAGCAGCACTGCGTAAGATTCCTGGTTGTGAGCGCGCCACCTGCATTTCTCTGAGGAGATGGACAGTTAAAACCAAACTTTGGAACATTCTCCATGGGGATAGGTCAGTTTTT